>CM023533.1:66306452-66713107 GCA_013350335.1 Chimonanthus salicifolius
ATACAATTACACATTCCCCAACATAACTTAAACAAAAATAATTTGTCCGCCTCCCCAAGCTCCTAAGCTTGGCTTCCGTCTCGCCCTTCCTGGTCCGCCATCTCCTGCATCATCAGCTAGGGTAGAAGTAGGACGTTAGAACAACGCGCCCAGTAGGACTCCGAGTAGGGCTAGCACATGGATTAGTAATAACAGCATGCAGATAATATTATAGAAAAACCATGCACTTTGGGCAATGTCATGCAATGGGTGTTCTATGTCATGAATCCCACCCATCAATCTCATCCTCATCCTACAATGTCCCTTTTTCAACCATCCATAGTGTCCAAAATAAAATCCATACCATCATCCTGCTATGACCCTCTTGATGGAAAAATCAAGATGCAGGTCGACACTAGGCATCCCCCCTTGATGGAAAAACCATCATCAAGGTATACCAATACATACAACATCCCCCTTGATGGAAAACCATCATCAAGGTATCATAATTACAAGAGTCCCCCCTTGATGGCAAAGCCTCATCAAGGTATAATAATACATATGTGAAATGTCCCCATGCTGTTTATCGGTTGCCTCGATGGAGCATGGACTCCGGTTTCATTTCATCCTTCCCCTGTCATATGCCTCCCATGCCATGCATGAGATGTAGATGCCATATGCCATGTAATATATGAAATTCAATAGTAATAAAACCCATCTTAAAACAATTACAAGATTACCAACTAAATCAAAAGGAAACCATCCCACAATATTTAATCCAAAACCCATCATAAGCATTCCACAATTTCCAAAATAATTTAGAGTAAAACATCACATGATACATAATCCAAAACTTATCTTAAAGACAACCACATGATTTCCAAAATAGATTAAAGAAAACATCACCCAAATCCATAGTTTACAAAAAGGTAGGAATCCTACCGAATACCGACCCGCGTCCTTTTACGTTTTCCGTTCGATAAACCCGGTCGCCGATCGCGCACCGCCTGCGATGTCCAGTACCTTATTACACATTCATCATTAGTCCATGTTTTAACCATTTCAAAGCCCATATGAAAAACCGGTCACTATTTAGGTTTTGTGGGTCCCATATCATCTATTAAACCTTTTAATCCCATAAGTCTTAAAATTCGGCCACCCTAGGCTTTATCAATCACTTATAAGGTTATTACATTAGATCCCCTAAGTCCATGATCAATTTCCATGGAATTCTTGAATTTGGCAACTAATTACGGTTTTGCCACTACCCCTTTTACATAAACAATTACTCATTCATTCATGCCTACCTAAGCCCAAAATTGATCCACAACGTAGGTCCATTAATGATCCCTAACCATGTTACAAGATCATTAAAAATCAACTCTTAACTTAGCCTCATTTCCATTGATTTAACACATGCATAATTCCAAATTTGGCCTATAACATGACCTAATATTGGGTCATGGGTTCGGCCATACACCATGGCCGAATCCATGATGCCTATTTCCCATTTTTTCTTGGGTCCATTTACATCATTTAGATCCAACATAAATCCTTTAAACCCATCATTTAATCACCATTACATCCATATAGGGTTCGGCCATTGTGAATGGCCGAACCCATGGTGCATGATCCATCATTCATTGCTCCAATTTATTTACATTCACCAAAATATTAATCCATTAATCTTCCCATTTTCCATGGCTTTTTTAAACCCATTTAAAATTTGTAACACCTTACCATAGGGTTCAAGGTTCACTTCATCCATGCCTTTCAAGGCCATACACCTCTTTGCATTTTCATCATAACACCATTTTAAAACTTTCCCACATTCATTCATTTACTAAAATTCATTAGTTGAAAACCCTCACTGCCTTCCATTTTTCAAACCCTAATAAATCATACATTACTTAGCATGGCCAAACCGTATGGTCCTTGACTCAAAAAAAATTGCATATACCTTTATGTTTGATCACATTAAGCATGTACTATCCTTAGTCCCTTTTATTTTTCCTTACCCCTAATTTTTTCTCCATTAGGGTTTTACCCACTTTCCATTCCTTAAACCCTAACTAATTAAACCAAACACCTAATCACCCACCATGGGGTTCGGCCATGCTACATGGCTGAACCCTATGGCCCATGATTTTTTTTTTATTCCAATCACCCAATTCCATGCTCAATTTAATAAATTACACAATGCACATACTACATTTACTTATTTCTTTTCCCTAACCCTAATTCATCCATTTAGGGTTTCCTCCACCGTCCATTCCTTCCATCTGATAGATTTAAAATCCATAGCATAAAACTATCTATCCACCATTAATTTCACAAAAATAAATTCCAATTCTTAAATCCTAAAAATCCAAAATTTCTTGTTTAAGAAATACTTACAATCCGTCGTCTCCTCCGATTTCCGTCACTCCCGTCGGTCTCCTTAGCCTCCTCTCTCCTTCCTCTTGATCTTTGATAGGTCAAGATCTTTAATCAATGGTGGCAACCCCCAACCTTAGGATCGACCAAAGTAGAGCTTAAATTGAGAGAGGGAAAGGGAGAGATGATGAGAGGGTAGGTGATAACCTTAATCTTAGAGTGATTTCCCTCCAAATTCTACTTCTTTCTTCTCTCCTTCTCTTCTCTTCTCCTTAGTTCTCTTTCTCCCTTCACTTGAACATGGGACGGCAATGGAGAATGAGAATGGAGTGAAAATGAAGAGAGCATAAAAAAATGGAAAAGAAACTCAAGACTTATCCCCATTTTTCTTTACATTAAAGACCCCACCAACCCTAAGATATTTAAAAGATCTTTCATTTGCTTTATGGTGGTGGTTTAGATAACCACCACCAAGTCCAACGTGTTTCATACTTGAGGTGGGGTAGCTTGGTCTCCCATTTGACCAATTTAACCCCATTTAGCCACCAATTTAATAATTTAATTATTTAATTAATTTGATAATTACCTTAGGTTAATTCATTTGTACTTAACCTAATTCCCATTATTCCACCAATGGTTGATCAAATTAACCATGGTGGCCGGCCCCACCAATCATTGGCCCACACGCCACCTCACTTGATGAGGTGGAGGTGGGTCCCACTTGGCTACATCACCTTGGTTTAATTCGAAACAACTTAGGTGATTAAATTTCATTCCATTCATTCTAAATGGATCCCCATTGGGCCCGTGGCCCAATTACATTTTTATCTTACCCATTTACCTTAGAGCTTAACTACTTTGACCCATTGGGTCCCAAATGGGTATGTGACCCAATTTGACCATTCTTGACCCATTTAAATAACTTTAAATCCACACATTAGTCTACTGGGCCATACTTGGGCCTTTGTCCAAATTTTGGCCCATTTACCATTTATTCCACCAATTTTCCAATTTTCATCATCAAAATAAATATTCACATTTATATTAATTTAAAAATTCCTGGCCATTACAGATTCATTTGTGGATCTATGTTTGGTTATGGATCATGTATAGATCTAAGTATGGGTAAGTAAATTAGGTGATTACCTATGGAAGGAAAGAATGGCCAAATGTTGAAATTAAAGGACCATGTGTTCGGCCATGGTGTATGGCCGAACCCCATGGATCATATTTTGGTTTTTGACATGCATAAATGGCCTAAGTGAATGATTCAATCATAGAAAATGTTTTATGGATTTAGGGCTTCTATTAATGTAAAACTAATGGAATGATGTTGGGACTTAAGTCATGTAAATATAAGTTAAGTAAGTAGCCATGGAAAGATGAATGACAAAGAGGTAATTATGGGTGAAAATGATGGACCATGGGTTCGGCCATGGTGTATGGCCGAACCCCATGGGGAATGTGTTTGTCGACTTATGGTGTTATTAAGGTTAAATGATTAACTTATATGTGTTAGGCTTAATGAATCAAAGATGGAATGATCTTGGACTCACAATGGTTAGATTGATCAAGGATCAAAAAGAGGGACCAAAACCATGTGAGTGAGGCTCGGCCATGTTGTATGGCCGAACCCCACTAAGGTGTATTTTGTGGACTAAGTGTAACGCCCTGCCCTTTCCGAAGATCAGAGTCTATTTTTTTTTTTAAGTAAAGTGGAAGAGTGTGGGGAGCGTCACGACGCGATCTAAGTCCGGACTTCCAAAATCCGACCCTTAACTGGCCAAACCTATGTGTGCATGGACCAAGTCCATGAAAACCAAACCACACATAGAACTAAGTAAAACTTGCGGAATAAATCAAATATGCAGAATAACAATAGGATAACAATCCTATTCCAAATGAGATAACAAAGTACAAGTCATATCCACAATAACTTAAATTAAATATCCGACTCAAAACAAACGAAACCATAGCAGTATTTTTCGTTATTACATATCCATGGAAATTATCCAAATAACAATAAATAAGAGTTCATTCCAATATCCAAGCTCCTATGCTTGGCTTCCTTCGTGATCCTCAATCTTTCCCTTTCCTTTTCGTACGTCATTCACTAAGGATAGAGATAGGGCGTTAGATCAACGCGCCCAGTAGGTCTTCCGATTAGGGCTACCACATGGTTAGTATAGAAACATGCATATATAATAATATATGATCATCAAAACTCATAAAACAATGCTATGTATGTATGCAAATGTAATGAGTCCCACCCATCACAAGTATACATAGCCATCACTTGACGAGACTCTCATCGTCAAGGTATTACACAGTGTTCTTTCGTTTACTCTTGATGGGACTCTCATCATCAAAGTATTCCTCCTGGTGGGGCTCTCATCACCTAAGGAGGCCTTACAGTTTCATCTCGGACATTCCTACGGAGTGTGGCTCCGGATTTCATATTCATCACGCCATGCCATGCATGAGATGTCAATGAGTACATGGCATTTGTATATAAATCTTAACATTCAAATCCCATTTGAAACATAATACTTTAACAAATATCTCATATAAATCAAGATAAAACATCAATATAATATGTGGTTGCAAGGAGGTAGGAAAACCTACTTAAAAGTCACTTAATAGTCCGATCTTCTTAACCGTCACCCGTTCACGACTCGTGCACCGTTCAAGGAGTCCCGATACCTTGTTTATATAACAGCAAGTTAATAACATAACCTTTTGATTTCTCATTAAGTCTAGATCCCATAAACCATCTTGTGGGGTTTGGCCATACCCCATGGCCAAACCTCACCCACTTAAATTTGATATTTTTAATCTTGTGGGTCTAAAATCAGCGACCCTTTGATTCATTTACCCAACACATAGGGTCATTATTAAGAGTCCCTAAGTCCACAACCATCCCCCATGTGGTTCAGCCATACACCATGGCCGAACCCATGGTTCTTCATTTTTGGCCATATTTACATTTTTGCCACTCCTTCTTCCATGGTTAAACACTTCTTCCATTCATGCTCATCTATGTCCATAACTGATCCATAAACATGGATCCATCATTGACTCATCAATCATGGCATGAAATCACTATACACCATTCATTTCCTTAACTTAATACTCATTCATTTTAGTACATACATAGACCTAAACTTAGCCCATAAAATGACTCATAAAATGGTCATGGGGTTCGGCCATACACCATGGCCGAACCCATGATGTTATTTTCCTCATTTTTCTTGAATCTTTTTCAACCATTTTGATCCACAGCAAGGTCCCTTCTTAAAGGGGATTCCATCATACATTTTGGTCATCATCTTTATCCACTTTTAAACCTTTTAGACTCAACCATATTCTCCATCATCTTCATGGTTCCAAAAACACTTACATCCATCAAAATCTCTCCATGAGGTTCGGCCATACACATGGCCGAACCCTATGGTTCCTTATTTCCATTTATTTACACTTTAAAACATCATAGAACCAATAATAATTTCTAACATAATCTTACTCCAATTAACCCATAAAGATAGTCCATGGGGTTCGGTCATACACATGGCCAAACCCTATGGTTCTCTTGACGCAGTCCTTCCCATAATTATTCATGGTTTAATACTCAACATTTTAACCACAATCATAGTATGGTTCAGCTATCCAATGGCCAACCCAAAACATCCATCATATCTCCATATTAAACCACTTAAAACCTTAAATCATTGTATGGTTTTTGTCCTTTAAAAACCATACAAATAACCAAATTATTTCATGAGGTTCAGCCATCCAAAGTGGCCGAACCCTATGATCCATGTTTTCTACTTTTTTTAAACATCATCTTCCATGTTTAAACCCTTGATAGATTCGGCCAAATCATGGCCAAATCATGCTCCCTTTAACCCATTTATTTAACCAATTTTCATGAAATACTTACCAATCTTTCTTAGCTTTTCTTCTTGCCTTTGATCCTTGCTTCCTTCCTTCTTGCTCCCTTAATCCTTTAGACGATTATGTGCTTGATCAATGGTGAAAACACCAAAGGCTGGTTCGGCCAAGGAGGTAGGTTTTGAGAGAGGAAAAGAGATGGAAATCTCAAAGTTCTTGAGATGGAATTCGGCCAAATGGTGGTGTGTATCTTTTTTTTGTAAAACAACCACCATAACCTCTCATTAACCCTCATGAATATTGGTTTAACCAAGGAGTCCCATGGCTTAACTATGGGACACTTGGCCTAAGCTCAAGTAAACCTTTCATCTCTCCAACGTTGGGCTTTGGGTTTCCACGATGAGATGGAAACCCTCCAAGTTCCCAATGCAAAACTTATCCCATCTCATTGAATTTCATGCATGAAACATTACTCCCAAGCCACCAACGTGTGGGACTTGTCTTTGTGGTGTTTGAGATCAAGGCAACTCATCACCTCCCACTTGACTCACTTGAATTAATGGTCTCTTTGGTTTCCAATTTAACTCATCCACTCATTTGCTCAACTCACCCCATTTAATACCACTCATTTAATGCACTTGAGTCAACTCCATTGTTTGATTCAAATCCAACTCACTTCAGCCCCAACTCAACTCTTTTAGTTCACTTGATGGTCCACTCGGTCAACCTGGTCAACATGGTCAACTTGACCCATTGGGTCCCATTTGAACCTCTTGACCCAATTAGGCGCCATGACCCATTTGAGTGACCATTGTCCATTTAAATGAAATTTACCCAATTGCACATTGCTTACCCATTTATCCTACATTTAATTCCCAATCCATTCAACCTAACCCAATTAAAACTGGGCTCACCCAATGGTCAAATAAGTCCACCATGACCCATTGGGTCCCAATTGGGCAGTTGACCCATTTAATCACACATACCCAATTATTTCCAACCAAATTCTATCATTGATCCATTGGATCATAATTAGGCTATTGACCCAATTCTTAGCCATTTATTTCCATTGATCCACATCTACCATCCGTTGGGCAATTGTCCCAACATTTGTCAAGCCTTACCCATTTACTTCTAATTAGCTCATATATGATCCATTGGGTCCAATTGAACTTTTGACCCAATTGGCAAACTTGACCCAATTAAATAATTCTTAGCCATTTATTTCCTTTGATCCACATCTATCATCCGTTGGGTCATTGACCCATCATTTACCCATCTAAGGTTCATATCTTTTTAATTCACCATCTCAATGGACAATTTCCATATATATCCCTAACTTGAAAATACGGGGTATATACTAAGGGTATAAATGATTAACTTAGTGGTGATTGATTAATAAATCAAAGGAGGGACTAAAACCAAGTGAGTGAGGTTCAGCCATTGTGTATGGCCGAACCCCACAAAGATATGTTTATGGACTTAGACATAATTGCAAATCAAATGGAAAATGGGATTGATTGATTGGCATGTTATAAGGTAACGGGACCTCATAAGGGGTGTACGATCGTGAGCAGTTTCTGGACCAAAAAGCAAGGACACTTTAGTGGTCATTAGCAGTTTCCTACATCATTGAAAACTATGGGATGTGTACAATGGTTTTAATTCTTATTTTGATGAGTTACTTTGTATCAAATGATATGTTTCAAATGTGAGATTTTAAAGGCTATGATTGTATTATTGCATAGCATATGGACATTTGTATCTCATGCATGGCATGGGAGGGATGATTTGTAACCGGAGACCACGCTCCGTCTAGGCATCCTTGGGAAGACCTTGATGTGCATTATCCATCAAGAAGTAACCGGAGAACACACTCCGTCAGGGCGTTCGTAAGGCAACTGTGGGGATACCTTGATGAAGAGCTTTCCATCAAGAGGATACTATGATTGTAATGTAACCGGAGATCCACACTCCGTCGGGGAGTCCGTAAAGCAATCGTGGGGGATACCTTTATGAAGAGTTTCCATCAAGAGGAGATACCATGTGTTTGTGATGGGTGGGACTCATTGCATATGATAGCATGGCATGGCATTGAATCAACATGGTTATGATCTTTATTATCATGCAATGTTTCTGGTTTTTATCTGTATGATTGGATCTCTATTACTATACACTATTTTGGATACGATGCTTTACAAGTATGGTATAATATATTATATTTGGATTTTTGGTACTAACCCATGTGTTAACCCTAATTGGAGTACCTACTGGGCGCGTTGCCTAACGCCCTACTTTTACTGTAGTTGATGACACAGGAATGGAACAGAAAGATGAACGTGATCAGAGCCAAGCTTAGGAGCTTGGATGATTAAGTTTCATTTTGTTTAAGTTACCCTTGGATAATGTATTTAAGTAACTAGCAGTCAGGAATGTAATAACGTGGATATATTTGCTATGGTTTGGATGGTTGATTTTTGATATTTAACTTAAGGTAATTATTATTAAGTGTTGGACTACTTTGCTAACTAAAATGGAATAGAATTGTTATTCTATTATATTTCCGCATCTATGTTTATTCCGCATGTTAACTTGAGGATGTATGAACCATTTTAGTGGACTTGGTCCACGCACACGTATGGTTGGTCAATTAAGAGTCGGGCTTTGGAAGCTCGGACTTAGCTCGCATCGTGGCGTCCCGCTCTCTCTCACTCTTCTATTCAAAGAAAAAAATAGACCCTGATTGTCGGAAAACCAATGAAAAAGAGTGGGGCGTTACACTTCAGTACAAGGACTTGGGTGCTCTCTCACTCAAAGTCATCATGTAATGGCATGTGGTTCAAGGCAACTGAAAATCTATGAACACAACTATCCCACTCATGATATGGAATTAGGTGCAGTGGTATTCGCTCACAAAAACTAGAGACACTATTTATATGGTGAGAAATTTGAAGTATTTTCAGACCATAAGAGCTTAAAGTATCTATTCGATCAAAAGGAACTCAATTTTAGATAGGGCAGATGGATCCAAGGCAAACAAAGTGACAGATGCCCTCAGTCGTATTTCACATGCAACAGTGGCCAGTCTGATTATGAAAGAGTGGGAAATGCTGACGATCATCTGAGAGTTCAATTTGTACATCAAAGATCGTGGGAGAATGTATAATCTGATGGTACGGTCCAGTATGATTTCCAAGATTGAACAAGAACAGCGGATAGATCCTGTAGCGGCAGAAATTTGGGCCGAGATGTCAACTGGAGAGGTCATACCTAAATGGGAATTACGACCTGGACAAGGTCTCTTATTCCGAGGACGGACGTATGTACCTCAAGGCTGTAGGAGAGAGTTGTTAACAGAAGCTCATCATTCAAAGCTCTCCATTCATCCGGGTAGTACCAAAATGTACCATGATCTGAAAAGGCATTATTGGTAGCATGGACTCAAAAGTGACATGAGTGATTTTGTCTCTCACTGCCTTACTTGTCGGCAAGTCAAGACAGAACATCAGAAGCCCGCAGGACTGTTCAATCCCTTACCTGTGCCCTAACGGAAATGGGAACACATTTCCAAAGACTTTGTAACAAGATTGCCAAGGTCTTCAAAAGGGTAACGATGCAATTTGGGTAGTAGTGGACTGTCGAACCAAGTCTGCACATTTTCTTCCTATCAAGATGACAAACTCGTCTGAGACTTTGGGACGGAGGTATATCAAGGACATCATCAGGCTATATGGTATACCCAGGACTATTGTATCCGACAGAGATGGCAGATTCACTGGCAGGGTGTGGTAGAGCATGCAGTAGGCTATGGGGACAAAGTTGTTAATTAGCACAGCTTTTCATCCACAGACCGACGGTCGTCGGAATGAACAATACAAACATTGGAGGATATACTGAGAGCCTGCATGTTAGACTTCAAGAGTGGTCGGAAAGATCACATACCACTGGTCGAGTTCCCATACAACAATAGTTATCAAGCAAGCCTCAAGATATCTCCATTTGAGGCATTGTATGGACAGAGGCCGGTGAGCATGCTTTTATTGGACCTGATCTGGTTACAGAGACCATGGAACAAATCAAGGTGATATAACAACATCTGTTCACGGCATAGAGTCGTTAGAAGAGCTACGCTGACAAGAGAAGAAGATCTTTGGAGTTTGAAGTGGGAGACCTAGTGTCCTTGAAGGTCTCATTACGAAAGGGACACATGAGGTTTGGAAAGAAAGGAAAGTTGTCACCCAAATTTGTGGGACCCTTTCCAATCCATGAGAAAGTGGGGGAAGTGGCCTATCGCTTGATACTCCCTCCACAATTGTCAGGATTGCACGATGTATTCCATATTTTTATGTTGAGAAAGGACAACCTTGACCCATCACACGTGCTGAATGTACAAGACATAGAAGTGCAAAGCGACGTTTCTTACGTCGAGAGGCCTGTCTGCGTAATTGAGACAGAACAAAGGGTGTTACAGAACCGAGCAATTTCATTCGTCAAAGTGGTATGGGACCGACACGGTAATGAGGAAGCCACTTGGGAATTTGAGTCAGAAATGAGAGCAACTCATCTTGAGCTATTTCTATAAATTGTTTGAAACCCTACTTCACTTCAAAAAGAAGGTAATATTGTAATACCCCGGATTTCTTTAGACTATAATATATATTGGATTGGCTCATTTGGATTTCAATTTAATGCAATTTAAAATTAAAAAGTGGAAATTGACATTAGATAGGTAAGAAATGGGTCAATTATTCAATTAAGACCCAATGGGTCATGGATGAGCTTGATTTTAAAGTAATTAGGTAAGTTTAAAGTAAATGGGTCAATTACCCACTTAAGACCCACTGTATTAAAGTCCACATCATCAAGTGAGGTGGCATTTACATGTGGCATGCATGTCATCACATGGAAGCCAATTAAGCAAGGTGCCACATCATCAAGTGACATGGCCAAGATGGGACCCAAGTGCCATGTGGTGACCAAGTCACCACATGCATGGCCGGCCATGTCATGGTTGACTTGGTCAACCACAATTGAGTTCAAGTGAATTATGTTGTGGCTTGAGTTAAGAAGATGGAGATTTTTCATCTCAAGGGGCATGAAACCAAGGGACTCGCTGGAAGTCAAGAGGTCTCTTTGGTTTAGGCCAAGGGTCTCCTTGGTTAAACCAAGGGACACATTGGAGATTAGGCTGTTATACAAAAATACACAAACCAAAGGGGCTGCTCACATCCCTTGGCCAACTCCTCCACTTGTGAACAAAAGATTTTCCTTTCCTCTCCTCTCTCTCTCCCACCTCTACCTCTATACTTGGAGACTTGGAAGAGCAAAGAAAGAAGAAGAAGGATTAAGGAAGAGAATATAGATCAAAGAGAAAAGAAGGAGATGGAAAGAAGGTATGTTTTAGGCTTAACAAACATAAGAATGAATCCAAGGAAACCATAGGTTTGGCCATGGTATGGCCGAACCCATGAGTTCCATAATTGATTGGAATGGATGGCCAAACTTATATAAGGCCATGGATTTGGACATCCATCCAAGAAATGGTAATGGGTTGAAACAAAAATAAGGTGATATTCGAATCCATGATATGATACTAAGAGTTGAATGAATTATGTAAAAGACCCAAACCTTGGCTAGTAGGTAGAGTGAATTTACTAATTAATGTATGAAAGATGAAATCCATGTTTAGATATGATAAAGGATGGATTTCATGAAGAAGGGCCTAACCATAATGCAAACAGAGAGAATTGACAAAAAGTCAGTCGACTGAATCTTAGGATTCAGTTGACTGAACCTGTACTAGCAAAGTAAACAAAGGATGTCTGGGTATTTCAGCCGACTGAATCCTATGATTCAGTCAACTGAAAGTACACTGGTAAAACGCAGATGGGGTCTATTGGTATTTCAACTGACTGAATCTTTAATTTAGTCGACTGAACGTATACGTACCAAACAAGTAAGTGATCTAGTGTGTTTCAGCCGACTGAATCTTATGATTCTGCTGACTGAAGGTATACGTACCAAACACGTAAATGATTTGTTGGTATTTCAGCCGACTGAATTTATACTGGTCGAACACACAAATGATCTGATCCAAAGTCAGCCGACTGAATCATAGATTCAGTCGCCTAAATGTGTACTGGCCGAGAACACATAGAATTTGACCCAAAGTCAGCCAATTGAAAGTGTACGGGTCAAGTTTATACAGTACCTAGTTGTATTTTTAGCAGACTGAATTTTAAGATTAAGTCGACTGAAAGTTTTTGGGTAGAGCACAGATGGTATCTGGGTATGATTCAGTCGACT
The DNA here is from genome assembly GCA_013350335.1 of Chimonanthus salicifolius. Classification (NCBI taxonomy): domain Eukaryota; kingdom Viridiplantae; phylum Streptophyta; class Magnoliopsida; order Laurales; family Calycanthaceae; genus Chimonanthus; species Chimonanthus salicifolius. Next base: position 66,319,005 of record CM023533.1, read on the forward strand.
GAATTCTAAATTTAGTTTTTTGGATTAACTTCTAGAGCCTCTTATAGGGTGTAAGGGTTGATGAAATTAAAATGGAAAATCAAATTAATATATGTGATTGAATTTGATAAGGTAAAGAGATTCGCAAAGGGGTTGTGATTCGTTGCACGCGATCGTTAACTTTATCTTCACAAGACAACAAAGATAGTATACTAGACATTGGTAGGATTCCTACATTATTGAGAACACTATGGAATATGATATAATACTGGTTTTTATTCCAAATATGATGATTACTTTGTTTAAACAAATTGTATATTATGTTTATGAACTGATTTTCAAATGATGTGATGTGTTTTAAAATGAAATGGCATTATTGCATACAATACGTCATGCATTGCATGGGAGGGAGCATATATGACCAGCAAGCCAAGTTCTGAGCGGTTCAGACATGAATTGGGCTTGAGACTAGCTTGTATGAAACTATCTGAACTGTTGAGATTTCACCTTGTTTGGGTTGATAGAAATAGGTACGGCGTAATTTGGACCTAAGTGCTCCTGGGAAGGTCCCGAAACCCTGCGTAGAGGGAGTCCACACTCCATCGGTCTCGGTTGTTAATTTGTGAATGGGTATACAATGACCTGGTGGTTGCCACCACAAAACACTGCGGACGTAATTGGCCAAGTAATCCTTAATATGGCGATTTATCAAGGAAGCCATTGATATTTATTTTTGATGTGATTGGATATGGGAATTGGGTGAGAGATCATTTGGCATTGACACCCATGACATGACACATAAGTAAGCATGATTATGATATGGACATCATGCATTGTTTTTACTACTTATGAGATATTTTGCAAATGTGATATGATGTATATACCCCTGATTTATATTACTTCTATGTGTACCATAACCCTACTTGGAATACCTACTGGGCATGTTGACTAATGCCCTACTTCTACCTTATAGATGATGGAACAGGGAATGGTAATGGAAAGGACATTGGACCGAAAGGGAGTCAAGCGTAGGAGCTTGGGAAGATTAATGTTTAAATTATTCAGTTTTGAATTTCAATGATGTATTGGGAGAGCTACATTTTGGATTGTAATAACTTAGAATTATTTTGCTATGATTTGATAATATTTAAGTTTCATTTTAAATATATGGTAATTGGCTTTCCTTGCCCTATAATGACAAGTATATGAATAGTATCTTATTCATATAAATAATTCTGCAAGTATTCTGAAAAACGTGTGAAATGTTTTAGTGGATTTAGTCTATGCACACGTAATGGTGGCTAGTTAAGGGTCGGGTTTTGGAAACTCGGACTTGACTCGCTTCGTGATGACCCGTTCTCTCTCACTCGTTTATAAAAAGAAATATACTCTGATTTTGTGAAGGTGAGAAAGGGTGGGGCGTTACAATGGGTGGCATTTCCATTGCGCCACAGATAGACGGTTTCGGCCTGAAAGTGAACACACAAGACAATAAGATGTACAAGTGTTAGTATCGTTTTTATTAAGAATTAAGTCTCTTCAAATAAACATAAAAGGGTAACATCTAGATCCTGATTTAAAACAATCAAACAAATTTTAAGAACAAGTTCTGGGTTCCTCGGAACATGCCTCGGATCCAGGTATTGTGGCTTCTGAACTTTCGAGCCACTGCCTAAATTCTAGGTTTTATCAAACCCTTTGGAACTTAGGTTCACCATTCGGTACTTTTGAAGTTCAAGCCTCGGAACTTTCGAGCCTGTTTCGAATAGAAAACAACAAAACAAGAAAATAGTTCGTCTCGGTCTGCCTCGGAACTTGCCGAGGTCTGCTCGAATCTTCCGAGCGGTTCGGGTCATCCAAAAATTTCCTCGGAATATCCTGGACTGTCCAGCAGAGGCAACGAAAAACAGTTGGCCTCTGTTCGTTTTAGAACCCCGAACAGAAGTTCGAAACTTTCGAACTATGACCTTCGGAACTTCCGAGCCAAGTCACGGATCTTCTGAAGATCGTCTTCTTTATCTGTCACTTGCAACCAGTGCAGTGACGGGACAAATAGAGTGATACGAATTCAAAACAGTGGATTTTCTGCATTCGTTTTTCACATCCGTTTTGTTAGATGGGTTCCTCTATCTGTCTAGTATAGTTTCGAAATAAATTGGAGAATAAACAAGTATGAAAAGCTCTGATTTTATGAGAAAAACCAGTAAAACACATGAAAAATCAAAGTTTCACTAACTTTCAAAACTGACTTTGAAACTCAAATCTAAACCAAATTCAGTTTTGTTTGATCCTAAACATGTTAGAATTTAAAAATAAATAAAATGGTTATGATCGCTTTCGAAATTGGGTTGAATTTTAGTAACTTAGGAAAACTTCCACTTAAGCTAACGGTGAAAGAAGAAGAAATTTCGAAAGAAGAACATAGTAGCAGTTTGGGATTTAAACTGAAAATTCTCCCTCCCTTTCAGCGGTATTTATGGCCGTGGAGGGAGGATGAGGTGTAGCTTTAAGGCAGCCATGGTAGCCAAGCTACCATAGCTTAGCCTACATGAATCATTGCATAGAGCAATGATTCATGCAAATGTAGTTGATTTGGCGCATCACCTGCAACGCATGTGTTTTAAAGTTTTTCTGTTATTTGCAATTTGGTCCTTCACAATTTATTTGCAATTTAATCCGCTTCTATTATTTCTAAAATTTTAACTATTAAAAGATTTCATTAATTTAATCCATCTGCTACAAGTTGTTGGGTTTTAAAATCTAAAATTACTATTAATTTTTGGAGAACGATTGTCCTTTAAAAATAATAGATTTAAATAAAAATCATACTTTTAAACTATTACCTTAATTCAAATTTCATTTATTTAAAAGGTTTAAAACTCATACTTTTAAAATCCAAAAGCACAAAATGGTAAGTCCATATACAGATTAAACATAATGTATTTTCTTAAAATTTTCTAACTCTTAAAAATAATTATTTCGTAAAGATCGGGACCTTTGCGGATCAATATAATAATATTTATGAAATCACAACTATAGTTTAGAGACTCTATAATTCTAGAATTTAAATTCCTATCAAAGAATTCAATTTAACTCGATCAACATTCAAACAATAATTTAAATCATTAAAATAACACTATTTATCGTAAATTGCCATTTTCCCCTTCCCACTTCAGTGCGTTGGATCAACGAGCTGTCGAGCTCCAATTGGGCCGATCCTAGACATTTCTAAAAGTCCAAACTGTAAACTTCATGATTAACGGATAAAAGCATGATTATTAACATAAATCACTTTAATTAGACTTAATTCGGGTCAAGGTATTACAATAAAACCAAGTTGCTCTCAGGTGGAGTGTCTAGTGCCACTGACACATCAATATGGGTAGACTGACCCATCCGTGGCTACAACCCGTCGATCAGGATCAAGGTTGAGTTTTGGAACTTAGAACTCGGGGTACTCTCAGAACCGACCCATCGATGGCATAGACCCATCGAGCGTACCAGGACAGACCCATCGAGAGTACCAGGACCGACCCATCAGTGTACTGACATGTAGTCCTGGACTTGACAAGTTTCTGGATTTGAAACTCTGTCAGCATGACTTTGTCCACGTCGAGACGGTCGATACGAATGACATATTGATAATATGATCATCGACAAGTCAGTGTACTCGACCCATAGGTGACACATGCTTTTGTACCGTTGGAGTGTAATAGATGTGCAACGGTCGAGTAGTTGAACGGTAACATTTAAATTCACCGACCCATCGGTGTCACCGTCAAATCGGTGTAGTTCCAAATTTGCTCTTTTGGAGGGGCCTTTTGAAAAACAAAAAACATCTGAGGAATTATTTGAAGTCTCTTCCCTCTCCTTTGTCACTCTCTCCAATGAATCTTCATCTTGGTACATCTACTCTTGAGTAATTTTAGAGAAAAATAGAGAATCATCTCTAGGATAGCATTGGTAAACTTTAGATCCTAGAACCCTTCAAGCTTGTGATTGTGCATACATTGGTACATCATCTACATCAAAGAAGATCAAACAAGGGTGAAGTTTTGAAGCACATCTACTACGTAAAGAGTTACAACGGAAAGTGCTTCATTTAGTTTTTCGTTTTCCACTTATCATCTTGTAAAGTGGATTAGAGAGGGTTTACTTTTGAACCACTATAAAAGATAGAGGGATAAGAAGTAGACCGATATTGGTCGAACTTTTCAAAATTAGGATTGTGTAGATGAAAGTCCTACACTATTCGTGAGGGAGTAAGTCCCCACATAGTAAATTTGGGATAGTCCAAGATTCGTAAATCCAACAGTGGATGTAGGTTTGATTAAACCGAACCACTATACATCGGGTGTCAACGTGATTGGTGGATTGTGTATGCTTATAACTTGAATAATTCTGCCATTCCACTTGTCAAAAGTCCTATTCAACCCCCCCCCCCCCCCCCCCCCCCCCCCCCTCTCCCCCCTTCTCTTTCTTTAGACAATCCATTATAGCACACCAGGACATTCATTGGAACATTTGAATTTTGTGAGAAACTATTTGGAAAACTAAAATTTAATAATTGTCCCTCAATTGAATAGAAATTTTGGATTGTAGCAACACTCAAAATCGTGCAACCCCATTGCATTTGGCGTGTGAAGTGTAGGTGGGTCTTGATTTTTACCTTGAGTTAATTTTAGAAAATCCAAAGATAATTAGCAGATCTAGTTGACCCAAATTTCCTCTCCTTAATCGATTCTCTTTCTAATTCTCCTTTAACTTTCGTTATTGTATAACCTCACATGATTTGGTCTAGGGTATTTTCCTAAGATAAGCTACCTAGTGGCCCACTTGATTAGGAGGAAAGTCCCAAACAAAGAAGCTTGGACGCCTTATCTTCCCCTTTCTTTTCTCTCTCTCACGATGGAAGCTGTTAGTGCCCCGGCTTTGCCGAGTCCCTGTTTGTCAATTCCATGACTCGGGAAGAAGCACTTGCTAAGAAGCTTGAAGACCCAAGGTGATCAAGAGTAAAGATCATGCTCCACCAAATTGAAGCTCATTGTTATGACAATCACAAAACAGGTAGTATGGCCATAAATGACTTTAGGTGGTACCCACACCTTAGAGAGGACCATTCGTAGGCTTAGTTGAACAAATGATAAAACCATAAAACCTTAGAGAGAAAGTTGGACAGTGAATTGGAACCCATCTTTGAAATATGTATTTGGTTTCACTGTCAGCTCGACTAGTCGTTCTCACCCTCGGTGGAGACAGGATCTACCCATCGTGGTCAAAGACTAGTCAACCAGATTAACATAGGTTCTGGATCATTCAAATGTCATTTTGGGAAAGCCTCTAATCGAGAGTAGCTAGGACCGACCCCTCGGTAAAGGGCGAAAGGTCATTTTGGGTATGACTAGTTTCTAGACTTGAAACTCTATCAGCATGGTGTTGCCCCAGACCGAGCCTCTTGTATAGGCCAATCTCTCAGTGCCATAAAAATCGACCCATCGGTGACACTGACATGTCGACCAAGAAAGAATATTACTTTTGGGAGTGCATTATTGCGCAAAAGTCGGGTTGTTGAATGGTAACATTTCTAGTCAACGACTCCTCGGTGCGCCCGACCTGTCGGTACATTATCATTGCTACAACTGTTTGCCTTTTCTATATAAACCAATCTTTATGCAACCAGTTGGCATCCTTTAGAAAATCAGTTGGACCCTCATCATTATCAGTGGGCTTAAACAAGAACCAACAGAAGGATCACTATACAACCAATCATATGGATTGAGTTTGTGAGAGAGAGAAGAGGAAAGTAAAATCATAAACAACCAATCTATTGATTGAGTTTGTAAGTGACAAAGAGAGAGGAAATGATTATAAACTAGGAAACCTTTGGTATAACCAATTTCCTTGTCTCCTTAGATTGTGATTGCTTCAAGACTATTACAAGGCGGAGCGTCGGCAAACATTGGGTGGATCTTAAAGAAGAACACCATCAAGAGATAGAGCTAAAAAGGCAAGTACTTATTGGTTTTAATTTTATTTTAAAACCTTTGACCCGAAAGTGGATTAAGGGGGATTTGCTCCGGATCCACTATAAAAAACTCTAGAGCGTTGTCTCTGGCACAATGGTTGGTGGAATTCCCAACAAATGGATACTGGAATCCCTATTCTACAGTGGTGGGTGAGATTCCTAGCCGATTAAGTGAGGTGGAATTCCTACTCTAATTGTGAGGGTGTAAGTCCCTACTTAGTGGATTTGGGGATAATTCAAGATTGAGTTAGTCCTAACAGTGGATGTAGGTTGGCTAACCAAACAACTTTAAATTGGTCTTATGGTGTTTGATCTTTGTGTGTTTGTATTTACCATTTAAGTACTCTTCTCAAAACACATCACTTTGGATGTTGATTATCCTATTCTACACGTTGTGCACAAGCATCGATCATCAAGCAAAATGTAAAGGGTCAAAATCTTAGTGCGATTGTTTAAAGAAATTAGAAACAATCTACCACACTAAACAAATCTCTTAATTAATGTTCAGCTGCACTTAAAACAATCAAGAAATTTGTAAACACCATAGAAAATGGGATTGAACTATTCAACCCCCCCCCCCCCCTCTTTTCTCTCCCTCTAGGGTCAATCATGTTGTTCTAACCACATTGAAAAAAAGACTTTTAGAAGCCTTTCAATTTTAAGCAACACCCCTTGTTCGAAACTCTCCTTATTTCTATTGTATTCGAGTAAGTCTCTCTCTCTCTCTCACTAGAAGCTTTGGTCGATCGCCCTCAAGCACTCTTGGATCTCTCTCCCTCATGCTATCTCTCTGAGGTATGTAGATTTATATTTTTCCTAAATTTTTTTCTCTTATTTTCTTTTGCATCTTCCTTAGTTTATCTCAAATTGAAAAAAATTTGCTGGAAATTCTTATGAGATATTTGAATAGAGAAAGAGACAGAAAGATACAGGAAGGAATGAAGGAAAAAGAAAAATAACGTTAAACCATGGAAAGAGTAATGATCCTTTCCTTTGTGAATATTAAGAACACCCTACACGAATTTAGTATATTTGGTTTGAAAAGATCAAGTATGTATTTGTTAGTATTGGTGAAACACGAGCAAGACTGTTTTCGGATCTATTATACGCATCGTCGCGGGCAAATTCATATCTAGGGCTCCCAATGGAATTGTTTGAGGAAGTTTGTTGTGTTGGATTCCAATTTGATAGATATAGTTACTTTCTGGATTCAAGGTCAAAAAAAAGTCATGTGATGCCTCAAATCTAATCTGAAACATGAACCAAATTCTTGTTCAGATCTGAAATACAGTTTCGCTGGGTTTTACAAAATAAATCATAACTTATTCTTCTGTTATCAAAATAATGAAAAATTTGTGCTATTTTGGTCTAAACAAAGATAAATATCTCCATATAAAATATGATAAATTATTTATGAGATTTGATACTCCAAATCTTTTCTGGAAGTTGGACCTAGTTGCAGGCTTTTGAAAATTGGACAGTTTTACAGAGCTAGATTGTAGAATTTTGTTCTCGGTCTCTGATTATCGAAATAATGAAAAAATTGTGCTTAAACTCAAGCCTGGGAAAATATCTATCTCCAATAAAAATAAACGAATTGATAGGTCAAATATGTTCTTGCAAGACAGAAACCTCGGTTAAGACTACAAACTGTTGAGCAGTGTACATGTCTGAGTATTTTGATCATAACTCGGGCTAGAAATGTCTATTCGGGACGAACCTAGTATCGGTACGATCCTTACTCAGAGATCTACCAACCACATGAATATGAAATCCTAATTAAATATGGTCTAATACTAGAATATTCTTTAATATAGGCCAAATTTTGTTGTGTTTAACTCTTTTAAACCTTAGACTAATTGTATTTTGTTTAGTACCCCTTGGATTCGATTTGTTTGGACAGAACCAATGGGGTCTGTTTGTTGAACTCATTTATTTAAAAATAAGTTAAATAAAATAAAATTGTAATGGTCCAAAACTCTAATCGATTGTAGCAAATTTGAGGACCTAAAGCTTGTTGGAACTTGGAATTGGTGGTTATTCTATACTTGGTAAATTGCAAAGTTTAGGTGAGGGAAACTTAACCTTATTTACTGATTTATTCTAATCTTAGGTTTATTTAATGTAAAATTTGAATCTGAGAATTAGGGTTTCTTTCTTAAGAATGGAAGTTGTTTGATTGGAGGGTAAATCCAGTGCAAGCTCATGTAGTGTAAGGGAAATTGTTTAAGGTTAAATGTTTTAAGTGTGAGCACCCTAGTTGGCCCGGATATGTTTGATAATTACTTATTTTTATTGTTGAAGAAACCCAACTGAACATTGTGGAATTTGTTTGATGAAAGTTGGAATTTGGTTGTGTGATTGGATGATTGTTCATGCTTGATTGTTTATTTGATGAAGTTAGGTGAAATTTGTTAGCATAAATATTTTGTTTATGCTATAGTTGGATATCATGTGTTTATTGAATTGTTTAACATATGTTATAGTTGTTAATCATCATTTGTTTATTGAATTTGTTGAACACATGTTATATTTGTTCTGTGTTTATTGAATTTGTTAACACATGTTATATTTTTTTATTTGTTTATTATGATCATGTTAATGGCATACATGACATGGCATTCATGCATGAGATATTTGTTGATTCGTCATGCATGAGCATCTACGTTTGGGTTGGTGATTTTTTTGTTCATTCGAGTCATTAACACTGCATTCCCTTGGGGACATTCGTCGTGCACATTCGTTGGGCTCTTGTTTCAATTGCCTTGCACTCCCCTGTGGACATTCGTCGTGCAATTCTTTGGGTTATGACCATTTATGCACATGTGTTAAACTTATCTAAGTTGAGCTTTACATGACTCGTTTGACTCGTTTTGTTCTTTGAGATGCATGGGAAGGGAACATGCACCATATTTTGCATTATTGCATTTCATATATCTTAGATACAATTGATTTAAACACTGGGTTGAACCCTAAATACCAAGATGCGATATTATTGTTGGTTGTTTAGTTGTTTTCTTCACTGGCCATATAGCTCATCCCTTACATTAAAGGAAATCCGATGGAGCTAGAAGTTGGTCATGCTCAACAGTAGGATCGGATTCACTACGAGTGTTTGCTTACATAGTAGTCGTAAATTTGCTAAGAGTTTTCTAGACTTTATTTGAGGTTGTAAGGCACAATGAGTGTCAATTTGATTTATTGTTTTTATCTTTGGATTATGAGTTGTGCTTCTGTTTCCAACTTGTAGTTGGGGAAGTTTTGATTTTATTGGTTATATGTTTTATTGTATGGTTTGAGATTAGATCTCCTTTATGATAGAAAATTTTATTTTTGGACTATCAATTTGATTCCATGCTAGATGAGGACTAATCCTTTATGGGAATGTTACATTTGACATGGAAAACTGCTATGGTCATCCGCACACTGACAGATATTAGAATCATTAACTGACTTTTAAATTTGTGAAAAAAATGAGCCATGAATTTTGTTATTCCCGTTATTGGATCATGTTCAATTCGTTTAAGGCTTTGTTTGTTGTTATTGAATGGGCGGGTCTTTACAACACCGGCGATGTAGTCAATCTCTCCTTCAAACTAGTGAAGGCCTGCTGACACGTTTCATCTTAATCAAATGCAACTCATTTTCGGGTCAGACGAGTTAAATGTGCTATGAGTCGAGAAAAGTTCTTTACAAATGGGCGATAATAACCTGCCAACCCCAAGAAAATGCGGAACTCTAATACATTTCACAGTTTTTCCTAGCTCACTATTGCCTCAATCTTGGCGGGGTCCATTGCTACGGAAATCACATGGCCTAAAAACTACATGTCTAAATTACTATGTTTTCTTTCAGAACTCTGATTGAACGAATGGAGATATTTGTTTGTGAAATTTGTATTTGTATATGGGAACATATGGTACATGTTTGAGTCCACGTGAGAAGAGCACGTGTGACATTTTCTAAGATGGGCTTTTGGAAAATTTGAAGATCCAGCCAAGCTAGGTTGTGGTTGATTGGAGATTAAAAAAAAATTAGTGTTACTCCGGGCCCACCATCGGGTCGGGGCATTACAACTTGGTATCAGAGCATGGTTCAAATCTCAGAATGTGCGTATGGGAAGAAGTAGATTGATTGATTGACTTTGGATTCATTCCCTTGACTTTGGAAGTAGGGAAGGTAGAAACCTAGGTCAATGTGAGGTTGAGCCTCTTTTTTTCTGACTGAGATGTGTGAATGTAGCTATCAAGATGATACTTAGAATCGAGTGTTTAGAAGTGATAACTTCTTATCATTAAGGAGAGAAGATGAGCTGTATTGACAGTAAATTCTCTCATCTTGGGTAAGTGGTGTAATTTCAGTATCAAGTAAATATGTGAGACCAAGTTTTTGAAAGTGATAATCTCTTATGGAGTATGGGTCAAAGGCTTGAGATTGATAAAACATAAAAAGGGTTAGTAAAACAGGATGGATTTCCTAGAGTAAAGGACTTTCAATGTTAATGGGTTAGTAGTATGAACCTTGCTTGTAATGTACTTGTGATGTATTTGTAATGTTTGAATACTTGACTGCTTTTATAGACAGGTCAGGATACCTAAGTAACAAGTCACCTGTTCAGGATGGAAATAAGCAGGAAGGCATGAATCAGGTGATATGAGAAGCGTTTGGAATCCTATGAAGCACCTTGGTTTAACTAGACAGGATAATGGTGATAGACCCCGTTCCAGTGATTGCGAGGAAGAAGTCAATTTGACATCTCTCCCAAGGCTTTTCTTTCCTATTGTAACACCCCGAATTTTCAAAGATATTGATATTTACAAAAATGCCATTAGAATGGTAAATTAGAAGGTTATGATCGTAGATAAGAAAATGGTGGGGCCCATTGTTCAAATTAAGGCCTATTGTACATATTATAAGGATCAAATTAGATTAAATGGTTATTGTACATCTAATTGGGTCAAGATGGTTATTTGGGTCAAAGGACCAATTGGGACCCAATGGGTCATGATGGACTTATTTGACCATTGGGTGAGCCCAATTTTAATGGGGTTAGGCTGAATTAATTTGGAGTTAAATTGAGGATAAATGCTAGACTTGAGGCAAATGTGTAAACCACATTTAAATGGGTAAACCACCCATAAATGGGTCATGGCGTCAAATTGGATCAAAGGACCCAATTGAGACCCAATGGGTCGAGTTGACCATGGTTGACCGTGGGGACCCTCAAGTGAGCTCAAATGTGAGTTAAATGAGGTTGAGTTGGGCTAATGAGTTGGGTGAGTTAAATTTGGAAATCAAAGGGGCCTTGAAGTCAAGTGAATCAAATGGAGAGGTGAAGGGTTGCCTTGGTCTCAAATACCACCAAACATAGGTCCCACACGTTGATGGCATGGAGTGTTTCCCATGCATAAGGTTTAATGAAATGAGATAAAATATCATGGGGAATATGGAGGGTTTCCATCTCATAATGGAAACCCAAGCTCCAACGTTGGGAGTGCCAAGGGATGCCTTAGTTGGCAGCAAGTGACTCCTTGGTTTGATCAAGGATTGATGAGGGTGAATGAGAGGTTCAAGGGCTGTTTTAATAAAAGGTTGTGCACCACACTCTTGGCCGAATTTTACATTGCAAAAGCTTGGAGCTTTCATCTCTCTCCCTCTCTCAAGAACCTACCTCCTTGGCCGAATTATCCTTTGGTATTTTCACCATTGTTTAAGCTTCCAATCAGCTAAGGACTAAGGAAGCAAGAAGGAAGAAAGCAAGGATCAAAAGGAGAGAAGAAAAGCAAAGGAAATTGGTAAGTGTTTACATAAGAATTTAGTTAAATAAATTGGTAAAAGAGAGCATGATTTGGCCATGGCTTGGCCGAATCCATCAAGGGTCTAAACCTTGGATGGTGCTTCATAAAAAGAATAAAAAGTGGATCATAGGGTTCGGCCACTTTGGATGGCCGAACCCCATGAAAAGAGTTGGTTAGGTTGATGGTTTTTGAAGGCTAAAAACCATGCAAAACCATGGAGATTTTTACATGTTTTAATGAGACACAAAATATATGTTATGGCCGAATTAATCCATGGTTTAAATTATGATGATGAGGTTTAAAAAGAATAGAAACTTGGAGCATAGGGTTCGGCCACTTAGGATGGCCGAACCCCATGAAAAGATTTGATAAGTTTCTGGTTATTTGTGATGGTTTTTGAAAGATAAAAACCATGCAATATTATGGGGTGTTTATGTGATTTAATTGGAGTTAAGGCCAATGTGTAGGATCGGCCGATGTATGGCTGAATCATATTATTTTTATGATTAAGATATGTGTATGAACCATGCACAAGGATGGAAGGATTGAACCAAAGAGAACCATAGGGTTCGGCCATGTGTATGGCCGAACCCCATGGGCCATTTTATGGGATGTTTAGAGTTAAGAACATGCTTGGGAATGGCTGATTTATAATGGGTTTTGTGTCATGATTGATAAGGTATGGATGGATCCATGTTTATGGATCAGTTAGGGTTATGAACACACATATATGAAAGGTGATCAACCATGGGAAGAATGAGTGGCAAGGATGTAATTATGGCAGAAAATGAAGAATCCCATTGGGGATGATTGTGGACTTAGGGTTTAAATAAAAGACCAAATCTAAGGTGGTGAGGTTCAGCCATGTTGTATGGCCAAACCCCACTAAGGTGGATTTATTATGAACCTTGGTTATTAAGAAAAATTAAACAAGGCTTAGCCTAGTGGCATTATGGTAAATATGTATGAAAAGAGTAAAGGACTTAAAAGAGGGGCTCAAACCAAAATTGTGAGTTCGGCCATGTTGTATGGCCGAACCCCACCAAGTTATGGTTAGTAGATTAAGGTTTGTAAATAAAGTTATTTGGATGGTGTTGATCCAAAACAAATGAAGGACAAATTCAAAGTGGGTGAGGTTTGGCCATGGGGCATGGCCGAACCCCACAAAGTGGTTTTTGGGATTTAAATGTAACACCCTGGAATTTCAAAGTTATCAGTTTATGTGAAAATATTCATATTTACGGAATTGCCATTGTGATAAAAATTGATTGGAATTTAAATGGGTCAATGGCTCAATCGAGACCCAAAGGATGATAGTTGGTTTACAAAACAAATAAATGGGTAAGATAAATTTAAACGGGTCCAGAATCATATTTGGGTCAGATTTTGATAAATGGGTCAAAATGGCTAGATGGGACCCAATGGGTCGTGTGAATGGCATGATTAACCATGGATTGAGTTCAAGCTTAGTAAATTTAAGTTTATTAATTACTTGAGTTTGGTTGGAGTTGAAATGAATGGTTGGTTTAGTTAAGTTGAATTTATTAGTTAAGTTAAATTAAATGAGTGACTTAGTTTGGGTGAGTTGAATAAATGAGTTGAATGAATATGTATTATTAATGTAAGTGAGTGAAGTGTGTGAATGGGAGGAGAAGTGGTTTAAATTCCAATTTTGAGCAAGGAAAAACGTTGGTGCATGGGGAGACAATACCATGCATGTAACCCCCATTTAGGTGATGAATAAAAATGGGAGTTACATTTTGTATGGGAGTTACTTATTGAAGTCACAAAGGTTGCAAGGGACGTTGGCTGCATGCATGAGCAATTCATGCATGTAACGGCTACCATGTAGATAAGAGAGTGATGGCTTGGAGAGTTACAAATGCATGAATGAAGGAGGATGCAAATAATTACAAAGATATACATGGAAGATGATGGAGGGCCGAACCCCATGTAAAACGGTGTGGGTTTTCATGTTGAGAACTCCATGGAAACCATGGAAACCATGAAGATCCATGGACTGTTTTGTGGAATAATTGGGTTAAGTTTATGATGAACATTAGGTATTATTTATATGCTTTAATTTAAGAATAATATATGTTGTTTATGGAGTTAGTATGGGTAGGTAATCGGCCAATATGAATGATGGAAATGGAGTATAAAATCACATTGGTGAGGTTCGGCCATGTGTATGGCCGAACCCCACTAATGATGATTGTGGGACATAATTGTTGATTTTATATGAGTATATGGAGGGTTAAAGAAGGATCAAATTAGGTGATGAGGTTCAGCCATGTGTATGGCTGCACCCCACTAAAGATGGTTTTATGTATGATGATGAAAGTTAGTTAATATAAAGCAAAGGTTGGTCTCAATGGCATAATTGTAATTATGGCTGAAATGATCAAAAATAAAATGATCATATGATGGGATAAATGGGCTAAAACCAAAGTGGTAAGGTTCAGCCATAATGTATGGCCGAACCCTACTAAGGTTCGTTTAGAAGTTTGGGTAATTAGATAGGTTTTAATTAAATAAATGAATGACCAATGTATGAGATTCGGCTATGGCTTTGGCCGAACCCCACTAGGTGATTCTTGGAACATAAAGCTTTGCTGGAAATTAGGTGGATAAATGATTAAGTTGCTGCCATGTATATAGGGTATTCGGATTTTTAGAACGGTGAGCGAGACGTGATCGGAAGACGGTCCAAAGGAAGGATCGAACAAAGTAAACTACTGTAGGTTTCCTACCTTGTTGTAACCACACCACTTATTCGCTGTTTTATGTTTATTTGAATAAGTTATTTGAATCAAATGTTATATTTACAAATGGCATGTTTGCATAGACATCTCATGCATAGCATGGGATGATGGGGAAGTAACCGGAGGCCACACTCCGTCGGGGCGTCCGAAAGACCATTGTGGGGTACCCTGATGATGAGAATCCCATCAGGAGGAATCCGGAGGCCACACTCCGTCGGGGCGTCCGAAAGACCACTGTGGGTTACCTTGACGATGAGAATCCCGTCAAGTGATGGCTATGTTGAATGGTGATGGGTGGGACTCATTACATGTTCATTTCATACATAGCATATTTTTATAGAATTTGTCACACTTGCATAACTATTATACTATTTGCATGATTTTGACTAACCATGTGGTAGCCCTATTCGGAAACACTACTGGGCGCGTTGATCTAACGCCCTATCTATATCTTTAGTGGATGATGCAGGGAAAGGAAAGAACGTGATTGGAGAAGAGGACCAAGTACGAAAACTTGGGCGATTTGAATGATTGCAATGGACTATGAATGGATTATTTATGGATGATTTATTTGGAACAATGTAATTTGTTAAATTAGATGTTGGCATGTAATAATGTAGTTAATTAGATGCTATGGTTTGTTTTACGTTGGATGTTTGGATTAAACGATTAGTTAAGATCGGTTAGTGATTTTGGAAAATAAATAAGGTACTTTGCTATCTAAAAATGGAAATTGGATTAATCATAGGTTCTATTATAACCTCAGTTAGATCTAGACTAAGTTAATTCCGCTAAGTAAATATGTACCATGTGCGGATCAGTTTTATGGACTTAGTTCATACGCACATGGGCTTGGCCAGTTAAGGGTCGGATTTAGAGATCCGAACTTAACTCGCGTCGTGACATTCCGCCCCGATCACTTATTGATTATTATTATAAAAAAAAAAAAAAAAAACTCTGAAAATTTAGAGTGAAAAGGGCGGGGTGTTATAGTTGGTATCAGAGCGAAACGGGAAGTTGAATCTTCCGAAGTAAGATTAAGACGGTTTCATGTCTCACTGACGGATAAGAATCCCAACTGACCGACTCTTCGGAGTCCGCTGACTGGGGGCCGGATTAATTTACTTCGTGGACTCAGACTGAACAAACCAATCTGAGAACAACAGTGGAAGATAGCAAAAGTACATTATTATAATTCATCTATCAAACGTAGCAAAATAGGATATACATTCCCCAATACTCCCCAATTGAGAAAGACAAACATAGGGAATTTAGAGACTCTCCCCTCAAAAACAAATAGTAAAATCAAGTTTGCTTATTTGGAAATCTCCCCAAAATTGTGAAAAAATATAAACTATATGAGGAAACTAAGTCAATAATGTTTTATGACTTAGGGAAATGGCTCCAAAGAAAAAGATCCCTCAGAATCAGAAAGGGAAGGAAAAGGTGTTGCAAATCACACAACATGAGAAAGTGTTATCTCAACACGAAAAATCTGTGCATGAGAAGGAGCCATCTGTACATGAGAAAGAGGTAACCCAACCTGATGGGGAGCGATCTGTTCATGAAAAGTCTCACAACGCGGAAGAATCACAGCACTCATGGAGGGAAGAAAAGGGGAGTGAGAATGCATCACAGAAAGAGGGAGAAGGGAACAGTGGTGTACATATACCACATGTGCCACCTGAACTTCAAGGCTTAGTTCAAGCAGTGGTAACCTCAGTACTCCAGCAACATATGAATGGGAGTGAAAGTTCCAGGGATGCCAGTGACCGTAGTATGGCACGAGAATTTCAACAACAGCGTCCTCCCTACTTCAAAGGGAAAGAGGGGGCTGTCGGAGCTGAGCATTGGCTGAAGAAGATCACCCAGATCTTAAAATTACTTAAGATCTCGAGTCATGCTGACAGGATTTTACTGGCTACTTCACAATTGATAGAAGATGCCGGTAAATGGTGGGAGGTGGTGGAGAAGCAGAGGGAACTCATACCAGCTAGGGAGAGGACGGCCATGACATGGAATGAGTTTTCAGCAACCTTTCTGGAACATTACTTTCCGGAGGAGGAGAAGGAGCGACAGACGGAACTTTTTCTGTCCTTGGTACAGGGCTCTATGACGGTGGCAGAGTATCACCGTGAATTTCTCAGTTTATCCATTTATGCATTCTATATGGTGGACACAGAACTTCGTAAAGCAAGAAAGTTTGAGAGGGGTCTACGGCCGAACATCAGGGCCAAAGTGACCATATTTAAGTGCACCACATTGGCTGAGGTGGTCAGCAAGGCCACAATAGCAGAAAAGGAGGTGAATGCAACAGTACGATTTGACAATCGTCGAGCTCCAAGTGGGAGGGGTGGGTTTCAGCCCAACAAGAGGTTCCGTCCGAACTTCAGTAGACCCTCACCATCTACTGGGTCCGCGGGGAGCTTTCGTCCCAACCAGCCCTCCCCATCTGCATCAGTCACCCAGTCATTCAAAGGGGTGAACAACTGTTTTCACTGTAACCAGCCGGGTCACTTCAAGAGAGACTGTCCAAAGCTCAATAGGCTCTCATATTCCAGAGGATCTTTCCGTCCACCAGCTAGGCCAGCTAACTCCCGAGGAGGCAGGACATATAATCAGGCGGGACGGGCGCCTACTCCTACCGGATCTGGACGACTATTTGCTCTGGAACCTCCTGAGGATGTGGATCATTCTGTGATTCAAGGTATGGCCGTTGTCAATAGTTCTTATGCTTATGCATTGTTTGATTCTGGAGCATCGCACTCTTTTATATCTGCATCCTTTATAACTGCTACTGGAACACTAGTACAAAAGCTGTCCACCACACTCACAGTAGTATCCCCTGTCGGAGACATGTCTTTGGGACTCATATGCACGGCCATAAATACAGAACTCGCTGGACTCAGATTTGAGTTCAATTATTTGGTACTCGACATGACTGAGTACGATATTATATTTGGCATGGACTGGTTGGCTAGTTATGAAGCCAATATTGATTGTTATCGCCGAAGAGTGACATTTTGGTCACCCGAGGGAAAGCAGTATATAGTTCGTGCCGACAAGCAAAGCAGATTGCAGGAAGGGTTGCATCATTTGGTGTTGAACAATATTGTCATCAACAAAGCACCAGTCACTGAACTTCCAGCAATTGTGAAAGAATTTGTTGATGTCTTTCCAAAAGAACTTCCTGGTATACCGCCTATGAGGGAGCTCAATTTTGAGATCAAGCTATATCCTGGTACCTCACCAGTGTCTCTACCCCATTATCGGATGGCACCGGCAGAAATGTCCGAGTTGAAGAAGCAGCTTGATGAATTACTCAGACTGGGTTGCATTCGGAACAGCACATCGTCATGGGGAGCTCCAGTGTTGTTCGTGAAAAAGAAGGATGGTTCACTTAGAATGTGTGTGGACTACCGGAAGTTAAATCAGCTAACTGTCCGGAACAAGTATCCTCTACCCAGGATCGATGATTTATTCGATCAGTTGAGGGGATCCAGTCATTTTTCCAAGATTGATCTGATGTCCGGTTATCATCAAATCCGGGTCAAAGAGGAAGACATCGAGAAAACAGCTTTCAGAACACGGTATGGACTATTTGAATTTGTAGTCATGCCATTTGGGCTTACCAACGCACCGGCTGTGTTCATGGACTTAATGAACAGAATATTTCGTCCATATTTGGATCGGTTTGTTATAGTGTTCATTGACGATATCCTGATCTATTCCAAGAGTCAGGAGGATCATGCTGAGCATCTTCGAATAGTATTGAACACCCTTGAGACAGAACCAGCTGTATGCCAAAGCAAGCAAATGCGAATTTTGGCTACCTGAGGTCAAATTCTTAGGGCATGTTATAACAGCAGATGGTATAGCCGTTGATCCGGCTAAGGTGGCAGCAGTAAGTGAGTGGAAAGCACCAAAGAATGTCACCTGAAATCCGTAGTTTTCTGGGTTTGGCTGGATATTATAGGAAGTTTATCATGGACTTCTCCAAAATTGCATCCCCATTGACTCGACTCACGCAGAAAGGAGTCAAATATGAATGGTCAGAGCTGTGCAATCAGAGATTTGAGGAGCTGAAAGAGAGACTTACAACTGCTCCTATTCTAGTTTTGCCAGAAAGGGGCAAAGGTTATGAAGTACAATGTGATGCATCAGGAGAGGGACTGGGATGTTCACTCATGCAACGTAATCGGGTGGTGGCATATGGTTCAAGACAACTAAAGATACATGAACGCCTCTACCCCACACATGATCTGGAATTAGCTGCGGTGGTCTTTGCTCTCAAAAGCTGGAGACACTATCTATATGGGGAGAAGTTTGAAGTATTTTCAGATCACAAGAGCTTGAAGTATTTATTTGATCAGAAAGAGCTCAACCTGAGGCAGCGCAGATGGATGGAATATCTGGCGGATTATGAATTTGCGCTCCGATATCATCCGGGAAAGGCCAACAAAGTGGCGGATGCTCTCAGCCGCATGTCTCATGCATCAGTGGCATGTTTGATCAGGACTGAATGGGAGATGTTGAATTCCATTCGTGAGTTTAATCTATATATAACAAACCATGGGAGTATGTACAATTTGATCATACGATCCAACATGGTTACAAAGATTGAACAGGAGCAACGAACAGATCCGGAAATGGCTGAGACATGGGCCAAGATGTCTAATGGCGAGGTTGTACCGGATTGGGAATTACGACCAGGACAGGGTCTTATGTTCCGGGGTAGAATATATGTGCCAAGAAGCTGCAGAAAAGAATTATTGATAGAGGCACATCAGAGCAAGTTGTCCATTCATCCGGGTAGCACAAAAATGTATCATGATTTAAAAAGACATTATTGGTGGCATGGACTCAAGAAGGATGTTGCAGACTATGTGGCTCATTGTTTAACTTGTCAGCAGGTTAAGACGGAACATCAGAAGCCACCAGGGTTACTCAAGCCCTTAGCAGTGCCGGAATGGAAATGGGAGCACATTTCCATGGACTTTGTGACGGGGTTGCCGAGGTCATCGAAAGGCAATGACGCTATATGGGTTGTGGTAGACCGATTGACTAAGTCCGCGCATTTTATTCCTATTAAGATGACAGATTCATCAGAGACATTGGGTCGGAGATATATCAAAGATATCATCAGATTACATGGTATTCCACAGACTATAGTGTCTGATAGAGATGGCCGATTCACCGGCAGGGTATGGCAGAGCATGCAGTCGGCCATGGGAACCGATTTACTTATTAGCACAGCATTCCATCCACAGACCGATGGACAATCGGAAAGAACAATACAAACGTTGGAGGACATGTTGAGGGCGTGCATGCTAGACTTCAAAGGTGGATGGGAGGATCATTTGCCATTGGTGGAATTTTCTTATAACAATAGCTACCAGGCAAGCCTCCAGATGGCACCATTCGAAGCTTTGTATGGTAGACCATGCAGGTCACCAGTGTGCTGGACCGAGGTCGGCGAACCTGCACTGATAGGACCTGAGTTGGTTGCAGAAACTACTGCACAGATCCAGTTGATACGTCAACATTTGTTGACCGCACAGAGTCGGCAAAAGAGCTATGCGGATAAAAGGAGGAGGTTTCTCGAATTTGAAGTGGGAGACATGGTATTCTTGAAGGTCTCGCCACGAAAAGGGCACATGAGATTTGGGAAGAAAGGAAAATTGTCGCCAAGATATGTGGGACCGTTTTCAATTATCAGAAGGATGGGAGATGTAGCCTATCAGTTGGCACTTCCTTCGCAATTGGCGTCTCTACATGATGTATTCCATGTATCTATGCTGAGGAAGTACAACCCTGATCCATCTCATGTTTTGAATGTGCAAGATATAGATGTGCAAAGCGACGTCACTTATGTCGAGAAGCCGGTTGGAATATTGGAAAGTGAGCAAAGGGTGTTGCGTAAGCCGAGCGATTCAGTTCGTCAAGGTGGTATGGGATCGACATGGTGTTGAGGAAGCCACTTGGGAATTAGAATCGGAGATGAGAGCATCTCACCCTGAATTGTTTGTATGATTTACTTTGAAATCCTACTTCGTTCGATTTTCGGGACGAAAATTATAAAAAGATTATTGTATTGTAACACCCTGGAATTTCAAAGTTATCAGTTTATGTGAAAATATTCATATTTACGGAATTGCCATTGTGATAAAAATTGATTGGAATTTAAATGGGTCAATGGCTCAATCGAGACCCAAAGGATGATAGTTGGTTTACAAAACAAATAAATGGGTAAGATAAATTTAAACGGGTCCAGAATCATATTTGGGTCAGATTTTGATAAATGGGTCAAAATGGCTAGATGGGACCCAATGGGTCGTGTGAATGGCATGATTAACCATGGATTGAGTTCAAGCTTAGTAAATTTAAGTTTATTAATTACTTGAGTTTGGTTGGAGTTGAAATGAATGGTTGGTTTAGTTAAGTTGAATTTATTAGTTAAGTTAAATTAAATGAGTGACTTAGTTTGGGTGAGTTGAATAAATGAGTTGAATGAATATGTATTATTAATGTAAGTGAGTGAAGTGTGTGAATGGGAGGAGAAGTGGTTTAAATTCCAATTTTGAGCAAGGAAAAACGTTGGTGCATGGGGAGACAATACCATGCATGTAACCCCCATTTAGGTGATGAATAAAAATGGGAGTTACATTTTGTATGGGAGTTACTTATTGAAGTCACAAAGGTTGCAAGGGACGTTGGCTGCATGCATGAGCAATTCATGCATGTAACGGCTACCATGTAGATAAGAGAGTGATGGCTTGGAGAGTTACAAATGCATGAATGAAGGAGGATGCAAATAATTACAAAGATATACATGGAAGATGATGGAGGGCCGAACCCCATGTAAAACGGTGTGGGTTTTCATGTTGAGAACTCCATGGAAACCATGGAAACCATGAAGATCCATGGACTGTTTTGTGGAATAATTGGGTTAAGTTTATGATGAACATTAGGTATTATTTATATGCTTTAATTTAAGAATAATATATGTTGTTTATGGAGTTAGTATGGGTAGGTAATCGGCCAATATGAATGATGGAAATGGAGTATAAAATCACATTGGTGAGGTTCGGCCATGTGTATGGCCGAACCCCACTAATGATGATTGTGGGACATAATTGTTGATTTTATATGAGTATATGGAGGGTTAAAGAAGGATCAAATTAGGTGATGAGGTTCAGCCATGTGTATGGCTGCACCCCACTAAAGATGGTTTTATGTATGATGATGAAAGTTAGTTAATATAAAGCAAAGGTTGGTCTCAATGGCATAATTGTAATTATGGCTGAAATGATCAAAAATAAAATGATCATATGATGGGATAAATGGGCTAAAACCAAAGTGGTAAGGTTCAGCCATAATGTATGGCCGAACCCTACTAAGGTTCGTTTAGAAGTTTGGGTAATTAGATAGGTTTTAATTAAATAAATGAATGACCAATGTATGAGATTCGGCTATGGCTTTGGCCGAACCCCACTAGGTGATTCTTGGAACATAAAGCTTTGCTGGAAATTAGGTGGATAAATGATTAAGTTGCTGCCATGTATATAGGGTATTCGGATTTTTAGAACGGTGAGCGAGACGTGATCGGAAGACGGTCCAAAGGAAGGATCGAACAAAGTAAACTACTGTAGGTTTCCTACCTTGTTGTAACCACACCACTTATTCGCTGTTTTATGTTTATTTGAATAAGTTATTTGAATCAAATGTTATATTTACAAATGGCATGTTTGCATAGACATCTCATGCATAGCATGGGATGATGGGGAAGTAACCGGAGGCCACACTCCGTCGGGGCGTCCGAAAGACCATTGTGGGGTACCCTGATGATGAGAATCCCATCAGGAGGAATCCGGAGGCCACACTCCGTCGGGGCGTCCGAAAGACCACTGTGGGTTACCTTGACGATGAGAATCCCGTCAAGTGATGGCTATGTTGAATGGTGATGGGTGGGACTCATTACATGTTCATTTCATACATAGCATATTTTTATAGAATTTGTCACACTTGCATAACTATTATACTATTTGCATGATTTTGACTAACCATGTGGTAGCCCTATTCGGAAACACTACTGGGCGCGTTGATCTAACGCCCTATCTATATCTTTAGTGGATGATGCAGGGAAAGGAAAGAACGTGATTGGAGAAGAGGACCAAGTACGAAAACTTGGGCGATTTGAATGATTGCAGTGGACTATGAATGGATTATTTATGGATGATTTATTTGGAACAATGTAATTTGTTAAATTAGATGTTGGCATGTAATAATGTAGTTAATTAGATGCTATGGTTTGTTTTACGTTGGATGTTTGGATTAAACGATTAGTTAAGATCGGTTAGTGATTTTGGAAAATAAATAAGGTACTTTGCTATCTAAAAATGGAAATTGGATTAATCATAGGTTCTATTATAACCTCAGTTAGATCTAGACTAAGTTAATTCCGCTAAGTAAATATGTACCATGTGCGGATCAGTTTTATGGACTTAGTTCATACGCACATGGGCTTGGCCAGTTAAGGGTCGGATTTAGAGATCCGAACTTAACTCGCGTCGTGACATTCCGCCCCGATCACTTATTGATTATTATTATAAAAAAATAAAAAATAAACTCTGAAAATTTAGAGTGAAAAGGGCGGGGTGTTACATTAAACCTAACAAGAAATCAAAAGGGTATGTTATTAACTTGCTGTTGTATAAACAAGGTGACGTGACTTGAACGGTGTGCGAGTCGTGAACGGGTGATGCTTTAGAAAGAATGGACATTTAAGAGAACTTTCAGTAGGTTTCCTACCTACTTGTAACCACTTTTATAATTGGTCTTATCATGGTTTTTATGAGATATATTGTTATTGTTTTATGTTTCAAATTGGTTTGAATGATGAGATATATATTTACAAATGACATATATTCATTGACATCTCATGCATGGCATGGGGTGATGATTTTGGAAGTCGGAGCCCACACTCCGTCGGTATGCCCGTGATGTATCTGTGGGGCCTCCTTAGGCGATGAGAGTCCCGCCAGGAGAAATAACTTAATGATGAGAGTCTTATCCATAGGAAATGAGGAGAACTGTGGATTACCTTGACATGAGAGTCCTATCCATAGGAAATGAGGAGTATTGTTGATTACCTTGACGTGAGAGTCCTGTCAAGTGATAGCTATGTATACTTGTGATGGGTGGGACTCATTACATTTGCATTTACATACATAGCATTGATTTCAGATGTTTTTGATGATCAAATATTATGATATATGCATGTTTCTATATACTAACCATGTGGTAGCCCTGATCGAAAAACCTACTGGGCACGTTGATCTAACGCCCTATTTCTATCCTTAGAGGATAATGCAGGAAAGGGAAAGGAAAAGAGAAGGTCGAGGACCGCGAGGAATGCCAAGCTTAAGTGCTTGGGTGTTGGAATGGGTTTCTGTTTACTGTTGTTTGGATACATTTATATGGACATGTAATAGTTAGTAACTTTGCTATGGTTTGTTTATAGTTTTGATAATGGATATCTGATTTAAGTAGTTTTAATGGATGACTTGTAATTGCTATCTATTCAGTATAATTCCGCAATCAGTTAGTTCCGCAATTTGTCTAGTATTAGTCCGCATGACTTGTTTAGTTCCGTGTGTGTGTTGTTTATCATGGTTTAGACCATGCACACATGGTTGGCCAGTTAAGGGTCGGACTTTGGAAGTCCGAACTTAGCTTGCGTCGTGACGTCGTCCGCCCTCTTCCACTTGACTTATTTAAAAAAAAAAAATAGACTCTGATTTTTGGAAGGTTGGAAAAGGGCGGGGCGTTACACCTATAGTATCAACTATCGGCAAAGTTGACCAAAGTCGCAAAGGGAGAAATATTGTGTTATGATAATAGGCAAATTGGTCTTAAGGTAAGATATTGTCCCTAGAAGAATAAGAGGACGTATTAGGAGGGTGAAAAGGAGGAGTACCTAATTAAGCAATTGCCTAATGATTATTCAGGGACTTTTCCAAGAATGGCTTTAGATGAATAATAGAATTATTGATGATTATTTAGGGACTTTTCCAAGTATGGCTTTAGATGAATAATAGAATTATTGATGATTATTTAAGGACTTTGCCAAGCATGGCTTTAGATGAATAATAGAACTATTTGAAAGGAGTATTAGTGGGTTTAAAAGTGGGGCATTTGATTTAGTGATAGGAAAGTTGTTATGAAATCACATCAGGTAGTGTTGAAATGAATTTGAATCATTGACTTTTGAGGATTAAAATATAGTGAGTCTATGAGAGTCTATATGATGATTAAATGATGATGATAACAGATATGACAGGAGCTCTAGAGTCCTCCACTCAAGACCAAAAGTGAGCAAGAAAAGTGCCTCAAGCTATGAATGATATCCTCATGATGGTAAGAAATACTTCAATTCTATTTAATTAAGCCATAGTTTTGCAAGAAATATTTGGAATTATGCTCACTTGGTGTTGGAATTTCAAAGTTAAGCCTCTAACTTTCTATGAAGAAGGATTTACAACATGAAAAGAGTAATTTTTATTGTTGAAACCTTTGTTTACTCTCCTAATTGAATTATGTATTATAATAGTTAATAGTTGAATACTTTGATAAGATTGATAGACAAATGGTTCATTGGTAATGAAACCTAAGGTCGGGAATGATCTTTGGAGATAGAATCCTCCACTAGAGAAGGAAATTATAAAGAATTTAGTCTGAGACATAATGGAGTAGATCAAATTTGAAGATCATATTAGTTTTGATGAGTCAATAATGATAAAAAAAAAAAAAAATTCAAGTGTGTGTTTACCAGTTACGTCACTTTGAATTATTCCAGGGACAAATGTTTTGTCGTCCATCTACGGGTGCTGAATTTGTGAATAGATTAAGACCATCTCCTAATTCACGCTTAAAGGAAATTTGATTGTAGTATGGATATACACAGTTAAGTTACTAGTATGGACTAGGAGGAAGTACAAAGTACTTTGTATTACTTGCATATTTGACTTATTGATGTTTTTAAGTGAACTATTTACTTTCTTATGTGAAAGTTGATGTGATATGTGTTTGACAATGGGGTTGACTATTTGGCCAACCAATGCGTCATGTCTTTTCTGATAATTATGTTTATATGTTGACATATACTTGGGTACTATAGTGTAACGCCCCGCCCTTTTTCACTCGCAAAAAATCAGAGTATATTTTCTTTTAAATAAAGAATGAGAGAGAGCGGAAACGTCACGACGCGAGCTAAGTCTGGGTTTCCAAACCCGACCGTTAACTGGCCAACAATACGTGTGCGTGGACCAAGACCACCAAAACAGTTCACACAATTACGATTAACTACCGAATTATTATATGAATGGAAGCCATCCATAACCATGATATTAAATAGCAAGGAAGCCAATCAATATAAATTAAGTTAAGTTCAAATATCCAAAAATCATCAATCAACCATAGCAAAATAAACTAAGTTATTACAATTCCAAAATGTTAATTATCTCAAATACATAGTTCCAAAATCAATATTAAATAAAGTAAACATCATCTGCCCAAGCTCCTAAGCTTGGCTCTTTTCACGTCCATTGTCCTTTCCAATCCCTGTTCCATCATCTAAAGGGTAGAAGTAGGGCGTTAGTTAACGCGCCCAGTAGGAATTCCAAGTAGGGTTATACATATAGGATCAATATAAAAATCAGAATAAGAACATTATATTAAAACTGTAAACATATCATAGTATCAAAATCAGCGCATGATAATCATATCCAAATCATGCTTATGTATATTTCAATGCTATGGGTGTCATATGCCAATGATCCCCCACCCAATCTCCATAACAAACATCATACAAATCATATCAACATTTTCCTTGACATATAATGAAATCATATCAATGTTTTCCCTTGGCCATTTACGTCCGCAGTGTTTTGTGACG
This sequence comes from Chimonanthus salicifolius, assembly GCA_013350335.1. NCBI lineage: Eukaryota > Viridiplantae > Streptophyta > Magnoliopsida > Laurales > Calycanthaceae > Chimonanthus > Chimonanthus salicifolius. The sequence goes on from CM023533.1 coordinate 66,345,528, forward strand.
GCACCACCAGGTCACTGTTATACCTCCCCATGTGTGTTAATCAGAATTACTGATGAAGCGTCGACTCCTCCCTCTGCGTAGGGTTTTTGGATTGGTTACCCCGGACTTCTCTGGCTCAAATTACGCCATGCCCCTATCTAGCAATCCCGGACAAAGCCAATAAATCAATGGTTCACATAGCTTTACATAAGCTAATCTCAAGCCCCAAGTCATGTCCGGACAGCTCATAACTTGGTTTGTTGCCCCATATATTCCCTCCCATGCCATGCATGAGGTTATGGATGCACAAATGTCATTTTCGTATCAAAATACATAATAACATTGAAAACAGTTCATAAAATATATTCCATTTGATTTACCAAAATAAAAGTTGTACGGAAATAAAAACCAGTAACATAAATGATCCATATGAATCTCAACAAGGTAGGAATCCTACCAACGTCTAATTTATTGTCCTTTCCTGGTTTCGTAGAAATAATGCCAACGGTTGAGCGAATCGAACCTTGTTACCTTATCAAATCCAACCATATATATGAATTTGATTGTTTATTTTTATTTCCATCAATATTACATCATACCAGATAATCAGAAGTTTTTGGAAATTTACCCAAATATATAACATTATATTTCAGTACTGAATCAAGGATTCAGTTGGCTGAAACCTACCCGATTAATGTTCTCTGCCTTACCCGCAGACTTTCAGTCGACTGAACTATTTCAGTCGGCTGAAACCCAACTCAGTATTGTTCTTTCCTTGACTCACTACTTTTCAGTCGACTGAATCACAGATTCCGTCGGCTGACTCTGAGTCAAACCCCTTTCAGGCGACTGAATCAGAGATTCAGTCGGCTGACTTTGGATCAGATTGACTGTGTGTTCATCTAGTACAAATTCAGTCGACTGAATCCATGATTTATTCGGCTGAATCATCAGCCAACAATTTGCGTGTTTGCTAAGAAATCATTCAGTCGAAAGATTCAGTCGGTTGAAACACGTCAGATCCCTTTACTTCTTTGATACGTCTTCTTTCAGTCGACTGAATCCCATATTCAGTCGGCTGAAACATCATTATACCCCTTATATTTTAATCCAAACATGGTTCAGTCGACTGAATCCAAAAATTCAGTCTGCTGAAACTCCTAGAATTGGTTTTCTGTCTTCAGCCACACTAGTTCAGTTGACTGAATCCCTGATTCAGTCGACTGACTTATTTGTCAGTCTCTTTCGTTTGATCCTTTGGCTAGACTTTTCTTCATGAAATTCACCCCTTATCCTTTTTAAACATACATATTATTGTTCATATAGTTTTGACATACTTACTACACCCTTCCCTAATCAACACTAAGGTCATTCATAACCATTCCAACTTTTGTACCCTTATCATGTGGTTGTATACTCAATCCTTCGATTGTTTGTTTTCAAATACATATCCATTCCTTGAATAGATACCAATTCCATGATCATATAACTTTTTGACCATTTATTCTAACCACTCTTGGAGACCATGGATTCGGCCACCCATGGCCAAGTCCATGACTTCCTTAATCTCATTCCTATCTAAATATATTTATGGGACATACCTTTACCCCTCTCCTTCTTTCTTTTGCTATGTCTTTGCTCCTCAGTCCTTCTCCTTCCTTTCTTGTTGTTCAGCCAACTTCTTCAAGTGTCGATGGTGTAGATAGAAAAGAGATAGAGAAGAAGAAAAGGAATTCTCTTTGTTGCAAGAGATGAAATTCGACCAAGGGGTGTGAAGTGCCCCTTGGTTATACCCTTTTGTAACAGCCCAAGGCTTTTCGCCTTCCCCTCTTAACTATTTGTCCAACCAAGGTGTCCCTTGGTCTAACCAAGAGGACACTTGGCTTAAGCTCAATGAGTCTCTTTGACTTCCATCGATTTCCATCCATTGAGATGGAAACTCTCCACCTCCCCATCCAACTCACTTGAGATGGAAGTCTCTTCCACTTCCCTTTCAACTCAACTCAATTCCAACATTATTAAATCCCATTGAACTCATTTCCCAACTCCCTTCTAGTATTTAAATCTTAACTCAAAACTTAAACTCACTTTCCAACTCAACCACATCTTAATTCGGTTGGACACCTTTGTGTTTGACCAAGTCAACCATGACATGGTCGACCATAACACATGGCCCTTGGGGTCCCACCTTGCCATGTCACTTACATGCCACCTCACTTAATGAGGTGGATTCATGCATTCGGTCTAAATTGGGTAGTTGACCCAATTAAATTAATCCTTACCCATTTACTTCAAATCAGCTCATCTATGACCCATTGGGTCCCAATTGGGTAATTGACCCATTTAATCACACTTACCCAATTATTTCCAAATCGAATTCTATCCTTGATCCACTGGATCTTAATTGGGTTATTGACCCAACTCTACCCATCTAAGGTCCATTTCATCCATAAATTTTAAATTCAATCAATTTAACAATTTAAATAGACAAAATCCAATATATTTATGCATTGAAAATTCCGGGTGTTACATATAGATCATGTGAATGATCTTGGAATTTATGATAATGTAAATCTAGTCATGAGATGCCAATTGATATATTTAGTGCGATATAATCCACAAGATAAGCTGTGATGTGAGAGCCAGATGTGATAGGCTGCATCAGATTATTTGTGTGTGATAGTGTGTTTTATAAATGACATCATCTGACAAATTACTGACGAAGTAATTGATGACTTGTGAGAGAAAGAGCTCACATGAAAAGTCTGACTTAGAATGGAAGCAAGCTTGTTTTTTTATAAAAGAGGAGTAAAACCTAGACCAAAGAATTTAAGGAGACAAGTATAGGTGGGCAGGTTATGGTGAGTACCATATGGACGAACTACATATGAGCTACACTATTCCGAGATAAAAGATGAGGTGGTTATAAGTCTCACACTAGAATCAGATTGGAAAGCATACTTTAGATTGGATATATCATTATATCAGGTAAGAAAAATCTTGATGGAGTATGGTAACATTTAAGTTGCATTCTTTAGTCGGTCGATATAATGACCGAGTACCTAAGAACTGTGATATATAGGTGGATATAGATGACATGGATACAATGTCAAGATAAATACAGATGAGCGGTAGTATGATCTTGACAACATAATTGTGTGGGTCTATATGTTTGCAATAATGGACTAATTACAATTTGCGAGTTAAATTTTTAAAATATAAAGAAGCTGAAAATTTTGGAGATCAACTTTCGAGGAAGTATCGTGAAAATATAGAATTCTTAGAATCAAGTATTTTCAGAAAAACTTACACCTATGATTCAAGTGTTGTGACAACATCGTGGAGTTCAGAACCCCACATGGTTCGGTGATACAAAAGGCTATATCATAATCTTATCGCTGGTATAAGGAACGAGGTTTATTTTAAATTTCAGGACGAAATTTCTTTAAGGGTGATGGGACGTAATACCCTGACCCAAAATTAGGGCTAATTGTGTTATTTCTATTAATTAATTGTGTTTTGACCCGTTAATCATGAAGATTGCGGTTTGGACTTTTTAAAAAGTTCAAGATCAGCCCAATTGGAGCTTGATAGCTCGTTGATCCAACTCACTTAACTCGGAACGGCAAAATGGTAATTTATCATGACAGTGTTATTTTATTATTTTAAATTTGTTTGATTATTGATTGAGTGAAATTGATTTCTTTATTAGGGATTTAAATTTTTTGGAATTTATAGCAATTTTTATTATATTTTTTATTTCAAAAAATGTTATTAAAATAGCCCGAAAAGATCCCGACATTTAAGAATTAATTATTTTAAATAATTGTAGAAGTTAGAAATTTGTAAGAAAATATATGTTAGCTAATCTATGTTTAAAACTATCATTTTATCTTTTTGTATGTTAAAAAATAAGGTTTTAAACCCTTTAAATAAATACAACTTGATTTAAAAGAATAGTGTTAAAATATGATTTTTTAATTAAATCTATTAATTTTAGAAGAGTATAATTCTCCACAATTTTGTGGTATTTAAAGATTTTAAAACTTGCATTTTTGGACAAGATAGATTAAATTAAATAAATATTTTAATTAGTTAAATATTAAATAAATAAAACTGGAATTATATGCAAATAAGTTTTGAGGGACTAAACTGTAATTTTTCAAAAATTTCTAAACACCTGCGTAGCAGGTGATGTGATGAAGCTGCTGGATGGGCATCGACTCATACAAGCTACCAATGTAGCTTGCATATCAATGTGTTCTCTCCATGGCCTTGCAAGGAGTCTGTAGATCGATGTGTTCTCTCCATAGCCTGGCATGGAGTCTACCTCCCTTGCCTCCAAACTCTATTTAAGGGCAAAAGATGCAGTGGAAATCTCCATTGCTTCTCTGCCTTTCTCTCTGTTTTCCAGCTTTTTTTCACTAGTTTTTCACCTTTGGTTTGAAGTAGAAAAATTTCCCAGTTGCTGAAACTCTCCCGAAATTCAAAAGTGAAGGTAACCTTTAGATTTATTTTAAAATTCTAGTAAGTTTAGAAGCAAATATAAGTGAATTTGGTTTAGTTTTGAGTCAAAAAATTAGTTTCAAAGTTTAGTGGAAACTTTAGATTTTCAAGTGTTTTATTGATTTTCTTCTTAAAATCTGATTTTTTCATTGATATTAATTGTCCAATTTATTTTGAAATTGAAGAGGACTCATTGAAGAACACATCTGATCAGAAGGATGTGAAAAATGAATTCAGGAAGTCCACTATTTTTTAATTTGTATTTCACTCTGTCCATACCGTCATTGCACTGTTGCAGGTGACAGAGGAATAAGATGACTCTCAGAGGCCTTCAGAAGTTTCGAACTTTTGTTCGGAGTTCTGAAGTCGAGCAAAGGCCAACTGTTCTTTACTACCTCTATTGGACAGACTTGGATGTTCCGAAAACCCATTCGAACATTCCGAACTATTCGAAATTTTTTGAGCAAACCTCGGCAGGTTCCGAGGCACACCAAGACTCACTGTTTTCTTATTTTGTTGTTTTTCTGTCCGCAATCAAACTCGGATGTTCCAAGACCTAAAATTCGGACGTTCCGAAGTACACTACCCAATTCCAAACGTGCTGTAAAAACTTAGAATTTAGGCAGTGGCTCGGAAGTTCAGAGGCCACAGTGCCTAGTTCTGAGGCATGTTCCGAGGAACCCAGAACTGGTTTTTGAGATTCATTTTGATTAAGTAATTTAACAATTTCATATTACGTTTAGACCTTAAACTTTGATGTGATGTTTCTTATACCAAGTTCATAATTAAAAATGACACTAACCTTTGTTTGTCTTATTATATTATCTATTCATTTCCAAGCCGATACCCTTTATCTGTGGCGCACTGGAAACGCAGCTCGATAGCTATCAGTAGCTGAGCGATTTACTTCGCCGCTCGGTAGAAAAGTGTTGTGTTTTAAATTTATACTAGCAAGCGCACAAACCATTTATAATATAGCTTTAGAGTGCGAGGTCGAACCCATCGGAACTTAGAAAAATATTTCCATGAAAAACATACCATTGAATTATATATTTTAAGAAATTTAGCAAACATGGAAATAAATCTTAAATATGGAATTAATTATCTAATCTAAGAAATTTAATTTTAATTTAAAAAGATTCTAAAAACATAAAACATGGTCTAAAATTAGAAGCAACATCTAAAAATAGAATTTAATCAATTAAATAGATCTAATTTTAATGGAAATCAAAATTTACCTAAATTAAATTAAGATGGTGGATTTAATCTTAAAATTATAAATAATCTCAATCTAACTTAGAGTACAAAATTAAGATGCAATTAATTAATTACCAACCTAGTTCACAATTTTTAAAGAGTTTGAATTTATAAACAAAGTAAATGAAAATAAAAATAAAAGCAACATATTTAATATTTACAGTGGAACTGGATCAAAGAATTATATTGGCTTTATTTTTCATATTTTAAAAATAACATCAAGTCCTAGAATACGGAGCTCACGTAAAATTTCAATCTTATTCAAGTCTTTCATCAAATTAGTTTCCTAATGAATCCGAACCTTAGATCTATATTAATCATGCAATTCTTCGACCTAACTAGTTCATTCGTTCCAAAGAACCTTAGACCTAGAATAGTAATGTTAATCAAAGATCTAACTATTTCATATGTCCAAATTAATTACCAAGGGAGGAGTCAAGAACTAGAATGATTCAAACCATCATAATAAAATCAAAAGAATAAGATTTAAGGAATTTTAGAATTTATTATTGAAATTAATCACATTAGCATTGAATTTAAGAAAATAAAGAGAAAAAAGACATTAAGAAATTCTACTCTTATTAATTGAACTAAATTACAAGAATATGGAATTAAACTTAAAAGAACTAATTACAAAATAAAAATGGAAAATAAAATAAATAAAAATACTGTTAATACCCCGACTTTGCCGAGTCCCTAGTTTGTCAATTCCATGACTCGGAAAGAAGCACTTGCTAAGAAGCTTGAAGACCCAAGGTGATCGGGATTGAAGCTCATCGTTATAGCAATCACAAAACATGTATTATGGTCATAGATGACTTTAGGTGGTACCCACACCTTAGAGAGGACCATCCCTAGGCTTAGTGGAACAGATGATAAAATCATAAAAAGCCTAGAGCTGGACAATTAATTGGAACCCAACTTGGAAATATGTATTTCGTTTCACTGTCAGTTCGGCCAGTCGTTCTCACCGAACCCTAGGTGGAGACAGGATCGACCTATCATGTTCAAAGACTGGTCGACCAGATTGACATAGGTTCTGGATCAAAGAACTATCATTTAGGAAAGCCTCTAATCGATAGTCTCGTATGCACCAACCCCTCGGTGAAAGGTTGAAACGACCCCTCGTGGTCAACTACTCTTCGATCAAGATTTATTAGTTCTGGAACTTTGAACTCAAATGGGATCTCGAAGAAACAGACATATCGGTAGTTCAAGAAAGATCGAGAGTACCAGGACGTACCCCTCGGTAAAGGGCGACAGGTCGTTCTGGGTGTGACTGGTTTTTGGAGATGAAACTTTGTCAGCATTGTGTTGCCCCGAACTATGCCCCTCGTATGGACCGACCTCTCGGTACCATAACTGTCGACCCATCGGCGACACTGAACCCTCGGTCCTCCATAGTTGTCCGTACATTACTGTTGCTACAACTGGTTGCCTCCTCTATATTAATCAATCTTTATGCAACCAGTTAGTATCCTTTGGCAAAATCAGTTGGACACTCATCATTATCAGTGAGCTTAAATAAGGGCCAACAGAAGGATCTCTCTCTCTCTCGTGCTTACACTTGGGGAATCAAATACAACCAATCATATGGATTGAGTTTGTTAGAGAGAGTGGAGTAAAGAAAAATCATAAACAACCAATCTATTGATTGAGTTTGAAAGCGGGAAGATGAGGGAAATAAAAGACATAAACTAGGAAACCTTCGGTAAAACCAGTTTCCTTGTCACCCTGGATTTTGATTGTTTTACGACGGTTATAAGGCGGAGTGTTGGCACTAGCACACATTGGGTGGATCTTCAAGAAGCACACATCAGGGAGAAAGAGCTTCAAAGGCAAGTGCTTCTTGGTTTTAATTTTATTTTAAAACCTTTGACCAGAAAGTGGATTAAGGGGGATTTACTTCTGAACCACAATAAAAAACTCTAGAGCGTCATCTTTGGCACAATGGTGGGTGGAATTCTCAGCCAATTGGATAGGTGGAATTCTTATTCTACAGTGGTGGGTAAAATTTTCAGCCGATTGAGTGAGGTGGAATTCCTACTTTGATTGAGATAGTCCTAACAGTGGATGTAGGTTGGCTAACCGAACCACTTTAAATTAGTCTTATGGTGTTTGATCTTTGTCTGTTTGTATTTAGTATATAGGTACTCTTCTCAACACACATCATTTTGCAAGTAGATTTTCTTATTTTACACATTATACACAAGCATCGATACTCAAGCAAAATTTAAAGGATTATAATCTTAGTGTGATCGTTCAAAGAAATTAAAAATAATCATCACACTTAATAAACCTCTTGATTAATGTTCCACTGCACTTAATACAATCAAGAAATTTGTAAACACCATGAAAGATTGGATTGACATATTCCCCCCCTTCCCCGCCACCGCTCCCCCCCCCCCCCCCCCTCTTCTCTCTCTGGTCAATCATGTTATTCTAGCGCCGTAAGAAAGGGACTTTCAAATACTAACCTTAACACAAAACTCCAAAATTCTTCTCCAATTATCCAAAGTCTCAAGCTCTCCAAATTTCAAGGCTCCAAGTTCAATTTTAACAATGGGAGAGGGATAGTATTTATAGATGAAAGGAGGTAGAGTGAATGGGTTGGATTTAAAGATTTAAATAAAACAAGGAACACTTAGAGGGTTGATATGGTTTGTTCTAAATATGGAATGGCTTAAAGGAGGTAAAGAGGTGGAAAAAACCATTAAAATTCGTAGAAAGTGTGAACACAAATGGAAGTGGGTGCAAGATCCCATTTTTTCACATATGTACGGCCTTACATCTCAATTTTGACCCATCTAAATTTTAATTCATGAAATATCTTAAACTACAAAGTTGTAGCCATTGAAGTCTTTCCAACAAAAAAGAATTAATGCAATCGGACATCGGAGTGAAATGTTATGGTCAAAATACTGAGACTGTGTCAAACCTTCATTCTTTTTCTCCACTTCTTATTTTGTTTCTTTTTCCTTAATCCACATGGAAAATTCAAAAATCTTCTCATAATGACTTGTGAATTTCGAATTTCATCATATGTATCTTGAGATGATGAAAATAGACTTAACACATGTGGATTTTTTCATGGGTTTTTCTTAATGGGCTTAATAATTGGAATTTTCAAAGTATGGTAAATCTAATAAATAATTTTACCACTTACATTCAATTCTAAAAATGTACTAAATTAATCCAAACTCACATAAATGGATTTGAATTAATTAGTTTACAAATAAAATGTAACGCCCCGCCCTCTCCAAGAATTTCAGAGTCTAATTTTTTTTTTTAAATTATAATAAAACATCGAAAGAGAGCGGGCGACGTCACGACGCGAGTTAAGTTCAGACTACTCAAGTCTGAACCTTAACTGGCCACCCATGTGTACATGAACTAGACCATGATAATGAATCACACATGGAACTAACATCAACATGCGGAATAACCTAGATTAACGGCGGAATAGAAAGACTAGATAGCAAGTAACAGTCTCAAACATTAATTAACATAAATCATCCATCCAAAGTTATTAACCTAATCAAACCATAGCAAAATGACTTATTACATGTCCAACAAAATATAGTTCGAATGACAGTAATATAAAGAAGTCCAGTCCATCATTCAAGCGCTTAGGCTTGGCTCTCCTCCCGGTCAACGACCTTTTCCTTCCCTTTCCTTGTACCTGCATTCTCCTCTGAGGATAGAGTTAGGGCGTTAGATCAACGCTCCCAGTAGGTTCCCGAATCAGGGTTACCAAATGATTAGCATATAAAACATGCATATATATATCATAGTACATGATTAGTAAAAACAGGTAAAACATTGCTATGAATTATGCACATGCAATGAGCCTCCCCCATCATGTACATTCATAGCCATCACTTGACGTGCCTTGCACCGACAAGGTAAATTACAATACACTTACATCTCTTCATCATTGACTTGGTTCATATCACGTATTAGTCCTCCTGGCGTGACGTATCACCGCCCAAGGAGACCAATGTGACTATGACCATCATGTTACTCCTCCTGGCGTGACTTGCACCGCCGAAAGAGGACGTAACTCATAAATTGCAACACTGTAGAACCTCATTCATAATCCCATGTCTATGCATGAGATGCCAATGCATGTATGCCATTTGTTAATGCACAATATATTATTTGAAACACATAAAATAAAACAAGAGTCTCATAAGAAAACTGGGGTAAAACTGTGGTTACAAGTAGGTAGGAAACCTACTGAAGAATCACTTCAGCGTCCGTTCTTTCTTAGGCTTTATCCGGTCACCGCTCGCAGTCGTGCATCGTCACAGAGATCCATCACCTTATTCACATAAATCATGAACCAACTTTAATCCCTTACTTCATTTGATTCCCATTTTTGAGTCTAAGTTCACAAATACCAACTCATGGGGTTCGGCCATACACTAGGGCCGAACGTCATCATCTTGATTTGGTCCTACTTTCAAGTCCTTCCATTATTGCCCATATTTACAATTTTTGCCATTGGCTCATCTTTTATAATAATTTATGTCCACAGAAATATTACCCGAAACAAATGTTTATAGGTGGGGTTCGGCCATACACCTTGGCCGAACCTCACTTATTTCACTTAGGTCCATTTTTCATCTCATGATTGTGACCCTTATTTACAAATATGCCATTGCTACCAATACCTTGATTAAACTCTACAACTTTCCCACAACCTTAACATGGTTCAGTCATGTTTTGGCCGGCCAAAACAGTAAACATAATTACATTTTAAATCACATACGCATCCATAAAATGACCCATGAAAACAGTCCATGAGTAGGGCCGAACCCTTATGGTTCTTTTGCTCAATAATGTCCATTATTTAAATACCAATTGGCTCTACCCCTTAGCCATGTTAAACACATAGTTTAGCCATCCTATGGCCAACCCAAAATAGCAATCTTACTTTCATTTAATTACATAAACACTCACCGCTATGGGTATGGTTTTTATCTCTCCAAAAACCATACCAAATATCAAATACTTTTATGGGGTTTGGCCATCCAATGTGGCCGAACCCTATGCCCATGTTTTGATCTTTTACACATGCTTTAGGCGTTATTTAAACATGCAATATCAGTATCATATTGCTGCCTTTAAACCACTTAGAAACCATCTAATTAAATTCATCCAAACGGTCCATAAAAGTCCATGGTTTCCATGTTTCACAACATGAAAACCAACAATATTTTACATGGGGTTCGGCCCTCCATGGTGGCTGAACCCAATGATTATTTTCACTATTTTTAAACCTCCAATCATCATGTAATAAACAGCATTTATTACAGAGTTCAACCCTTTAAAAATTCATCTAAAAACTAACCCAATTTCATAGGGTTCGGCCATGCTCATTGGCCGAACACTATGACCTTTGGTTTTGAAACAATCAATCATTTATCTTAGGTCTGAATCAATCATCCATATTCATGTTTTAACCTTCTTAAAATATGATTTTAAAAGTAACACTAACATCTAATAACAGTCCCAATTTTATATGGTTTTAATTTCCAAAAACCATCAACATCAACTACTTGTTTCCATGGGGTTCGGCCATGCAAAGTGGCCGAACCCAATGGTCCATTTCCATCTTTTAATCCACTGATTTAGACCATAAAAACTTTAGCCTTTTTTGACATTCAGATACAGGTTTATAATCCTTTCCATAACATGTATTTGATTCTTAAATCAAACCCAAAAATCAGTCCATAAAACCCATGGTTTTCATGTTTCCAAAACATGAAAACCAAGCAATCTTTCACATGGGGTTCAGCCCTTCACGGTTGCAGAACCCAATGGTCATCTTTACCATTTCTAAACCTCCATTAATCAAGGTTAAACGTTGGTGTATTCGGCCATGACCATGGCCCAATACACACCCCATTTGTTCCATGTTTTTCAACAACACTCAATGGAAATACTTACCAATTTTCCAAGCCTTTCTTCTTGACTTTTGATCCTTGCTTCCTATCTTTTATTTCTTCCTTTCATCCTTAATTCCTTGCTGGTTTAAGCTTGAATAATTGGTGCCAAAAACCTCTGCTGTTCTAGCCAAGAACACGAATTGGAGAGAGGGAGAAAGAGATGGGAAAAACTTGGGTTTGCAATGACAAAAATCGGCTAAACATGGGGTTCATTGCTTTTGTATTTCAGCCACCATGACCTCTCAATTCCCTCATAACTTCTTAACAAAATCGATGGGCATTTGGTGCCATCCAAGGCACCCCTTGGCACCTACCCATGCAGCCATTCAGTTTACCATTCATTTCATCTCAATCCCATATATTCTCATTTAAAATACATTATGGAAATCACCAAAACAAGTCCCCAACGTGTGGGACTTGTTTTGGTTGGTTTGAGACCAGCCAACCTCTTCAAATTTCCACTCAACTCACTGATTTTACAGCCCCTTCAATTTCCCTTTTGACTCACTTGAACTCAAGGCTATTTAGATTTCCATCTCAACTCACCCAACTCACATACTTAATGCATTCCATTTAATGCACATGTGTTGACTCACTACTTGATTTAATTCCAACTCACTTCAGTCCCACTCAATTGATTTAACTCATATCTTAGTTTCCTTGAGGGTCCATATGGTCAACCATATTCAACTCGACCCGTTGGGTCCACTTTTAGCTCCTTGACTCGTTTTTGACTCCATGACCCAATTAGGGCAATTTTGGTCATTTGTAATTGCTTTTTACATATGGTTTAGGCCTACCTATTTTTCCTCTACTTGATTTCCAATCAAATCAGCCTAACCCCATTTAATTTAAGTTCACAAAACGGTCAAATAATTCAGTAAAACCCGATGGGTCCTATTTGAGCCTTTTGACCCATTTAGTCATTTTTGACCCAATTTATGTAAATTACCCAACCAATCAAACTTAACATTCATAATGTGCTCATATGATTTTAATGTGAGCAATGGGCCCCACTATTTCCTTACTTATCATCACAAAATAATTAATTTAATAACTCAGGGGCATTTTCATAATTTTCCACTTCATTGAGAAATTTGGGTGTTACAATATAACCCTCTTTTAAAATTTTCGTCCCGAAAATCGAGCGAAGTAGGGTTCTAAATGATTCCATAAATATCTCAGAGTGTTTTGTTTTTATTTCCGATTTCAAGTTCCCAAATGACTTTTTCATTACCATGTTGGTCCACACCACTTTGACAAATTGAATCGCTCGGTTCCTAACACTTTTTGTTCTGTCTCAGGTTATATCTTTTTTTTTTTTTTTTGGTCTGAGCCATTTGTGATCTTACGTAGATCACTCTACTCTGTTTCACTTCACCTGTTCTCATGATATTTTCCATACATACCTGCTCAATACGTTCTTTCATCTACTCTCTGTGTGACGTAGTCTGTCAATGAGAGCCTATGCTCAAAGCTTTTTCTGATTCCATTTTAACTAGGTTTCTAGTTGCACTCTCCCGGAACTCCATCGGCTAACTACAGAGTCAGTTATCTAGACTAACTCGGTAGTCACCCATAGCTTCCCATTCAATTTTCACTAGTCTCTTATCTTTTCCGTTAAATGTATCTCAGAATTTTTGTACATCCTCATTTGCACATATGTCTCTATGTGACTAACACCTTTTGTTCCAACTTCCACGATACCGATACCCGGCATCAATCCAAACCACCATGGGAATAATCACCCATGGTTCAATACATCCATCCTTGTTATTTTTTCTTTCATTAAATATCATCTATCCCTGTTTAATAATCACCCATGAATATAACCCACCTATGAGTATAATCCATTCATGGAAACAATCCACCCTTGGTATCACTCTGTTCATGAATATAAGCTATCTATTATTAATATCCGTCCATGAATATAACCCAACTTCTGGGTATAATCCATTCATGGAAACCATCCATCCTTGGTATCACTCTGACCATGAGTATTATCTATCATGAGTAATAACCATCCATGAATATAACCCCCCTATGGGTATAATCCATTCATGGATACCATCCATCCATAGATCCATCACATTTACCATGAGGCCACTATATCAATTGTTGAATCTACATATCCTCCAATAGTCGTCATCGTTTATCAATAAGAAATACTATAATAAGTGTAGTGACATTTGTTGTACTACGATGCTAGTAACAGATGCGAAGACAGTATATCAAATAGCGCATAAATATACAAACTACGATTTACTGCCATACCTTGAATTACCGTATGTTCCATTGTTTCTGGAGGAGAAGTCAGAGTATTTAGTCGATCAGATCCTTATGACTGAGCTTGTTGAGCCAGACTAAGGGGAGAACTCCTGAAGTGAGGAGATCCATCATTCAGTGGAGAAACTCTTTTGAAATGGCCCTGCCGACCACAACGGAAACAGGTGCTAGGAGATCTACCCTTTTGTGGACACTCTCTATTATAATGGCCGGGCTGATCACATTGGAAACAGGTACTGGGAGATCTAACATTCTGTGGACGCTCTCTTTTGAAAAGGCCTAGTCGACCACACTGGAAACAGGAACTTCCAGTGAAACCAGTAAAGGCTGAAGATCTCCATAAGTAGGGTCTGAGTCTTTTGCGAGAGCAAAAGGTATTTCTCCCACCCCGACCTCTTTGGTCCTGTGTTTTATTCGGGTTTGTGTCTCCATTTCCGCTCACAAGTTGTTGTAGAACGGAAGTGAGCACCGCCTGTACTAGGTTCCGTAATTCCGGAGGTACTTCAGGAATGTTTGAACCATTCCGACCCTCTCCGTTATGTTCTTCTTCCTTTGGAGACATTTTTCCTAAGTCATGGAAACATCAGTTGACTTAGCTTCCAAGTAAAGTTTTGTGTTATTCATAATTTGAGGAAATTGCCAAATCAGCACTCTTTGTATTTCTTTGTTTTTGAGGAAACTTCCTATATATCGAGTATCATTTGTCAATTTGAGAAAATCCTGATGTTCTGCTGTTCTCGGGGAAAACCTCCCTAAGTATTATGTATCACTTCTCAGTTTGGGGATTTTGCCAAATCATCACCCTTTGTTTTCTTTTGTTTCTGGGGAAATCTCTAAATTCCTGTCGTTTGTTTCTCAATGGGGGATATCAGGGGAGTACGTCCTACTTTGCTATGTTTGATATGTCCAATTATGATGATTGTACTCTACTTTGCTATCTTTCATTGTCGTTATCAGATTGATTGTTCAGTCTGAGTCACTCGAAGTAAATTAATCCGGCCCCCAGTCAGCGGACTCCGGAGAGTCGGTCAGTTGGGATTCTTATCCGTCAGTGAGACATGAAACCGTCTTAATCTTACTTCGATGATTCAACTTCCCGTTTCGCTCTGATACCAACTGTAACGTTGGTATCAGTTAAGTTAAGAGCTCATGTTCACTCTGATACCAACTGTAACGCCCCGCCCTCTCCGAGAATTTCTGAGTCTAATTTTTTTTTTAACATCAACATGCGAAATAACCTAGATTAACTGCGAAATAGAAAGACTAGATAGCAAGTAACAGTCTCAAACATTAATTAACATAAATCATTCATCCAAAGTTATTAACCTAATCAAACCATAGCAAGTAATGACTTATTACATGTCCAACAAAATATAGTTCGAATGACAGTAATATAAAGAAGTCCAGTCCATCATTCAAGCGCTTAGGCTTGGCTCCCCTCCCGGTCAACGACCTTTTCCATCCCTTTCTTTGTACCTGCATTCTCCTCTGAGGATAAAATTAGGGCGTTAGATCAACGCTCCCAGTAGGTTCCCGAATCAGGGTTACTACATGATTAGCATATAAAACATGCATATATATCATAGTACATGATTAGTAAAAACAGGTAAAACAATGCTATGAAGTATGCACATGCAATGAGCCTCCCCCATCATGTACATTCATAGCCATCACTTGACGTGCCTTGCACCGACAAGGTAAATTACAATACACTTACATCTCTTCATCATTGACTTGGTTCATATCACGTATTAGTCCTCCTGGCGTGACGTATCACTGCCCAAGGAGACCAATGTGACTATGACCATCATGTTACTCCTCCTGGCGTGACTTGCACCGCCGAAAGAGGACGTAACTCATAAATTGCAACACTGTAGAACCTCATTCATAATCCCATGTCTATGCATGAGATGCCAATGCCTGTATGCCATTTGTTAATGCATAATATATCATTTGAAACACATAAAATAAAACAAGAGTCTCATAAGAAAACTGGGGTAAAACTGTGGTTACAAGTAGGTAGGAAGCCTACTGAAGAATCACTTCAGCGTCCGTTCTTTCTTAGGCTTTATCCGGTCACCGCTCGCAGTCGTGCATCGTCACAGAGATCCATCACCTTATTCACATAAATCATGAACCAACTTTAATCCCTTACTTCATTTGATTCCCATTTTTGAGTCTAAGTTCACAAATACCAACTCATGGGGTTCGGCCATACACTAGGGCCGAACGTCATCATCTTGATTTGGTCCTACTTTCAAGTCCTTCCATTATTGCCCATATTTACAATTTTTGCCATTGGCTCATCTTTTATAATAATTTATGTCCATAGAAATATTACCCGAAACAAATGTTTATAGGTGGGGTTCGGCCATACACCTTGGCCGAACCTCACTTATTTCACTTAGGTCCATTTTTCATCTCATGATTGTGACCCTTACTTACAAACATGCCATTGCTACCAATACCTTGATTAAACTCTACAACTTTCCCACAACCTTAACATGGTTCAATCATGTTTTGGCCGACCAAAACAGTAAACATAATTCCATCTTAAATCACATACGCATCCATAAAATGACCCATGAAAACAGTCCATGAGTATGGCCGAACCCTTATGGTTCTTTTGCTCAATAATGTCCATTATTTAAATACCAATTGGCTCTACCCCTTAGCCATGTTAAACACATAGTTTAGCCATCCTATGGCCAACCCAAAATAGCAATCTTACTTTCATTTAATTACATAAACACTCACCGCTATGGGTATGGTTTTTATCTCTCCAAAAACGACACCAAATATCAAATACTTTTATGGGGTTCGGCCATCCAATGTGGCTGAACCCTATGCCCATGTTTTGATCTTTTACACATGCTTTAGGCGTTATTTAAACATGCAATGTCAGTATCATATTGCTGCCTTTAAACTACTTAGAAACCATCTAATTAAATTCATCCAAACAGTCCATAAAAGTCCATGGTTTCCATGTTTCACAACATGAAAACCAACAATATTTTACATGGGGTTCGGCCCTCCAAGGTGGCTGAACCCAATGATTATTTTCACTATTTTTAAACCTCCAATCATCATGTAATAAACAACATATTATTACCGAGTTCAACCCTTTAAAAATTCATCTAAAAACCAACCCAATTTCATAGGGTTCGGCCATGCTCATTGGCAGAACACTATGACCTTTGGTTTTGAAACAATCAATCATTTATCTTAGGTCTGAATCAATCATCCATATTCATGTTTTAACCTTCTTAAAACATGATTTTAAAAGTAACACTAACATCTAATAACAGTCCCAATTTTATATGGTTTTAATTTCCAAAAACCATCAACATCAACCACTTGTTTCCATGGGGTTCGGCCATGCAAAGTGGGCGAACCCAATGGTCCATTTCCATCTTTTAATCCACTGATTTAGACCATAAAAACTTCAGCCTTTTCTGACATTCAGATACAGGTTTATAATCCTTTCAATAACATGTACTTGATTCTTAAATCAAACCCAAAAATCAGTCCATAAAACCCATGGTTTTCATGTTTCCAAAACATGAAAACCAAGCAATCTTTCACATGGGGTTCGGTCCTTCACGGTGGCCGAACCCAATGGTCATCTTTACCATTTCTAAACCTCCATTAATCAAGGTTAAACATTGGTGTATTCGGCCAAGACCATGGCCCAATACACACCCCATTTGTTCCATGTTTTTCAACAACACTCAATGGAAATACTTACCAATTTTCCAAGCCTTTCTTCTTGACTTTTGATCCTTGCTTCCTATCTTTTATTTCTTCCTTTCATCCTTAATTCCTTACTGGTTTAAGCTTGAATAATTGGTGCCAAAAACCTCTGCTGTTCCAGCCAAGAACACGAATTGGAGAGAGGGAGAAAGAGATGGGAAAAACTTGGGTTTGCAATGACAAAAATCAGCTAAACATGGGGTTCATTGCTTTTGTATTTCAGCCACCATGACCTCTCAATTCCCTCATAACTTCTTAACAAAATCGATGGGCATTGGGTGCCATCCAAGGCACCCCTTGGCACCTACCCATGCAGCCATTCAGTTTACCATTCATCTCATCTCAATCCCATGTATTCTCATTTAAAATACATTATGGAAATCACCAAAACAAGTCCCCAACGTGTGGGACTTGTTTTGGTTGGTTTGAGACCAGCCAACCTCTTCAAATTTCCACTCAACTCACTGATTTTACAGCCCCTTCAATTTTCCTTGTGACTCACTTGAACTCAAGGCTATTTAGATTTCCATCTCAACTCATCCAACTCACATACTTAATGCATTTCATTTAATGCACATGTGTTGACTCACTACTTGATTTAATTCCAACTCACTTCAGTCCCACTCAACTGATTTAACTCATATCTTAGCTCCCTTGAGGGTCCATGATCAACCATAGTCAACTCAACCCGTTGGGTCCACTTTTAGCTCCTTGACCCGTTTTTTACTCCATGACGTAATTAGGGGTATTTTGGTCATTTGTAACTGCTTTTTACATATGGGTCAGGCCTACCCATTTTTCCTCCACTTGATTTCCAATCAAATCAGCCTAACCCCATTTAATTTAAGTTCACAAAAAGGTCAAATAATTCAGTAAAACCCGATGGGTCCCATTTGAGCCTTTTGACCCATTTAGTCATTTTTGACCCAATTGATGTAAATTACCCAACCAATCAAACTTAACATTCATAATGTGCTCATATGATTTTAATGTGAGCAATGAGCCCCACTATTTCCTTACTTATCATCACAAAATAATTAATTTAATAACTCAGGGGCATTTTCGTAATTTTCCACTTCATTGAGAAATTGGGGTGTTACATAAAACCCCTAACATTGTGGTAAAATAATTATTAAGAATTCCAACATTCCAAAAATATCAACTTCTGCCCATAAATTGCAAAATTCACCATTTGAATTCTCATATCTCATGTTTCCCTGTAAATCCTATAAAATTTCCAACTTATTGTATCCGACAGAGATGGCTGATTCACTAGCAGGGTGTGGAAGAGCATGCAGTCGGCTATGGGGACCAACTTGTTAATCAACACAACTTTCCATCCACAGACTGATTGTCAATCAGAAAGAACAATACAGAAGTTAGAAGATATGATGAGAGCATGCATGTTAGATTTCAAGGGTGGTTGCGAAAATCATTTACCATCGGTTGAGTTCTCGTACAACAACAATTACCAGGCAAGTTTCAAGATGGCTCCATTTGAGGCATTGTATGGTAGACCCTGTAGATCACCAGTGTGTTGGACAGAGGCCGAAGAGCTTGCACTTATTGGACCTGATCTGGTTGCATAAACCACAGAACAGATTAAGTTGATACGACAGCATCTGCTCATTGCATAGAGTCGTCAGAAGAGTTACGTTGACAAGAGAAGGAGATTCCTTGAGTTTGAAGTGGGAGACTTAGTGTTCTTGAAAGGCTCACCACGAAAGGGACACATGCGATTTGGAAAGAAAGGGAAACTGTCACCTAGATTTGTGGGACCCTTTCCATCCAAAGGAGAGTGGAGGAAGTGGCTTATCAATTGAATTTCATGAATCCATGTTGATGAAGTACAATCCTGATCCCTCACATGTACTGAATGTACAAGACATAGAAGTGCAAAGCAACGTGACCTACGTCGAAAGGCCTGTCAGAGTGGTGGAGACGGAACAAAGGGTGTTACAAAACCGAGCAATTTAGTTCGTCAAGGTGGTGTGGGATCGGCATGGTAATGAGGAAGCCACTTGGGAACTGGAATCAGAAATGAGAGCAGCCCACCATGAGCTATTTATGCAATCTGTTGGAAACCTTACTTGGCTCAATTTTCGGGATGAAAATTTCAAAAGAGGGTAATATTGTAACACCCAGATTTTTCAATGGATAAATATATTGGATTTTTGTCTATTTAAATTGTTAAATTGGTTGAATTTAAGATTTATGGATGAAATGGACCTTAAATGGGTAAAGAAGTTGAATCAATAACCCAATTAAGATCCAATGGATTATGGATAGAATTTGATTTGGAAATAATTGGGTAAAGGTGATTAAATGGGTCAATTACCCAATTGGAACCCAATGGGTCATAAATGAACTGATTTGAAGGTAAATGGGTAGGTTTAATGTAATTGGATCAGCTATCCAATTGAGACCCAATGCATAAATCCACCTCATCAAGTGAGGTGGCATGTATATGAGGTGGCATGTAAGTGACATGGCCAAGGTGGGACCTAAATACAATAAGGTGCATGGTCGGCTAAGCCATGATTGACTTAGTCAACCATGGGTGAGCTCAAGTGTTGAGTTGAGTTGTTTCGAGTTGGAAATTAAATTACTTGAGTTAAGTGGGAATTGAGTTCAAATAATTAAAATGAGTTGAGCTGAGTTGAAAGGGAAGTGGAAGAGACTTCCATCTCAAGTGAGTTGGATGGGGAGGTGGAGAGTTTCCATCTCAATGGATGGAACTCGATGGGATCTAGGTGTCTCCTTGGTTAAACCAAGGGACACCTTGAACAAACTAAGAAGTAAAGAAGGGAAGAGGAAAAACCTTGGGTTGTTGCAAAGGGGTTCAACCAAGGGGCACTTCACACCCCTTGGCCAAATTTCACCTTTTGGGAAACAAGAAAGTTCTCTCCTCTTCTTCTCCATCTCTTTTCTCATCTACACCATCGATACTTAGAAAAGTTTGTTGAAGAACAAGAAAAGAAAGAAGGAGTAAGGAAGGAATACAGAACCAAAAAAAGGAAGGAGTCGGGAAAAGATATATTTGAGTTTAAATAAACTTAGAATATGGGATTAAGGGAAACCATAGTTTTGGTCTTGGTATGGCCGAACCTATGGGTTCCATATCTGATGTCAAGGGATGACCGAGATTGTTATAGGGTCATGGGATTGGAAAATCTATTTGAGAAAAACATATGTATTGAATTTAGAATCATGTTTTGAATGGCACTAGAGGAAAATAATAAATGAAAGGACTCTAGCTTCGGCTAGAGGGTAGAGTAAAACTCAATAATAATGACATGCATGATGTTATTTATGTTTAAATAATCTTAGGGGGGAATTTCATGAAGGAGGGTCGAGCCACACATGTAAACAAAAGAGACTGACAAACAGTCAATCAACTGAATCCCAGATTTAGTCGGCTGAACTGGTATTGGACGAATCAGAATATAGTTTCTGGGAGTTCCAGCCAACTGAATCTGGGATTCAGTCGACTGAACAGGTGTGGCTGAAGACAGAAAACCATTTCTGGGAGTTTCAGCCGGCTAAATCTTATCATTCAATCGACTAAAAGGAGACGTAACAAATAAGTAAAAGGATTAGGCGTGTTTCAACCGACTGAATCTGTGATTTAGTCGACTGAATGATTACTTATCAAACAAGGAAACCATTGGTTGAGGATTCAGCCGACTGAATCTGTACTGGCCGAGCACACAGTTAATTTGATCCAAAGTCAGCCGACTGAATCTGTGATTCAGTCGACTGAAAGGTAGCGAGTCAAGGAAAGAATAGTACTGAGTTAGATTTTCAGCCGACTGAATATTGTATTCAGTCGACTGAAAGTCTGCGTTAAGGCAGAACACTATTACTGAGCGTGATTCAGTCGACTGAATTGAAAAGTTGAATTTTTATGATGATTCCAGAAGCATCAATTTATCTGGAAGGATGAAAGGGATGATGTAACTTAAATGGATAATTAAATTGATTATTGTATATGATTAAATTCATTAAGGTAAGGAGATTTCGCAAAGGGTTAGTGATTTGGTTGTGACGTGATCATCGTTCGGAATCTTCGCAAGCAACAAAGATACTATACTGGGATTTGGTAGGATTCCTACCTTGCTGAGATGCATGTGGATCTTATATGTTACTGGTTTTTATTTCAGTACAATGTTTATTTTGGTAAATCAAATGGTATAAGTTTTATGAACTGAATTTCAATATGATTTGATATGAAATGGCATTTTTGCATACATGATCTCATGCATGGCATGGGAGGGAGTATATGGGACAGCAAACCGAGTTATGAGCTGTCCGGACATGACTTGGGGCTTGAGACTAGCTTATATGAAGCTATGTGAACCATTGATTTGTTGGCCTTGTCCGGGATAACTAGTTAGGGGTACGACGTAATTTGGGCCAAAGGGCTCCGGGGTAACCATTCCAAAAACCCTGCACAGAGGGAGGAGTCCATGCTCCATCGGTAATTCCGATTAACACACGTGTGGAGGTATAACAGTGACCTGGTGGTGCCGTCACAAAACACTACGGACGTAAATGGCCAAGGGAACACCTTGATATGGTTTCATTATATCAAGGAAAATGTTGTTATGATTTGTATGGTGTTGATATGGAGATTGGGTGGGGGATCATTGTCATATGACACCCATGACATGACACATATATTTGCATGATTTGGATATGTTTATCATGCACTGTTTTTGGTACTATGATATGTTACAGTTTAATATGATGCTCTTATTCTGATTTTTATATTGATCCCATGTGTATAACCCTATTTGGAATTCCTACTAGGCGCGTTAACTAATGCCCTACTTTTACCCTTTAGGTGATGGAACAAAGACAATGGACGTGAAGAAAGCCAAGCTTAGGAGTTTGGGCAAATTATGTTTATTTTATTTAATTGATTTTGGAACAATGTATTTGAGATAATTAACATTTTGGGATTGTAATAACTTAGATTATTTTGCTATGGTTGGATGATGATTTTGGGATATTTAAACTTAAGATTAATTTAATAGTGATTGGCTTCCTTGCTTTTAATATCAAGATTATGGATAGTATTCTATTCATATTTTATTTCCGCAGTTAATTTATTAAGCTTGTGAATTGTTTTAGTGGACTTGGTTCACGCACACGTATTGGTGGCCAGTTTAAGGTCGAGTTTTGGAAACTCGGACTTAGCTCGCGTCGTGACGTTCCCACTCTCTCTCACTCTTTATTTAAAAAAAAATATACTCTGATTTTCGGTGAGTGAAAAAGGGCAGGGAGTTACACCGTCCCTTGACCGATGAGCTGGAGAGCACCTCCTAAGCCTACTAGGTCATCTAGGGCCACAAGACATACTGGCAAGAGCTATCCGTCACTAAACCCGTTCCTTGACCAATGAGCGGACGAGCACCTCCTCAGCCTACTCGGTCATCTGGGGATCACCTCATCCATCACACACTCAGGTATCGGAACTGCAAGGGACCTCTTAGGTTGCCTTGGGTGAACCAACATTCAGTCCGACGGTCTATCTAGGGCTAACATAACTACCTCCCAAACAGTCCTTATCAAGACTCCCACTCACCTTGTTCCCTAAATCAGATTACACCTCTCTCATAGGTGTGTCTGAGAAACATAAGACGGACCAACCGTTTGATCCATGCAAGGGGCTCAACTTCCCATATCCATGGCGATCCGCATCCCACCACATGTCCACTGTAGGGCCTCATGTAAACCCTAATGTTGTCTAATGTCTCCCTCTGTCATTCTACGCATCCAACACTTGCATGTACAATTAATCATAGACATGTTTTTAATAAAGCAATAATAGATCATAGTCAATCAAGTGTATTACAATCTATCACATGCCAGCATGTTGGCATTCCATCATGTTATCAATCAATCACATCCAATTATTTAATCATGCATAAACAATATAATATCATTCTCATATCATTACCGGACATGAATACACAGAGTGGTCTCCTCGCCACATACTCATCTGAACAGTTCCCTTGCCGACTGGCAAAAATAGATATAAGGGGTCCCATTTTATGTATTTCGTGTCCACATGATTCGAAGGTAAAGAAATGCAGAAATGCGTATGCTACAAGTGTGATAGTTCCCTCACTGGTGTATGTTTGAAAATCAATTGTGAGAAGGCGGGTCTGTTGGGTTTGAGGGGGCTCGATCTGGGCCAAACTGGCAGAGTTGGGCCCGGATCACCAAGGTTCAAAATCAGACCTAGATGAGTCAACTCCGTTGTTCAACTGAGTTGACTCAGCAACTCGGCTGAGGGAAAAGGGAAAAGATAGAAAAATGAGGAAACGAAAGGAAAAGAGGGGAAAAGAGGGGAAAAAGAAGGAAAAAGGAGGAAAATGAGGAAAATCGAAGAAAATGAAGAGGAAAGGGCAGGGATCGGTGGAGAGGGAGGAAAATCAGAGAGGAGAAAGAGGGTTACCTGATCTCAGTCGAAGGAGAGACGTCTGACCGATTGGGGGACGGGAAGCTCGACGATTTCTGGAGCGAATAGCAGCTAGGGAAGACAAGAGAAGGAGAAAAAAAAAGAGTGAAGTGGGGCAGCGAAGGAGACAGAGAGAAGAGTGAGGTGCGGCAGCGAGAGAGAGGGTTGAGGAAGAGAAAAGAAGAAGGTGAGAAAAGGGGCAAAGCTGCAGCAGGCGCAGCACTGTAGCGATCTGTTATAGTGCAATGCAAAGTGAAGGGTTTAAAGAGGAGTTTTATGGTAGGGTTTTGGGAGGGGTTTGGGGCTCTTTTTTTTTTTTTATACACAAAATCAAAATCTTTCGAAAACAACATTTTAAAACCCAAAGAAGATTCAAAAGTTGAATATTGGGTGAGAAAAATATGTGATTTTAAATTATTTTGGTATGACAAAATATTAAATAAATTAAATTACTAAAGCGTCGTTCAAGCCTCTGAGCTCGAGATCAGGCGGGACAACGTCTACCACGGGACCCACACTATCCCCACTGCTACTGAGACCCTAAAATCTCGAAAAATTGGGTCGGGTCGTTACAAAACATATGGTACATGTTTAAGTCCATGTGAGAAGAGCACGTGTGACATTTTCTATGATGGGCTTTTAACAAATTTGAAGATCCAGCCCGGCTAGGTTGTGGTTGTTTGGAGATTAAAAAAAAAAAATAGTAGCGTTCTAGGCCCACCATCGGGTCGGGGCGTTACAAATCGGTGCAAGTATGGTGGAAAGATGTGGTTCATCAAGTCCATGAAATTAGTTGTCGCATTTGTCAACCCAAATGGCATTACTGCAAACACAAAGTGTCCATATCGTGTGCAAAAGGTGGTCTTCTTGATATCGATCTCGCTCAGTGTCAACTGGCGGTAACATGACTGGAGGTCTATCTTAAAGAAGTACTTCGCTCCTCTTAACTGATCGAATAGATCCTCGATTCCTGGCAACGGGTAGTTATTCTTGACTATAACCTTGTTCAACTTCCGGTAGTCAATACACATTCTCATTGTGCCATCTGTCTTCTCACTAATAAAGCCATCGCTCCCCACGGAGAAGTGCTAGGGCGAATAAATCCTATAGAAGAAAGCTCTCTGATCTAAGTCTAACACTCTCAACTCTGTTGGTGCCATTCGTTGAGGTATAATAGATATGGGCAAGGTGTCGGGCAACAACTTAGTAACAAATTCAACATCTCATGGTGGGGTAAACTCTATAAGTCTCACAGGAAATATCTCCGAAAACTCCCACCCTACGCGAGGTATATCATCATGAGTATCACGAACATCCTCCCAGCCTAAACTCATTATCATGCCATGAATAGCTGCATCACCGCGAATTAAACTCGCAGCCAGACTGAAGATCAGACTCAATCTACTGACAAACTCAACACCCGTCAAAGATCGACCAGATACTCTCCTCTCATGGCTATCATTCACCATTCTATGGGCCGACAACCAGTCCATCCCCAGATCACATCAAACCCTTTCATATCCATCACTAAACAGGTCGAGCTCTAGCTCTAAGCTACCAATAATCATGACACAAGTCCTACAAAATTTCGAAAAGGTGTTAGTATTGTAACACCCAAGAATTTCAATCTGATAAATCAATATAATTTCCCTTAATGATGAGGAATGAATAGGGCTGATACTATGTATTAGGTCAAATGAGGAAATAAATATTTAAGTAAGAATGTGAAATTAGAGGGATGATGGAGTAATTAAGCGAGATTCAAGAAAGACTAAATTAAGGGATGATTTAGTTAAATAATTGTGAAAGTGGAGTGGAATATAATTAATAAAATTAATTGATGACAATTTTAGTGATTATTTAATTAAGAGAGATTAATGGTGATTTACTTTAGTTACTAATTTAATTTGATAATACTCGATGGAAAGGATTTTAATTAATGATGTGGCGAAGGTGCCACATAAGAGATGACATGGCGAGAAGTGATGAGGTGGTATGCAACATGGCATGGCAAGGACACACCACAACCACTTTCCCGACTTTGCATTAAATACAAGGCAAACCACCCACTCCAACTCCACTTTGGGCCAATCCAAGCCCTGCACCTCACCCCACTACTTGTTACTTAATCAAGCCAAAGGTGAAAATTGGGAAAAAACTAACACTTTTCCTCTCTCTTCTTTTCCCTTCAGTCCACACGGTGATACCCTTTATTTTCCCTCCTCCCATGAGACACTCTCCTTTCTCTCCTTCCACTCATTTGATTCCCTCCCTCCTTCCCTTTTCTTCTCCACTTACATCGATGATTCTCCAACGAAGAAAATGAGAGTGAGTGAGATCTAAAGCAAGAGGAGCTTTCACTCGGTGCTATCCACCTCCTCCCTCTCCTCTCTTCTCCACCTCAAAAACCTAAGAAGAAAGAAGGAAGAGAGATCTTGGAAAGCTTCACAAGAGGTTAATTTTTCTCCCTAGATTTATTATTAGGACCTAATTTGAGGAGTAAGATGGTTTAGAATCAACCCAAGACAAATTTGGATTAAAGAAATGGAAATTGAAAAACTCAGAGATTTTTGGGTTTTTCCTCACAACTCATGAAATTTTATTTAGATCCATGTTTCAATTGACCAAATTATGAGTATTAACCTTCTAAAATGTGACAAATCACATGTGGAATCAATTTAGAAGATTAGGTTTAGAAATCAAGGCCATTGACCCACTCTTTAGTGATTTTCGAGTTAAAGAAACTCGGCCCTCTCTACATTTTCTGCAGTTTTCTACAAGTGACTGTCTGAAGAAGATAGGTTTCGGAACTTGTCTCGGACATTTTATGACAAATTCCGAAGGCTCGGACAATCCGAGGGAACGGATGACGTGCCAAAGACTACATAAATGTAAGAGGTCTCGGAACCTGGCTCGGACGTTCCGAGGCCAAGTTCTGAGAAGACTAATGAACCCTAGAAAGCCTTGAAGTTCTGAAGTCTCGTAAGTTGGTTCGGAGGTTCCGAGACCTAGTTCCGAACATACTAACATGACTGTATACTTCGAACAGTCCGAAGGGAACAGAGATGTTCCGAAGCTTTGGAAGTTCCGAACATAGTGACCCAAGTTCCGAACTGGCAGTGACCAGACTGTTTTGATTCAACACTACATGTAACGCCCCACCCCTTTCCACTCTTCCGAAAATCAGAGTCGGAAAATTTCTTTTGAAAGAAACATAGAGTGAACGAGAGCGAGAGCGCCACGACGTGAGCTAAGTCTGGACTACCCAAAGTCCGACCCTTAACTGGCCACCCATGTGTACATGGACTAGACCATGATAGATAATACACACATGGAACTAAACAATGACTTGCGGAATAAACTAGACTAACTGCGGAAATAGGTTGAAAAGATAGCAAGTACCAGTCTCAATTAGTAAATGACTTAAACCAACCATCCATCGTTAATATCTTAAACAAATCATAGCAAGTATCTATATTATTACATGTCCATAATAAAGTATCAAATAACATCAAATATAAATTCATTCCAGCATTCAAGCATTTATGCTTGGCTCCCTTCCTTGTCATCGTCCTTCTCTTTCCCCTTTCCTTGTACCTGCATTCTCCTCTGAGGATAGAATTAGGGTGTTAGATCAATGCGCCCAGTAGGTTCCCGATCAGGGCTACCACATGATTAGCATATAAAACATGTATATATATCATAGTACATGATCATCAAAAACAGGTAAAACAATGCTATGAAGTATGCACATGCAATGAGTCTCTCCCATCATGTACATTCATAGCCATCACTTGACGTGCCTCGCACCATCAAGGTAAATCACAATACACTTTCATCTCTTCATCATTGAGTTGATTCATATCACATATTAGTCCTCCTGGCGGGACTCTCATCGCCTAATGAGACCATTGTGACTATGATCATCATGTTACTCCTCCTGGCGGGACTCTCATCGCCTAAGGAGGACGTAACTCATAATTGCAACACTGTAGAACCTCAGTCATCATCCCATGTCCATGCATGAGATGCCAATGCTTTGTATGCCATTTGCAAACGCATAATATTTCATTCGAAACCACATAAAATAAACAAGAGTCTCATAAAGTAAACTAGGATAAAACTGTGGTTACAAGTAGGTAGGAAACCTACTGAAGATTCACTTCAGTACTTGATCTTTCTTTAGCATCACCCGATCACGACTCGCACGTCGTTCAACTTCCGGTGCCATTTTGTTTTATGAAAGAAATACCGCGAATTATTTTGTATCACATGAAAATAAGATGTTTTTGAGATATCTTGAATATGTGATATTATGAGAATATGATAGATTCCAACTACATGGAGTTTTGAACTACATTGTGATTTGTAAATCATACATAAAGAATCTATATGATTGTTGAATAGAGTTAAAATGTTTTGAAAGTATAAAGCATTTATGGGGAAAATAGATATTTATGCCCTTGATAATGATTAGAGATATGTCATATGTGTGGAGGTTAACATTCATTTGCATTCATATTCCTCATGCATGAAGCGTGGGATGGGAAATACATGAAATGATAACCAAGGACCAGTTTGTCCAAATGTACCTTAGGTTCATGATCATTATTATGGGTTACCGTCAATGAACGAAGTGCAAAATGTCTGGACGGGCTTTGGTGTCGTGTTATGATTGATTAATCAAAGTGCTGAATTATCTCGGGCATGCTTTGATGTCGTGTATGTCTGACCAAGAAAGAATGTTTCACCGGTGGAGCCGGTTGAGGTTTATGATGACATGTAACAGGACACTCCAAAAAGATGAATATGAAATGAGTATATGGGAGGATGAAATACCCCGTTGTTCTAAAGGAAATGTTGAAATTCCTATGCATGGGGCATGATGAGGGTATGCATGAATCATGGACCAATGGCATAATACGTTGCACATTGATGAACATTTACATGATTGGTATATGGTATTTTGAAAAGACAAGTGAATATGATTTCATTATATGTAATGGGTTGACATCATATGATAATGAAATTATAAGATAAGTTAGGCATGAGTATGATACCTTATAATGAAATATGTATTATGTTTTCAAATATAAGCTTTCCATAATAAGTTGAACATGAGATTCTTAGAATGATAAGTATTTAGAGGAAAAGTATTGAAATACTTATACTATTATGATATGACTAAGATATGAGAAATGTTTTGAGAATAGTATTATTCATGATTTCAATTATGAGATTTGTAGTATGAAAAGAAGTATGAGGTGAGTATGTAGCTTTGATATTATATGTAAATGAGTTTTGAGAAATACTTGGAGGTTTACATATAAGGTATATAATATACAAGTGTTTGATTTTCAAAGTACAAGTATGCATAATGTCTTAGAATGACACACTGTAGTATGTCTTAGAATGACAAACCGTAGTGCATATTATGTGATCGACATTCTTATTGGGGGCGTTGATTAAACCCATAAATTCCCCCCTTAGACTGTATATGCAGTTTTGCAGTACGTAGATGAAATTGTACCAAGCAATGGATGAATGCAGACAAGAAGAAGAACTGCGAAGGAAGCTTATGTATTTTGGGAGTAGTAGGTGAAAGTTACCAATTTCAATGTGCTAGAACATCATATTGACCCTAGACAGGGGGTGAATAGGTCAATCCCATTTTTAATGGTGTTCACAAATTTCTTGATTATTTAAGGTCCAGCGGAATATTTATCAAGAGATTTGGTTAGTGTGATAATTTCATTAAGCAATCACACTAAGATTATGACCTTTTGCATATAGTTTGATTATCAATGCTTGTGCGCAATGTGTATAATGAGATAATCAATATGTAAAGTGATGTGTGTTAAGAAGAGTACTTAAATACTAAATACAAATAAACATGGATCAAACACTATAAAGCCATTTTAAAGTGGTTCGGTTAGCCAACCTACATTCACTGTTAGGACTCGTTCAACCTTAAGCTATCCCCAAAATCCACTAAGTGGGGCTTACACCCTCATAATTAGAGTAGGATTTCCACCTCACTCAATCGGTTGGGAATTTCACCCACCACTGTCGAATAGGAATCCCACCTATCCATTTGGCTGAGAGTTCCACCGACCTCTGTGCCAGAGACACTGCTCCAGAATTTTTTATAATTGTTTCGGGTACCTCCCCTTAATACACTTTTAGAACAAAGGTTTCAAAGAAAAATAAAACCAAGAATCACTTGCCTTTGAAACTCTTTCTTCTGATGCGTGCTTCTTCAAGATCCCACACGATGTGTACCGACGCTCCTCTTTTTAGCCGCTGTGAGCACTCACAATCCAGGGTGTGAAGGAAACTTTTTCTACCAAAGGTCTCCTATTTTATTGTTCTCTCCGTCTCACTTTCAAACTCAATCCTCAGATTGGTTGTTAATGAGTTTTCATCCTTCCTCTATCTCACACAACTCAATCCATTTGATTGGTTGTATTTTATTTCCCTAGAGTAAGCACGAGAGAGAGAGTGATCATTTTCTTAGTCCTTGTTTAAGCTCGTTGGTGAAGATGAGTATCCAACTGATCCGTCCAAAGGATAACAACTAGTTGCATAAAGGTTGGTTTATATAGAGAAGGTAACCAGTTGAAATAACTGTAATGTACTGACAGGTCGATCACATCGAGGGTCGGTGACTAGAAATGTTACCGTTACAATCCCGATCTTGTGCATTAAGTGCACTCCCAATGGTAATATTCTTTTCCGGCCGACATATCATTGTCATCGATGGGTCGACACTTATGGTACCGAGAGGTCGGTCCATACGAGAGCCTCTTTCTGCTGCAACACATGCTTGACAGTAGTTTCCACTGGAAACCTGTTACCCAGAACGACCTGTCGTCCATTACCGAGGGGTTGATCCTGGTACCCTCGATCGGTTTTTGATTGCCGATATTTCTATTTCTTCGAGAGTCCTCATGAGTTTAGAGTTTCAGAACTCAAGATCTTGATCAAGGAGTCGTTGACCATGAGGGGTCGTTTCATCCTTTCACCGAGGGGTCAGTGCATACGAGACTCTCGATCAAAGAAAAACTGAGAATGACAGTTTAATGTTCCAGAACCTAATGTCATTCAGGCCGACCAGTCTTTGACCACGATGGGTCGATCCTGACTGCACCGAGGGTCAGTGAGATAAGATTGGTCAAGCTGACAGTGAAACTAAATACATATTTCCAATATGGGTTCCAATTCACTGTCAACCTTCCTCACTAGGCGTCATATGTTTTAACCATTTGTTTTCTAAGCCTAGGGATAGTCCTCTCTAAGGTGTGGTTGCCACCTAAAGTCATCTATGGCCATTTTACATGTTTCGTGATTTCCATAACGATGAATTTCAATCAGTGGAGCATGATCTTTATCTTGATCATCTTGGGTCTTCAAGCTTCCAGCAAGTGCTTCTTTCCGAGTCATGTAATTAACAAATATAGGACTTGGCCAAGCCGAGGCACTAACAATCTCCACCTTTGTCAATTTCATGACAAAACCTAGAAGCTAACCCATTTACAAACTCACCCTTATTACAACACATTTGAATACAACAATATTACATTGATTACATGTACATATTCAAATGGAAAACAAGACTATGGTCTTCGTATATTCTTGTTCAGCTTGCTTCATTTCATTTTTCTGTTCAAGTGCATAAGCAAACAACTCTAGAAAATCATTAGAGGGGTTAGTCCCAAAGTATAAATATTCATTCATGGACTAAATAAGATTTGTAATCAAGCTCCCCCATACTCCTTGATTTCCTAATGATTAACACTACCCATAGCTTATTCAAGCTATCAGTATTGAGAAGATTTATCCCCCAATCTTCTTTAAGTTTGATCTCCCAAACTTTCAAGCATAGACATTCTCCCTTTGTCCATTGGCTTTGATGTCTTCTAGCGTCTACTAATTTCTCCTTGATTTGTTAGTGACTAACACTACCCATAGCTTTTCCAAGCTATCAGTGTTGAGAAGATTTCTCCCCCATTCACCAAGCTGTCTCCCTTAGCTTTCTTGACCCAGTTCTCCCATAAACTTAGCTGCCTCTAAGTTTATTTCTCGCCAAGCTTTCTGGCAAACCTGTCATGACTAGTGACAGATGCTAATTAGCACATATTTTGTGCTCCCCCATTCTCCAAGGTGTGTGCAATTTCATAGCCCGATCCTAAGCTCCTTAACAACCTGTATGTTAGTCTATTTTACAAAATCCATGTGATCAAATAGACATGAGATAGAGCACATCAAGTTTGCACAAAAATGACCTGAACCATATCATTTCATTAGTAAACCAATCAATATATATTGTTAGGAAAAAAGAAGGGAGGAAAGACTATCCTAAGCAGATTCATCTGAGGAAGATGTTTAATAAAATTTACGAACAATCTCCTTTTCGTGGAGTTTCTTGACAACCACCTTGATCTCGTGTATCCATTCTTCAAGATTATCTATCCTCCTTTCAAGGGAGGAGACATTTTCATCAAAAGTGATATTCCTTTGTCGACGATATTGAAACTCTTTCAGAAATACCTCAGACATACGAGTTTTTTCGTTTTCTGGATCCTCGATTAAGATCACTTCTGTAACGCCCGCCCCTTTTCACCAAAAATCAGAGTCTATTTTTTTTTTTGAAATAAGATGACAAAGGGCGCGGGACGTCACGACGCAAGTTAAGTCCGAGCTTTTAAAGCCCGGCCCTTAACTGGCCAACCCTACGTGTGCGTGGAACGAAGTCCACAGGAGAGTGGTTCACACGTAGAAGTAAGCTCGAGGAATATTAAATTAAATGCGGAATGATAATAGAGACTAACCTACAAATTTTAGACCATAGAAACATTTACATTCATCCATGGATTCCATCATAAAAACCTCTTCAAAAATTACCTACATTTAATCATTAAAATCTTAAAACCTTAAATCATTCTCCATGGCTTCCATTCTGATAAAACCCTAAAAAAATTCATACATTACCTAGTCACCCACCATGGGGTTCGGCCATACTACATGGCCGAACCCTATGGCCCATAATTTTCTTCCAACATTACACAAATCCATGCTTAAATAATTTAAATACATAATGTCCTTAATCCATTTATTTTTTCTTAACCCTAATTTACCCATTTAGGGTTTGCCCATTTTTCCTCCTTTCATTTGATGGATTTGAGATCCAAGGCCATGATGTTTTGGCCACCTCTAAATCCAAGAAATGGATTTCATAACCTCTTAAACCCTAAAAAAAAAAAATCTAATCTCTTGTTTAGAAAATACTTACGATCCGACGCCTCCTCTGACTTTCGTTACTCCCGTCGGCTTCCTTGACCTTCTTTCTTCTCCTTCTCCTTTGTTGGTTGGCTAAAATGCTTGATCAATGGTGAAAACCTCCAAGCTTGGGTTCGGCCATGGTAGGGTTAGATTTGAGAGAGGGAGAGGAGAGGATGGAGATGAGAAAGAAAATACTATGGCTTGATCTTGGAGTGATGGCCAAGCTTACACCTTTCTCCTCTCTTTTCTTCCAAGCTTTTCTTTTTCTTTCTCTTGGTTTTCTTCCTTTCCTTCTCCTTGGGTGTGGGACGGTGGTGGAGAGCAAAAGAGGGAGAGAGTGAAATGAGATTAGGGTTTGAGAGATAAGATAAAAAAAACAACTCCTTTTTGTTTTCTTAAACTTTACTCCACCATTAATTTTCGTCACCAACCCCATACAAGATATTTTGTTTGCTTTATGACCCAACCACCACTAACCAACGTTTTAAGTAGTTTGTGTTTCTTTGGGTGGTTTCGACCATTTGACCATGATTAGATTTGCTTAATCATTTAATTAATTAGATTATTAGGTTAAGTTAATTAATTCCCACTTATCTCTTTTAATCTCCTTAATTCTTCTCCATTACTCCACCCATGGTTGACAAATTCAACCATGGTGGCCGGCCCCACCAATCCTTGGCCCACACGCCACCTCACTTGGTGAGGTGGAGGTGGGTCCCAATTGGCCATGTCACTTAGGTCTAATTAATACTAACTTAGGTGATTAAAAATCAATTCAATCCACTTCCCTTATTGGATCACCATTGGGCCCATGGCCCAATTAAGTTCTCTCCTATCCATTTACCTTAGAGTTTGCATTATTGTGACCCATTGAGTTCCAAATGGGTATTGGGCCCAATTTGACCATCATTGACCATTAAGATAAATTAAATCCAATCCATGGTCCATTGGGCCATATTTGGACCTTTGTCCAAATTTTGATCCATTTACCATCTGTTCCATCAATTTTCCTAATTTCCATCATTAAAATAAATAATATCCACATTTATATTGATTTAAAAATTTCGGCCTATTACAACTTCCTTTTCAGCTCCTAGGTTGGATCCAACATTTGAGGCAGGGGTCTTTTTGCAAGGGGTACTCTTCTGAGCAGAGCTGGCAGCGCTAGATTCGGGAACATCCCGTACGAATCTAGGTGATCGAAAACTGAGATTTAGTTGTCTCCTTTTTCAGCATTGTTGCAGGGGAAAAGATGACTAAGGCTTTTTGATTACTAAATGTCACAAACACCGTGACACCTTTGCTTCTGGAAGTGAAGGAAGCAAAAACCCTAAGGTTTCTGGCGAGATTTTGCTTCGGAAGGTTTTAATAGCTGGTCTAGGGCACGGGAGGGGAGAGGGAAATAACAAAAGCTCAGCGGGAGAAGAAACGATGATTTGAAGTGATCTATCATTTTTCGCAGAAAGAGAGCTTTTTAACTTACTCTTTCTGATATACCGACCTGTCGTGACCAACGACCTGTTTGTGTCACTATGTCAATATACATCGACATGTCTCCCTTGTCGATTTTTCTCCCTTTCAGATAGTGTTCTGAATTCCAACAGTACTGACCTCTGTGTCCCTTCTACTAGTCTATTGTAGACCTAGGTTATGAAGGAAGACTGGGTATGTGTGTTTCTGTGTGCTTGTGATGCTCATAGTTCTTCAAGCTTTGCTTATAAACCTTTTAATGTCAGTGACGGTACATACATTCACACCCTATCTGTGTCATTCGAAGGTTCGATTCACCCTTCTGAAAGTAAGCACAAACCATGGATTACGGACCTCTTTTCTGGATCCAAATCAATCCAAGATTCTTAGACACATTTAATTCACCAATTTAAGTATATTCTCCAAGTGTCTGATGCCATAAGATGCGGCATTTCCATGTTTTAGCAAGGTAAGGCATATATGAACATAAATCATTCCACATAATGTATAAATTGATGTTTATTGGAATGAAACTCAAAGCACACTAGTCATACATTCATTTCCTGATTTGAGTATATTGATCAAGCATACATAAATGAAGTATGACACTACACACACAGCTCTTACGTCTTATCATGTTATTACCCAGAACATCATAAAATATTTTACCATTCTTGCAAGGAAGCTTCAATTCCTTGAAAAGAGTTGGTACTTAAATGGATTATTTAATCATTACTCTTGGTAGGTCACACCAAACTAAATATCCATTTAACGATATATTGCATGTTTCATTCCACATGGAATTCACAAGTTTTGGAACCTTGGAATGAAACGACGACACTGTGTATGTGTAACACCCCAAATTTTCATCATATATAATATAATGGATTTGGTCTATTTTGAATTACAAATTTATTGAATTAAAGATTAATGGATGAAATAGATCTTAGATGGGTAAGGAGTTGGGTCAATTACCCATTTAAGATCCAATGGATCATGGATGGATTTGATTTGAAAGTAATGGGATAAATGTAATTAAATGGGTCAATTACCCAATGGGTCATAGATGTGCTAATTGTAAGTAAATGGGTAAGGATAATTTAATTAGGTCAGCTACCCAAATTAAGATCCAATGCATAAATCCACCTCATCAAGTGAGGTGGCATGTAACTGACATGGCAAGGATAGGATCCACGTGCCATGTGGTGACCATGTCATCACATGCATGGTCGGCTAAGTTGGGGTTGACTTGGTGAACCATGAATGAGTGAACTCAGTTAAGTTTAAATTAAATTGAGTCCGAATGTTGAGTTTAAAAGAATTAAGTTGCTTGAGTTAAGTGAGTCCAGATGGGTGAGTTCAAAGGATTGAGTTAATAACTGAGTTGAGTTGAGTTGAAGGGGAAGTTGAGGAGACTTCCATTTAAATATGAGTTAGGAGGGAAGATGGAGAGTTTCCATCTCAATAGAGAGGAAACCCATGCACACGTTGGGGAGATGGAAAGACTCCTTAAGCTTAAGCCAAGTGTCCTCTTGGTTAAACCAAGGGACACCTTGGTTGGACAAAACATAAAGGAGGGAATTGGGATACAAAGGGACACTATAACGCCCGCCCCTTTTCACCGTAAAATGAGAGTACTTTTTTTTTTTTTAAAATAAAAGTGACAAAGGGCGCGGACGTCACGACGCGAGTTAAGTTCCGAGCTTCTAAAGCCCGGCCCTTAACTGGCCAACCCTACGCGTGCGTGGAACATAAGTCCACGAGTACGGTTCACGCGTACCAAGTAAGCTCACGGAACATAAAAATAAGTGCGGATGATCATAGAACTATCCTACCAGTTCTTCTGATAGCAGGGAAGAAATACCCAATTAATTACGAAAATGCCATTATACTGTATTATCCAAAATAATACCTAAACATAGCAAACTACCTAAATTATTACATTTCCGACAAGCTAACTATACAAATACATCTTTTCCAAAATGAAGTAAAACAAAATAATTAATCCGCCTCCCCAAGCTCCTAAGCTTGGCTTCCATCTCGCCCTTCCGGTCCGCCATCTCCTGCATCGTCAGCTAGGGTAGAAGTAGGGCGTTAGAACAACGCGCCCAGTAGGATTCCGAGTAGGGCTAGCACATGGGTTAGTAATAACCACATACAGATAATAACACAGTGAAAACTATAAACCACCATATACTGAAATATAAGTAAATGATATGCCATGGGTGTCAATGTTATGAATCCCACCCATCATTCCTGCCATATACTGTCATATCCCTCTTGACGGAAAAACCTCGTCAAGATATGTCCAACCGCAAAATATCCCC
This sequence comes from Chimonanthus salicifolius, assembly GCA_013350335.1. Lineage (NCBI taxonomy): Eukaryota > Viridiplantae > Streptophyta > Magnoliopsida > Laurales > Calycanthaceae > Chimonanthus > Chimonanthus salicifolius. The sequence continues at coordinate 66,382,811 of CM023533.1, forward strand.
CTTGACGGCAAAGCCTCGTCAAGGTGTCCCCATGCCTGTTCTCGGTCGCCCCGATGGAGCATGGACTCCGGTTTGTTTTTTTTTTTTCCGCCCATGCCATGCATGAGATGTAATGCATTATGCTATGTACTATTTATAACTCATAACCTTAAGATATCATACATAGCCTTAATTTAGAATGCATAACCTTAATCATAGTTCATAGCCATTAAATAAAATCCATCTTAAACATAGCATCCATATTGTAAAAACCCATCATAAGATAAATACTAATCAATAAAATATGACAAAAATACCATCACACATCCATGGCTTACAAATAGGTAGGAATCCTACCGAATGCCGGCTCGCGTTCTTCTCTTTCGTTTTTGTCCGATAGTCCGGCTACCGACACGCGTACCGCTCGCGATATCCAATACCTTATTACATTACCAAATCAATCCAAGTTTTAATCATTTCCAAGCCCATAAATCATAACTTAGTGGGTTTCTTCATTTTAGCCCATATTTACCATTTTTGCCACTACCCTTCACATAAACAATTTTTCATTAATTCATGCCTACTTAAGCCCAAAACTGATCATTAACTCAATCCATTAATGACCCATTTAATTATGACCTAACATCATTAGAATTAGCCCTTCTTCTTAACTTAAATCCTCATTAATTAAACATATGTATAATACTAAGTTAACCCATACTTTGACCAACCAATGGATCATGGGTTCAAAATACCCAATTCATCAATTATTCCCATGGGGTTTACCTTATGCATTTAACTACAATGAGTCCATTACCCACTCATTTTTCCATTACTTCACATACATCATCATTCCACCATTTCACCATTTGATCACCATAGGGTTCGGCCATACACCATGGCCGAACCCATGGTTCATGATCCATCATCCATGGGTGCCCTTTTTGACCATAACACATTTACATTTATTCATGGATTCCATTCTCACAAAACCCTAACATTCCATTAAAAATGTCCAAATTACCTTCCATAACCTCCATTCCTTAAAACCCTAAAAAAATATCATACAACACCTACATTTAATCATTAAGCACTTAAAACCCTAAACCATTTTTTTTTTTTTTAAGGTCATTAAAATTATCTTCCATCTCCTATGATTCTCTCATTTAAACCCTCTTTACAAATTTCATCACATTCAATTATTTACAACCTTAAAAATTATAAACATTCTCCATGCTGAATAATTTAATTACATTGCATTCTTTAATCCATTTATTTTTCCTTAAGCTAACCCTAATTTATCCATTAGGGTTTCCTCCACTTTCCATCTTTCAAATTGATGGATTTAAAATCCATAGCATAAAATCATTTGACCACCATTAAATTTACAAAATGAATCCCAAATCTCAAACCCTAAAAATCCAAAAATTCTTGTTTAAGAAATACTCACAATCCGTCGTCTCCTCCGACTTCCGCCGCTCCCGTCAATCTCCGTAGCCTCCTCTCTCCTTCCTCTTGATCTTTGATAGGTCAAGATCTTTGATCAAGGGTGGCAACTCCCAACCTTAAAATCAGCCATGTTAGGCTTGGATTTGAGAGATGAAAAGAGGAAAAGATGATGAGAGGAAGATGATGACCTTAATCTTAGAGTGAACTCCCTCCAAATTCCTTTTTTTTTTTCCTTCTCTCTTTGAGCTCCTTCTCTTTTTTTCTACTTAGCTTCCTTTCTTCTCTTCTCTTCCTAGTGAGGGACGTTCATGAGGGAGTGAGAGAGAGGGAAAGAGTGGAATGGGAGTTAGATGGAAAAAGATGGGAAAAAAATAAGATAGAACTTATCTTATCTTTACACTTTAGCATTAACTTTCCCAACCATCCCATAGATATTTTATATGCTTTTTGACCCCAACACCCTAGCCAACGTTTTTCTTTGTGTATATGGAGATGAGGTGGTTTGATTTGGGTCTTCCCTCTTTGACCACCTTTTTGGATAAGCTTACTTAATTACTTAATTAAATCATTAGGCTAATTAACCCCATTTAGCTTAATTCCACATTACTTAACTTGCCTTCATACACCCATGGTTGACCAATTCAACCATGGTGGCCGGCCCCACCAATCATTGGCCCACTCGCCACCTCACTTGATGAGGTGGAGGTGGGTCCCGCTTGGCCACACCACCATTGTTTAATTCCAAATTACTTAGGGTGATTAAATTTCATTAAGCCCACTCTAAATGGATCACCATTGGGCCCATGGCCCAATTACATTTCCCACTAGCCCATTTACCTTAGAGCTTAACCATCTTGACCCATTGGGTCCCAAATGGGTATTTGACCCAATTTGACCATTCTTGACCCATTTAAATAAATTTAAATCCAAACCATAGTCTATTGGGCCACACTTGGGCCTTTATCCAATTTTGGCCCATTTACCATTTACTCCACCAATTTTCTAATTTCCATCATTAAAATAATTAATATTCACATTTATATTAATTCCAAAATTCCAAGACCTTACAGACACAGCCTAAGGGCCACTTCACACCCCTTGGCCGGCCACTTCATCTCTTGCTACCAAGAGTAGTCTTTGTCTTCTTCTTCTTCTCTCTCTCCATCTCTACACTTAGAGGATCGGCGAAGCACCAAGGAAGGAGAAGGATTAAGGAGGGAAGACAGAACAAAAGAAAGGAGGAGACGGGAAAGAAGGTATGTTTTGAGTTTAAATAAGTTTAGAATATGGGATTAAGGGAAACCATAGTTTTGGTCTTGGTATGGCCGAACCTATGGGCTCCATATCTGATGTGAAGGGATGACCAAACTGTTATACGGTCGTAGAACTGGATGTCCATTTGTAGAATAGATATACGTTGGAAACAAACAACCAAAGGGATGAATGCAAAATCATGTTGTAATGATACAAGATTGAATTAATCTTAGCCTTGGCTAGTGGGTAGAGTAAATCCATCTATGAGTTATATTGATGATGTTAAAAATGTTTAAAAGGATAAGGAATAAATTCCATGAGGAAGCCTCTAGCCAAAAGTGTGAGCAAAAGAGACTGATAAACATTCAGTCGACTGAATCTGGGAATTAGTCAACTGAACTGGTGTGGCTGAAGACAGAAAACCATTTCTGGGAGTTTCAGCCCACTAAATCTTGTGATTCAGTCGACTGAACCAGGTCTGGAATAAAATATATGGGATTTAATGGTGTTCAGCAGACTGAATATAGGATTCAGTCGACTTAACATAGACGTAACGAATAAGGAAAGGAATCTGGAGTGTTTCAGCCGACTGAATCTGTGATTCAGTCGACTGAATGATTACGTATCAAACACGAAAACCGTTGGTTGAGGATTTAGCCGACTGAATCATGGATTCAGTTGACTGAATCTATATTGGTCGAACACACAGTAAAATTGATCCAAAGTCAGCTGACTGAATCTGTGATTCAGTCGACTGAAAGAAGATTGAACGAGAATACAAAGGGTTTGACTTAGAGTCAGCAGACTGAATCTATGATTCAGTCGACTAAAAAGTAGCGAATCAATGAATAGACAGTATTGAGTTGGGTTTCAGCTGACTGAATGTGTATTTCAGTCGACTGAAAGTTTGCGGTAAGGCAGAACACTATATCTGGGTATGATTCAGTAGACTGAATTGAAAAGTTGATTTTTTTTTACGATGTTTTCAGAAACTTAAGTTTATCTAGAAAGATGTAGGAGATGATAGAAATTATATGGATAATCAAATTGACATAAGTATGTGATTAAATTCATTAAGGTAAAGAGATTTCGCAAAAGGGTTAGCGATTTGGTTGTGACGTGATCGTCGTACGGAATCTTCGCAAACAACAAAGATAGTATACTGGGATTTGGTAGGATTCCTACCTTATTGAAATACATGTGGATCTTATATATACCTTTGTGTTACTGATTTGTAAAGATGATGACTTACTTTGATTAAATAAATGTAAATGATTATGAAACTGTTTTCGTTGGTAACGTGTGATTTGAAATGAAAATGCATTATTGCATTCATGATCTCATGCATGGCATGGGAGGGAGTATATGGGACAATAACCCAAGTTATGAGCTGTCCGGACATGACTTGGGGCTTGAAAACTAGCTTGAAAGAAGCTATGTGAACCATTGATATTTTGGCCTTGTCCGGGATTGCCAGATAGGGGTACGGCATAATTTAGGCCAAAGAGCGCCGGGGTAACCAGTCCAAAAACCATGCACAGAGGGAGGAGTCCACGCTCCATCGGTAATTCCGATTAACATACATGAGGAGGTATAACAGTGACCTAGTGGTGCCGTCACAAAACACTGTAGACGTAAATGGCCAAGGGAAGACCTTGATGTGGCTTCATTATATCAAGGAAATTGTTGTTATGATTTGTATGGTGTTTTGATATGGAGATTGGGTGAGGGATCATTGGCATATGACACCCATGACATGACACATACATTGGCATGATTTGGATATGATTATTATGTGCTGTTTTTTTTACACTATGATATGTTTACTGTTTTGATATGATGTACTTATTCTGATTTTTATATTGATCATTGTAACACCCCGCCCTTTTCATTATGCCGAAAATCAGATTCTATTTTTTTTTTAATAGAAGAGTGAGAGAGAGCGGGACGTCACGACGCGAGCTAAGTCCGAGCTTCCAAAGCCCGACCCTTAACTGGCCAACCATACATGTGTGTGGACCAAGTCCACTAAAACGGTTCACACGTACTCAAGTTAGCATGCGGAATAATCATAATTGCGGAATTACAATAGGATAACAATCCTATTCCATTTTAGATAGCAAAGTAGTCCAACACTTAATAATAATTACCTTAAGTTAAATATCCCAAAATCAACCATCTAAACCATAGCAAATATATCTACGTTATTACATTCCCGACTGCTAGTTACTCAAATACATTATCCAGGGGTAACTTAAACAAAATGAAACTTAATCATCCAAGCTCCTAAGCTTGGCTCCGATTACGTTCATCGTTCCGTCCATTTCTATGTCATCAACTAGGGTAGAAGTAGGGCGTTAGACAACGCGCCCAGTAGGTATCCAATTAGGGTTAACATATGGGTTAGTACCAAAAATCCAAATATATCATACCATACTTGTAAAGCATCATATCCAAAACAGTGTATGATAATAGAGATCCAATCATACAGAAAAAACCAGAAACATTGCATGATAATAAAGATCATAATTATGCTGATTCAATGACATGCCATGCTATCATATGCAAAGAGCCCCACCCATCACAAACACATGATATCCACTTGGTGGAAACTCCTCATCAAGGTATCCCCCACGATTGCTTTACGGACACCCCAACGGAGTGTAGATCTCCGGTTACATTACAATTATAGTATCCTCTTGATGGAAAGCTCCTCATCAAGGTATCCCCACAGTTGCCTTACGGACGCCCCGACGGAATGTGTTCTCCAGTTACTTCTTGACGGATAATGCTATAACGCCCCGCCCTTTTCACTCTAATTTTCAGAGTTTTTTTTTTTTTAAATAAAATAATCATGTGATCGGGGCGGAGTGTCACGACGCGAGTTAAGTTCGGATCTCAAAATCCGACCCTTAACTAGCCAAGTCCACGTGCGTATGAACTAAGTCCATAAAACTGATCCGCACATGGTACATATATAACTTGCGAAATTAACTTAGTCTAAATCTAACTGAGGTTATAATAGAACCTATGACTAATCCAATTTTCCATTCTTAGATAGCAAAGTACATAACTCATTCTCCAAAATTACTAATCAATCTTAACTAATCGTTTAATCAAAACATCCAACATAAAACAAACCATAGCATCTATCTTAACTACTTATTACAAGCCAACATAACTAATTACCAAATTACATTGTCCAAATATATCAAATATCAAGTCCATAAAATAGTCCATTCATAATCCATTCCAATCATTCAAACCGCCCAAGTTTCCGTACTTGGTCCTCTTCTCGATCCATGTTTTTCCCTTTTCCTGCATCATCCACTAAGGATATAGATAGGGCGTTAGATCAACGCGCCCAGTAGTGTTTCCGAATAGGGCTACCACATGGTTGTCAAAAACATGCAAATAATAAAATAATAATACAAGTGTGATAAAATTCTATAAAAAAGCATGCTATGTATGAAATGCACATGTAATGAGTCCCACCCATCACCATTCAACATAGCCATCACTTGACGGGATTCTCATTGTCAAGGTAACCCACAGTGGTCTTTCGGATGCCCCGACGGAGTGTGGCCTCCGGATTCCTCCTGATGGGATTCTCATCATCAGGGTACCCCACAGTGGTCTTTCGGACGCCCCGACGGAGTGTGGACTCCGGTTACAACACCATCATCCCATGCCATGCATGAGATGTCTATGCAAATATATCATTTAGAAACATAACTTTACAATCATATAAGTTGTCGAAATCAACATAAAACAGCATATGAAATAGTGGTTACAATAAAGGTAGGAAACTTACACTTGTTTACTTTGTTCGACCCTTCCTTTGAACAGTCTTCCGATCACAGCTTGTACACCGTTCTAGAAATCCCAAAACCTTATTTATATAACTGCAAGTTAAGCATTCATTCATGTGATTCTAACTTAGTCTAAGTCCCAAAAATCCACTTAAACTTCCATGTCCTATCTTAGCCATAGAACCCCATAGTTCGGCCATGAAATGGCCGACCCATGATTTGTCTAAATGTACACATAACAATTATTTATTAACCACTCAAGATGTTCCATGATCTTTTAAGTTTGAAACCATTTGATTTAATAAAATAGTCCTCATAAAATGATCCATGGATGGCCGAACCCTATGGTTCACTTTGTCCAATCATCACCATGATTACTCATGGTTTTTACATGCTGATTCAACCATGAATAATACATGGTTCAGCCGCTTATTAATCAACCAAAAACAGTACCCAAGTATCCCATTAATTGCCACAAGAACACCATAACTTTATATGGTTTAATCTCACAAAAACCATTAAATACTTTCATGGAAATGTTATACCATTTCATGGGGTTCGGCCAACCCAATTGGCTGAACCTCATGGCCTATGGTTTAGATCTATTTATCCAATTATAAACTTATCTTATTCTTAAATCAAAGCATATAATGATTACTTAAAATCCATCCTACACTTAACCCAAATAACTATACAAAACAGTCCATGGTTTTGGTTCAAAAAGACCATCTAACTTAACCCAATCTTTTCATGGGGTTCAAATTAATAATAACCCATAACTAAGCATTGGTGTTTCTTGAAACAAGAGCATAAACTAAATCATAGCTTCCCACGTGATTTTAAACCCAAATCCATCCTCAAAACAGTCCATGGGGTTTGGCCATACACATGGCCGAACCCTATGGTTCTCTTAATGGAAACCCACCAATATTTATCTATGAAATTAATCAGCAAATTAACATAAGATAAATATGGTTCAGTCATGTCATATCTACTCCAAAACAGTAAGCTTAATTCCATATAAAAATCTTTTAAAAACCCCACTCCAAAATATGAATTTTTGACTTTCAAACACCATAGAATTCACCAATTTTCTCATGGGGTTCGGCCATCCAAAGGGCCGAACCCTATGGTCCATATTTTTTTTATCTCATTCATGAACTTCCATCAAATATCTAACCCTTGTTAGATTCGGCCATCCAATGGCCGGATCATGATTCTATAAAAAAATAGTTATCGAAAACCTACCGTTTCCGCGACTCCTCCAATTGATCTTCACTCCGGCTTGTTCCTTCCCTTTTTGCTGAACTTGTCTTGATAAAAAGGGATCAATCCAAGGACTGTTTAAGCAACCAGCTGCTGCTCTAATTTTTGGAATATAGAAAACGGCAAAGAGATAGAAAGAGAGAGAGAAAGAATTTTGGCTTTGGATGGGAAACCTTGATGCCAACTCCTTTGCTCAATGTATGCTTTTGTCTTTGGTGAAATAAATCAATCAAGGACTGATTTCATATCAGTAACCAGCTGCTGTTCTTGATCTTAGAGAGATGATATCAGTCCAAGGAAGAGAGAGAGATAGAGAGAGTAAAATGAAAATCCTTTGTTTGATCAAAAACAGCCCGAGGTTAAGCCTTGTGTAACTCCCTCACCTCAATCAAAGGTTTCATCTATGAATTGAAACACCCCATGCAACCAACGTCCCTTGTGGTTGGACTAGTGTAACCTCCCCTTTCCTTAGGGTCTCACATGGGAGTTTCATTTTGAAATGTAACTCACATGTGCTGCACCGTCCTCTATTGTTTGCTTCTATGTTTTGGCTTATGTAACAACCACCATTCTCATGTGTAACTCCACAAACAGCAGCTCCATTCAGCCCTCAACAACGTCCCATGTGGGAGTTCTATCATTGGAATAAAACTCCCCTCCTCCAAGTGTGAACACACTTTGTAACTCCCATTGGTTTAGTATCTAATTTGAATTTGGAATGCCATAATCTATTGTGTGTAACTCCTCCAATCAACTACCCATTTTATGCTCCAACCTTGGAGTTACATGCATGAACCATCAATCCATGTATTGGCTGTCTTTTGAAGACCCAAGCATGGCATAAACCCTATACCATCTCCAACGTGCATAATGATTTGAAACTCAAACCTCACCCAAGTAACCTCCATGTAACGTGATTTTCTTTCTTCATTTGGGTGGGAGTTACATGCATATAAGTTTCCCATGCAGCCAACGTTTCTTAGTATTTGAATTTGAAACAACCTACAAACCTTCTATCTCTACATCTTACTCACTTAAAAATACATATTCATCCAACTCATTTATTTAACTCACCCAACCTAACTCATTCATTTAATTTAACTTAACTAATAAATTCAACTCAACTAAACCCATCATTTACTTCAACTCAAACAAACTCAAATATTTAATAAACTCAACCCAATTAAGCTTTGAGCTCACTCATGATTAATCATGCTCATTTCGACCCATTGGGTCCCATTTGGCCATTTTGACCCATTTAACAAAATTTGACCCAAATATAATTCTTGACCCGTTTAAGTTCATCTTATCCATTTATTTGTTTTGTAATCAAACTACTAACCATTGGGTCTTGATTGAACCATTGACCCATTTAAATTCAACCCAAATATAACACAATGGTAATTTCGTAAATATGAATAAATTCATATAAATTGATAACTTTGAAAATCCAGGGTGTTACAATACAATACTCTTTTTATAATTTTCGTCCCGAAAATCGAACGAAGGAGGATTTCAAAATAAATCATACAAACAATTCAGGGTGAGATGTTCTCATCTCCGATTCCAGTTCCCAAGTGGCTTCCTCAACACTATGTCGATCCCATACCACCTTGACGAACTGAATCGCTCAGTTACGCAACACCCTTTGCTCACTCTCTAATATTCTGACGGGCTTCTCGACATAAGTGACATTGCTTTGCACATCTATATCTTGCACATTCAAAACATGAGACGGATCAGGGTTGTACTTCCTCAGTATCGACACATGGAATACATCATGTAGAGACGCCAATTGTGAAGGAAGTGCGAACTGATAGGCTACATCTCCCATCCTTCGGATAATTGAAAACGGTCCCACATATCTTGGCGACAATTTTCCTTTCTTCCCAAATCTCATGTGCCCTTTTCGTGGCGAGACCTTCAAGAATACCATGTCTCCCACTTCAAATTCGAGAAACCTTCTCCTCTTAGCATAGTTCTTTTGCCGACTCTGTGCGGTCAACAAATGTTGACGTATCAACTAGATCTATGCAGTAGTTTCCGCAACCAACTCGGGTCCTAACAGTGCAGGTTCGCCGACCTCGGTCCAGCACACTGGTGACTTACATTGCCTACCATACAAAGCTTCGAATGGTGCCATCTGAAGGCTTGCTTGGTAGCTATTGTTATAAGAAAACTCCACCAATGGCAAATGATCCTCCCATCCACCTTTGAAGTCTAGCATGCACGCCCTCAACATGTCCTCCAACGTTTGTATTGTTCTTTCCGATTGTCCATCGGTCTGTGGATGGAATGCTGTGCTAATAAATAGATCGGTCCCCATGGCCGACTGCATGCTCTGCCATACCCTACCGGTGAATCGGCCATCTCTATCAGACTATAGTCCGTGGGATACCATGTAATCTGATGATGTCTTTGATATATCTCCGACCCAATGTCTCTGATGAATCCGTCATTTTGATAGGAATAAAATGCACGGACTTGGTCAGTCGGTCTACCACAACCCATATAGCGTCATTTCCCTTCGAGGACCTCGGCAACCCCTTCACAAAGTCCATGGAAATGTGCTCCCATTTCCATTCCGGCGCTGCTAAGGGTTTGAGTAACCCTGGTGGCTTCTGATGTTCCGTCTTAACCTGCTGACAAGTTAAACAGTGAGCCACGAACTCTGCAACATCCTTCTTGAGTCCATGCCACCAATAATGTCTTTTTAAGTCATGATACATTTTTGTGCTACCCGGATGAATGGAGAGCTTGCTCTGATGTGCCTCTATCAGTAATTCTTTTCTGCAGCTTCTTGGCACATAAATTCTACCCCGGAACATAAGACTCTGTCCTGGTCGTAATTCCCAATCCAGTACAACCTCACCAATAGACATCTTGGCCCATGTCTCTGCCATTTCCGGATCTGTTCGCTGCTCCTGTTCAATCTTTATAACCATGTTGGATCGTATGATCAAATTGTACATACTCCCATGGTTTGTGATGTATAGATTAAACTCATGAATGGAATTCAACATCTCCCATTCGGTCCTAATCAAACATGCCACTGATGCATGAGACATGCGGCTGAGAGCATCCGCCACCTTGTTGGCCTTTCCCGGATGATATCGGAGTGCAAATTCATAGTCCGCCAGATATTCCATCCATCTGCGCTGCCTCAGGTTGAGCTCTTTCTGATCAAATAAATACTTCAAACTCTTGTGATCTGAAAATACTTCAAACTTCTCACCATATAGATAGTGTCTCCAGCTTTTGAGAGCGAAGACCACCGCAGCTAATTCCAGATCATGTGTGGGGTAGAGGCGTTCATGTATCTTTAGTTGTCTTGAACCATATGCCACCACCCGATCACGTTGCATGAGTGAACATCCCAGTCCCTGTCCTGATGCATCACATTGTACTTTATAACCTTTGCCTTTTTCCGGCAAAACTAAAATAGGAGCAGTAGTAAGTCTCTCTTTCAGCTCCTCAAATCTCTAATTGCACAACTCTAACCATTCATATTTGACTCCTTTCTGCGTGAGTCGAGTCAATGGGGATGCAATTTTAGAGAAGTCCATGATAAACTTCCTATAATATCCAGCCAAACCCAAAAAGCTACGGATTTCAGTGACATTCTTTGGTGCTTTCCACTCACTTACTGCTGCCACCTTAGCCGGATCAACGGCTATACCATCTGCTGTTATAACATGCCCCAAGAATTTGACCTCAGGCAGCCAAAATTCGCATTTGCTTGCTTTGGCATACAACTGGTTCTGTCTCAAGGTGTTCAATACTATTCGTAGATGCTCAGCACGATCCTCCTGACTCTTGGAATAGATCAAGATATCGTCAATGACCACTATAACAAACCGATCCAGATATGGACGGAAGATTCTGTTCATTAAGTCCATGAACACAGCCGGTGCGTTGGTAAACCCAAATGGCATGACTACAAATTCAAATAGTCCATATCATGTTCTGAAAGCTGTCTTCTCGATATCTTCCTCCCTGACCCGGATTTGATGATAACCGGACATCAGGTCAATCTTGGAAAAGTGACTGGATCCCCTCAACTGATCGAATAAATCATCGATCCTGGGTAGAGGATACTTGTTCTGGACAGTTAGCTGATTCAATTTCCAGTAGTCCACACACATTCTGAGTGAACCATCCTTCTTTTTCACGAACAACACTGGAGCTCCCCATGATGATGTGATGTTCCGAATGCAACCCAGTCTGAGTAACTCATCAAGCTGCTTCTTCAACTCGGACATTTCTGCTGGTGCCATCCGATAATGGAGTAGAGACACTGGTGAGGTACCAGGATGCAGCTTGATCTCAAAATTGAGCTCCCTCATAGGCGGTATACCAGGGAGTTCTTTTGGAAAGACATCAACAAATTCTTTCACAATTTCTGGAAGTTCAGTGACTGGTGCTTTGTTGATGACAATATTGTTCAACACCAAATGATGCAACCCTTCCTGCAGTCTGCTTTGCTTGTCAGCACGAACTATATACTGCTTTCCCTCGGGTGACCAAAATGTCACTCTTTGGTGATAACAATCAATATTGGCTTCATAACCAGCCAACCAGTCCATGCCAAATATAATATCGTACTCAGTCATGTCGAGTACCAGATAATTGAACTCAAATCTGAGTCCAGCGAGTTCTGTATTTATGGCCGTGCATATGAGTCCCAAAGACGTGTCTCCACTGTGAGTATGGTGGACAGCTTTTGAACTAGTGTTCCAGTAGCAATTATAAAGGATGCAGATATAAAAGAGTGCGATGCTCCAGAATCAAACAATGCATAAGCATAAGAACTATTGACAACGACCATACCTTGAATCACAGAATGATCCACATCCTCAGGAGGTTCCAGATCAAATAATCGTCCAGATCCGGTAGGATTAGGCGCCCGTCCCGCCTGATTATAAGTCCTGCCTCCTCGGGAGTTAGCTGTCATAGCTGGTGGACGAAAAGATCCTCTGGAATATGAGAGCTTATTGAGCTTTGGACAGTCTCTCTTGAAGTGACTCGGCTGATCACAGTGGAAACAGTTGTTCACCCCTCTGAATGACTGGGTGACTGATGCAGATGGGGAGGGCTGATTGGGACGAAAGCCCCCCGTGGACCCTGAAGATGGTGAGGGTCTACTGAAGTTCGGACGGAACCTCTTGTTGGGCTGGAACCCACCCCTCCCACTTGGAGCTCGGCGATTGTCAAACCGCACCATTGCATTCAACTCCTGTTCTACTATTGTGGCCTTGCTGACCACCTCAGCCAATGTGGTGCACTTAAATATGGTCACTTTGGCCCTGATGTTTGGCCGTAGACCCCTCTCAAACTTTCTTGCCTTTCGAAGTTCTGTGTCCACCATATAGAATGCATAAATGGATAAACTGAGAAATTCACGGTGATACTCTGCCACCGTCATAGAGCCTTGTACCAAGGACAGAAAAAGTTCTGTCTGTCGCTCCTTCTCCTCCTCTGGAAAGTAGTGTTCCAGAAAGGTTGTTGAAAACTCATTCCATGTCATGGCCGTCCTCTCCCTAACTGGTAAGAGTGCCCTCTGCTTCTCCACCACCTCCCACCATTTACCGGCATCTTTTATCAATTGTGAAGTAGCCAGTAGAATCCTGTCAGCATGACTTGAGATCTTAAGTAATTTTAAGATCTGAGTGATTTTCTTCAGCCAATGCTCAACACCGACAGCCCCTTCCTTCCCTTTGAAGTAGGGAGGACGCTGTTGTTGAAATTCTCGTGCCATACTCCGGTCACTGGCATCCCTGGAACTTTCACTCCCATTAATATGTTGCTGGAGTATAGAGGTTACCACTGCTTGGACTAAGCCCTGAAGCTCAGGCGGCACATGTGATATATGTACACCACTGTTCCCTTCTCCCTCCTTCCGTGATGCATTCTCACTCCCCTTTTCATCCCTCCAAGAGTGCTGTGATTCTTCCCCATTGTGCGACTTTTCATGAACAGATCACTCCTCATCAGGTTGGGTTATCTCTTTCTCATGTATAGACAGCTCCTTCTCATGCACAGATTTTTCGTGTTGTGATAACACTTTCTCATGTTGCGTGATTTGCAACACCTTTTCCTTCCCTTTCTGGTTCTAAGGGATCCTTTTCTTTGGAGCCATTTCTCTAAGTCATGAAAACATTATTGACTTAGTTTCCTCGTACAGTTTGTATTTTTCACAATTTTGGGGAGATTTCCAAATAAGCAAACTTGGTTTTTTTCTTTATTTTTTTTTGAGGGGAGAGTCTCTAAATTCCCTATGTTTGTTTTTCTCAATTGGGGAGTATTGGGGAATGTATATCCTATTTTGCTACGTTTGATAGATCAATTATAATACTGTACTTTTGCTATCTTTCACTGTTGTTCTCAGATTGATTTGTTCAGTCTAAGCCCACGAAGTAAATTAATCCGGCCCCCAGTCAGCGGACTTCGAAGAATCGGTCACTTGGGATTCTTATCCGTCAGTGAGACATGAAACCGTCTTAATCTTACTTCGAAAGATTCAACTTCCCGTTTCGCTCTGATACCAACTGTAATGCCCCGCCCTTTTCACTCTAATTTTCAGAGTTTTTTTTTTTTTAAATAAAATAATCATGTGATCGGGGCGGAGTGTCACGACGCGAGTTAAGTTCGGATCTCTAAATCCGACCCTTAACTGGCCAAGCCCATGTGCGTATGAACTAAGTCCATAAAACTGATCCGCACATGGTACATATATAACTTGCGGAATTAACTTAGTCTAAATCTAACTGAGGTTATAATAGAACCTATGACTAATCCAATTTTCCATTCTTAGATAGCAAAGTACATAACTTATTCTCCAAAATTACTAATCAATCTTAACTAATCGTTTAATCAAAACATCCAACATAAAACAAACCATAGCATCTATCTTAACTACTTATTACAAGCCAACATAACTAATTACCAAATTACATTGTCCAAATATATCAAATATCAAGTCCATAAAATAGTCCATTCATAGTCCATTCCAATCATTCAAACCGCCCAAGTTTCCGTACTTGGTCCTCTTCTCGATCCACGTTTTTCCCTTTTCCTGCATCATCCACTAAGGATATAGATAGGGCGTTAGATCAACGCGCCTAGTAGTGATTCCGAATAGGGCTACCACATGGTTGTCAAAAACATGCAAATAATAAAATAATAATACAAGTGTGATAAAATTCCATAAAAAAACAAGCTATGTATGAAATGCACACGTAATGAGTACCACCCATCACCATTCAACATAGCCATCACTTGACGGGATTCTCATCATCAAGGTAACCCACAGTGGTCTTTCAGACGCCCCGACGGAGTGTGGCCTCCGGATTCCTCCTGATGGGATTCTCATCATCAGGGTACCCCACAGTGGTCTTTCGGACGCCCCGACGGAGTGTGGCTTCCGGTTACAACACCATCATCCCATGCCATGCATGAGATGTCTATGCAAATATATCATTTAGAAACATAACTTTACAATCATATAAGTTATCGAAATCAACATAAAGCAGCATATGAAATAGTGGTTACAATAAAGGTAGGAAACTTACACTTGTTTACTTTGTTCGACCCTTCCTTTGAACAGTCTTCCGATCACGGCTTGTACACCATTCTAGAAATCGCAAAACCTTATTTACATAACAGCAAGTTAAGCATTCATTCATGTGATTCTAACTTAGTCTAAGTCCCAAAAATCCACTTAAACTTCCATGTCCTATCTTAGCCATAGAACCCCATAGTTCGGCCATGAAATGGCCGACCCATGATTTGTCTAAATGTACACATAACAATTATTTATTAACCACTCAAGATGTTCCATGATCTTTTAAGTTTGAAACCATTTGATTTAATAAAATAGTCCTCATAAAATGATCCATGGATGGCCGAACCCTATGGTTCACTTTGTCCAATCATCACCATGATTACTCATGGTTTTTACATGCTGATTCAACCATGAATAATACCTGGTTCAGCCGCTTATTAATCAACCAAAAACAGTACCCAAGTATCCCATTAATTGCCACAAGAACACCATAACTTTATATGGTTTAATCTCACAAAAACCATTAAATACTTTCATGGAAATGTCATACCATTTCATGGGGTTCGGCCAACCCAATTGGCTGAACCTCATGGCCTATGGTTTAGATCTATTTATCCAATTATAAACTTATCTTATTCTTAAATCAAAGCACATAATGATTACTTAAAATCCATCCTACACTTAACCCAAATAACTATACAAAACAGTCCATGGTTTTGGTTCAAAAAGACCATCCAACTTAACCCAATCTTTTCATGGGGTTCAAATTAATAATAACCCATAACTAAGCATTGGTGTTTCTTGAAACAAGAGCATAAAATAAATCATAGCTTCCCACATGATTTTAAACCCAAATCCATCCTCAAAACAGTCCATGGGGTTCGGCCATACACATGGCTGAACCCTACGGTTCTCTTAATGGAAACCCACCAATATTTATCTATGAAATTAATCAGCAAATTAACATAAGATAAATATGGTTCAGTCATGTCATATCTACTCCAAAACAGTAAGCTTAATTCCATATAAAAATCTTTTAAAAGCCCCACTCCAAAATATGGATTTTTGACTTTCAAACACCATAGAATTCACCAATTTTCTCATGGGGTTCGGCCATCCAAAGGGCCGAACCCTATGGTCCATATTTTTTTTTATCACATTCATGAACTTCCATCAAATATCTAACCCTTGTTAGATTCGGCCATCCAATGGCCGGATCATGATTCTTTAAAAAAATAGTTATCGAAAACCTACCGTTTCCGCGACTCCTCCAATTGATCTTCACTCCTGCTTGTTCCTTCTCTTTTTGCTGAACTTGTCTTGATAAAAAGGGATCAATCCAAGGACTGATTAAGCAACCAGTTGCTGCTCTAATTTTTGGAATATAGAAAACGGCAAAGAGATAGAAAGAGAGAGAGAGAAAGAATTTTGGCTTTGGATGGGAAACCTTGATGCCAACTCCTTTGCTCAATGTATGCTTTTGTCTTTGGTGAAATAAATCAATCAAGGACTGATTTCATATCAGTAACCAGCTGCTGTTCTTGATCTTAGAGAGATGATATCAGTCCAAGGAAGAGAGAGAAAATCCTTTGTTTGATCAAAAACAGCCCGAGGTTAAGCCTTGTGTAACTCCCTCACCTCAATCAAAGTTCTTTATGCTACTTGGGGGTTTCATCTATGAAATGTAACTCATATGTGCAACCAACGTCCCTTGTGGTTGGACTAGTGTAACCTCCCCTTTCCTTAGGGTCTCACATGGGAGTTTCATTTTGAAATGTAACTCATATGTGCTGCACCGTCCTCTATTGTTTGCCTCTATGTTTTGGCTTATGTAACAACCACCATTCTCATGTGTAACTCCACAAACAGCAGCTCCATTCAGCCCTCATCAACGTCCCATGTGGGAGTTCTATCATTGGAATAAAACTCCCCTCCTCCAAGTGTGAACACACTTTGTAACTGCCATTGGTTTAGTATCTAATTTGAATTTGGAATGCCATAATCTATTGTGTGTAACTCCTCCAATCAGCTACCCATTTTATTCTCCAACCTTGGAGTTACATGCATGAACCATCAATCCATGTATTGGCTGTCTTTTGAAGACCCAAGCATGGCATAAACCCTATACCATCTCCAACGTGCATAATGATTTGAAACTCAACCCTCACCCAAGTAACCTCCATGTAACGTCATTTTCATTCTTCATTTGGGTGGGAGTTACATGCATATAAGTTTCCCGTGCAGCCAACGCTTCTTAGTGTTTGAATTTGAAACAACCTACAAACCTTCTATCTCTACATCTTACTCACTTAAAAATACATATTCATCCAACTCATTTATTTAACTCACCCAACCTAACTCATTCATTTAATTTAACTTAACTAATAAATTCAACTCAACTAAACCCATCATTTACTTCAACTCAAACAAACTCAAATATTTAATAAACTCAAACCAATTAAGCTTTGAGCTCACTCATGATTAATCATGCTCATTTCGATCCATTGGGTCCCATTTGGCCATTTTGACCCATTTAACAAAATTTGACCCAAATATGATTCTTGACCCGTTTAAGTTCATCTTATCCATTTATTTGTTTTGTAATCAAACTACTAACCATTGGGTCTTGATTGAACCATTGACCCATTTAAATTCAACCCAAATATAACACAATGGCAATTTCGTAAATATGAATAAATTCATATAAATTGATAACTTTGAAAATCCAGGGTGTTACAAATGCACATCAAGGTCTTCCCACGGATGCCTTACGGACGCCCCGACGAAGCGTGGCCTCCGGTTACAAATCATCCCTCCCATGCTATGCATGAGATACAAATGTTAATATGCTATGCAATAATACAATCATAACCTTTAAAATCTCACATTTGAAACATATCATTTGATACAAAATAACTCGTCAAAATAAGAATTAAAACCATTGTACACATCCCATAGCTTCCCATAGCTTTCAATGATGTAGGAAACCTACCAATGACAAACTTATGTGTCCTTGCATTTTTGTCCGAAACCGCTCACCGATCTCGTCTAGCCGATCGTACACCGCTTGTAAGACCTCGTTACCTTATTACATATAAATTAGTCAAACCAATGACCCCTTTGATTTCCAACCATGTTTAAGTCCATGAACATAACTTAGTGGGGTTCTGCCATACAACATGGCCGAACCTCACTCACTTGGTTTTGGTCCCTCTTTTGATTTAACCAATCACATCTAAGTAAATCATTTTAAAAACTCTAAGTCCACAAAATACACCTTAGTGGGGTTCGGCCATACAACATGGCCGAACCTCACTCACATGGTTTTGGTTCCTCTTTTTGATCCTTGATCATTTTAACCATTGTGGGTCCAAGATCATTCCATCTTTGATTCATTAAACCTAACACATATAAGTTAATCATTTAACCTTAATAACACCATAAGTCCACAAACACATTCCCCATGGGGTTCTGCCATACACCTTGGCCGAACCCATGGTCCATCAATTTCACCCATATTTACCTCTTTGCCATTCATCTTTCCATGGCTACTCACTTGGCTTATATTTACATGACTTAAGTTCCAAAATCATTGCATTAGTTTTACATTAATGGAAGTCCTAAATCCATAAAACATTTTCTATGATTCAATCATTCACTTAGGCCATTCATGCATGTCTAAAACCAAACATGATCCATAAATGAATCCTCCATTTCCTAGCTTAATCATTAATTCATTTAGACATGTATAAATCTCCACATGACCCATAAAAATGGTCCATGGGGTTCGGCCATACAACATGGCCGAACCCATGGTGTCCCATTTTCAGCCTCTCTTTAAATCCTTTACCACATTAAGTCCATAAATCAAGTCTCTCCATGGGGGAAGTTTAATCATACCCTTAGGTCATCCTTTACAACCCAAAGTCCATCAACATGATTTCCATTATTTTCACGATCAAAATGCATCTAAGTCCATTAACATGATTTCCATTATTTTCATGATCAAAATGCATCTAAGTCCATCAACATCCCTCCATTTAAAACCTTCTAAAAACATTAATAACCTTCCATGGGGTTCGGCCATACAACATGGCCGAACCCTATGGTTCAATAAATCATACCTCCATGATTGATCCTTTTTAAAAACCTATTAAGATCATTAACCAACTTTCATGGTTTTCATCCTTCAAAACCCATAACAATTACAAACATACTTCCATTTTAAAACCTTTTAATAACCTTAACCCTTTCCATGGTTTAACCACCTTTAACACCATTTATGTAACACCCGCCCCTTTTCACCGAAAATCAGAGTCTATTTTTTTTTTTTTACATAAAAGTGACAAAGGGCACGGATGTCACGACGCGAGTTAAGTTCCGAGCTTCTAAAGCCTGGCCCTTAACTGGCCAACCCTACGCGTACGTGGAACATAAATCCACGAGTACGGTTCACGCGTAGAAAGTAAGCTCGCAACACATAAAAATCAATGCGGATGATAATAGACACTATCCTACCAATCTTCAGATAGCAGGGAAGAGATATCCATTAAATTACTAAAATGCCCTCATACTGTACTGTCCAAAATAATTTATAAAACATAGCAAGACATCTAAGTTATTACATTTCCGACTAGCTAAATTATGCAAATACACATTTTCCCAAAATAAACTTAAGCAAAATAATTAGTCCGCCTTCCTAAGCTCCTAAGCTTGACTCCCGTCCTGTCCTTCCGTTCCGCCATCTCCTGCATCGTCAGCTAGGGTAGAAGTAGGGCGTTACAACACGCGCCCAGTAGGACTCCGAGTAGGGCTAGCACATGGATTAGTAATAACAGCATGCAGATAATATTATAGAAAAACCATGCACTTTGGGCAATGTCATGCAATGGGTGTTCTATGTCATGAATCCCACCCATCAATCTCATCCTCATTCTACAATGTCCCTTTTTCAACCATCCATAGTGTCCCAAATAAAATCCATACCATCATCGTGCTATGACCCTCTTGATGGAAAAACCTCATCAAGATGCGGTCCACACTAGGCATCCCCCCCCTTGATGGAAAAACCATCATCAAGGTATACCAATACATACAACCTCCCCCTTGATGGAAAACCATCATCAAGGTATCATAATTACAAGAGTCCCCCCTTGATGGCAAAGCCTCATCAAAGTATAATAATACATATGTGAAATGTCCCCATGCTGTTTATCGGTCGCCCCGACGGAGCATGGACTCCGGTTTCATGTCATCCTTCCCCTGTCATATGCCTCCCATGCCATGCATGAGATGTAGATGCCATATGCCATGTAATATATGAAATTCAATAGTAATAAAACCCATCTTAAAACAATTACAAGATTACCAACTAAATCAAAGGGAAACCATCCCACAATATTTAATCCAAAACCTATCATAAGCATTCACATAATTTCCAAAATAATTTAGAGTAAAACATCACATGATACATAATCCAAAACTTATCTTAACGACAACCACATGATTTCCAAAATAGATTAAAGAAAACATCACCCAAATCCATGGCTTACAAAAAGGTAGGAATCCTACCGAATACCGACCCGTGTCCTTTTACGTTTTCCGTTCGATAAACCCGGTCGCCGATCGCGCACCGCCTGCGATGTCCAGTACCTTATTAAATTACCAAATCAATCCAAGTTTTAATCATTTCCAAGCCCATAAATCATAACTTAGTGGGTTTCTTCATTTTAGCCCATATTTACCATTTTTGCCACTGCCCTTCACATAAACAATTTTTCATTTAAGCCCAAAATTTAATCCACAACTTAGGTCCTTAACTTAGGTCCATTATTGACTTACCAAAACATTAAAATTTGTCATGTAATTAATCTAACCATTACTCATTTAAACCCCATACTTAATCACATATATACCCATTGACCTTAAACCCAAATTGATTTACAATTTGGGGCATGGGTTCGGCCATACACCATGGCCACACCCATGATGTTCCTTTCTCCATTTTTTCTTCTTGGGTCCATTGTTACATTTTAGATCCACCAATAATCCTTCCTTGAGGGTTTTAAATCATGCATCTAAACCATATTCTTAACTCCATTTGAATCATTACACGTGTTCATTTAAAAACCCTAAATTCATCAACACATTATCCTTTAAACCCACCATTTAATCATCATTTCATCACCATAGGGTTCGGCATATACCATCGCCGAACCCATGGTTCAAGGCTCATTCCCTCCATGCATTCATTAAAACCCTAAATTCCATTAGCTACCTTCATTATCTTCCATTCATCAAAACCTTAACCAATTTCATCAAACCCTAATCACCCACCATGGGGTTCAAGGTTCACTTCATCCATGCCTTTCAAGGCCATACACCTCTTTGCATTTTCATCATAACACCATTTTAAAACTTTCCCACATTCATTCATTTACTAAAATTCACTAGTTAAAAATCCTCATTGCCTTCCATTTTTCAAACCCTAATAAATCATACATTACTTACCATGGGGTTCGGCCATGCTACATAGCCGAACCCTATTGCTCTCAACTCCAAAAAAAATGCATATACCTCTATGTTTGATCACATTAAACACATAATATCCTTAATCCCTTTTATTTTTCCTTAACCCTAATTTTTTTTTTCCATTAGGGTTTTACCCACTTTCCATTCCTTCCATTTGATGGATTTAAAATCCATAGCATAAATTTACTTAACTACCAATAAATTCACAAAATAAATCCCAAATCTTAACCCCAAAATTCAAAATTTCCTTGTTTAAGAAATACTTACAATCCGTCGTCTCCTCCGATCTCCGTCGCTCCCGTCGGTCTCCGTAGCCTCCTCTCTCCTTCCTCTTGATCTTTGATAGGTCAAGATTCTTGATCAATGGTGGCAATCCCCAACCCTAGGATCGGCCATGTTACGGTTTGTGTGAGAGAGGGAGAGGGAAAAAAAACGATGAGAGGGAAGATGTTAGCCCTCACCTTAGAGTGATTTCCCTCCAATTTCTACTTCTTTCTTCTCTCCTTCTCTTCTCTTTTCCTTAGCTCTCTTTCTCTCCTTCACTTGGATGTAGGGGACGACCATGGAGAATGAAAAATGGAGAGTGCACAAATGAAGAGTGGATAAGAAATGAGAAAAGAATCAAGGCTTATCCCCATTTTTTCTTTACATTAATGATCTCACCCACCCTAAGATATTTTTTAGATATTTAATTTGCTTTATGGTGGTGGTTATCTAAACCACCACCAAGCCCCAACGTATTTTACTTTGGGTTTGGGATGAGGTGATTTGGTTTTCACCCTTTGACCACACTTTGACCACCTCATTTGTATAATTTTTTAATCATTTTATATTTAGATATTTTAGTTACTTTAATTCCCATTTACTTAAGCCACCATCTTTATAAATCCACCCATGGTTGACCAAATCAACCATGGTGGCCGGCCCCACCAATTATTGGCCCACACGCCACCTCACTTGATGAGGTGGAGGTGGGTCCCACTTGGCCACATCACCTTGGTTTAATTTTTAACTTAACTTAGGTGATTTAATTTCATTGAATACCCTCTAAATGGATCACCATTGGGCCCATGGCCCAATTACATTTCCATCTAGCCCATTTACCTTAGAGCTTAACTACTTTGACCCATCGGGTCCCAAATGGGTATGTGACCCAATTTGACCATTCTTGACCCATTTAACCCTCATTGCCCCTTTAAATGAATTTAAATCAACTCCATAGTCCATTGGGCCATACTTGGGCCTTTGTCCAAATTTTTGGCCCATTTACTCTTTACTTCACCAATTTTCCAATTTTCATCACTAAAATAACTTATATCCACATTTTTTATTAATTTAAAAATTCCGGGCCCTTACAATTTAAACAAATGATGTTCTTCCATGGGGTTCAGCCATACACCATGGCCGAACCCTATGGTTCACCACTTCCTCTTACTTTACCAAGATTATATTCCTTGATGGGGTTCGGCCATACACCATGGCCGAACCTCATCCACCCCTTTTTGTTCCTTGATGGTTCTTGTACATAAAACTTTAGGGTTTGGCCATGCAATGGCCAAACCATGTTCCTTGACCATCTTTTCCATGCTTATAAAATCTTATTATGTACTTACCAATTCCGCCACTCCTCCGGTTTCTTTCACTCCTTCTTGTTCTCCAATCTTCTCCCTCCTTAGCCTCTTCTTCCTCCTTGATGCTTGGCCGAGAGTGAGCTTGAGAGGTCTTGAAATGAAAACCCAAAGAGAGGGTTCAGCCAAGAGAGTGTAGGTTTGAGAGAAAGAGGGAAACTTGTGATAGAAAATACTCTAAGTACTTTGTCTTTTGTCAATGAGAGGGGGTCGGCCTTGTGTGAGAGCTTAAGAGTGAGATGAAGCCAAGAATCCTCTTTTTTTGTCCAATATAATTTAGCCAAGGATGGTGTCCTTTGGTTGCTGCCCTATGGTAACTCCCATGCCCTTTCACCTCCTCATTGATACTTATTTTGGGGGTTTCTGTAATGCCCCGCCCTTTTTCACCCGTTTTCCGAAAATCAAAGTCTATATTTTTTTTTTTTGAAATAGAAGAGTGAGAGAGGGCGCGGACGCCACGACGCGAGTTAAGTCCGACCTTCTAAAGCCCGACCCTTAACTGGCCAACCTCACACGTGCGCGGAACTAAGTCAACGAGAATGATTCACGCGCAGGAAGTAAGCTCGCGGATTATAATCATTGCGGAACATGATAATAGAGTCTATCCTACCGGTTTTTAGATAGAAGGGAAGATACAACATTGAATTTACCAAAATGCCCCTATGTTCATGATTACATCACAAAATGTATCGTCCATAAGTAACGTCCAAACCATCGCAAGAAATGTAAATTTATACAACCCGACAAGCTAAGTTACTTTAAAATTTCATCTCCAAAATGTAAACATAATATAAACTAGGACTGCACTTTCCAAGCTCCTAAGCTTGGCCTCCGGTATTTCCACCGCTTCCTGCCTCTCCTGTGTCATCAGCTAGGGTAGAACTATGGTGTTAGTCAACGCGCCCAGTAGGACTCCGAGTAGGGCTAGCACATGGATTAGTGATACACACATACCGATAACATAAAATACAACAAAATAAGTATGTGATGAATGCTATGTCATGGGTGCTTATGTCATGTGTCCCACCCATTATCCGTATGATCATACAATATCTTGTTCCCCATGTTTGCTTCTCAGTCGCCCCGACGGAGCATGGACTCCGGTATAGCCCTCAGGCTATCCCCATGTCTGATTCTCGGTCGCCCCGACGGAGCATGGACTCCGGTTATAGCCCTCAGGCAATCCCCATGTCTGATTCTCAGTCGCCCCGATGGAGCATGGACTCCGGTTATAGCCCTCAGGCAATCCCCATGTCTGATTCTCGGTCACCCCGACGGAGCATGGACTCCGGTTTGTTTATTTTTTTTCTGCCCATGCCATGCATGAGATGTAGGTGCATTATGCTATGTAGTATATAGATAGACCATATTCGATATACCATACATAGTCATATGATGCATAATATTAAAATATAATCCATGATACTATCATGTAATTCATAAGTTAAAACCCATCATAGTGCAAGTCCCATAAATCATAAATTAAAATCATAAATCCATAATAAGCCAAGTCAAAATAATTTAAAACGCCATCACATATCCATCGCTTACAAAAAGGTAGGAATCCTACCGAATACCGTGTCGCGTTCCGTTACGCTTCCGGTTCGATAATCCGGTCGCCGGTCGCGTACCGTTTGCGACGCCCGATACCTTATTACATTTACCGAATTAGTCCATACATTATCCATGATTAAGTCCCTAACTTAGCCCATTATCCATTGGTTTTAGACTCATACATAAATCCAATTTTGGCCAAATTTAAAATTCCGATTTGCGAGCCTAAAACGCAGTAACTATCCGCTTCCTTTATTCATTCATAATATATCCATTTTCATGTCCAACCCCCATAGGGTTCGGCCATGTACCATGGTCGAACCCATGGTCCTTAAATGTGGCCACAAATTACGGTTTTGCCACTCCTCTTCCATGGTTAAGTTACCCCTTTTATCCATGCATATTTAAGTCCATATTTGACCCATAAACTTGGACCCATTTATAATTTCTTAATCATGACATAACATCATAAAATCAGCCATCTAGTTTAATTAAATTTGTAAATATTTTATCCCATAAATAATTCCATACCTAGCGCATAATATGGCTCCCAAAGGGGTCATGGGTTCGGCCATACACCATGGCCGAACCCATGATGTCCATTTCCTAATTTCTTGGTTCATTTTACCTTCGCCAAATGAATTTAAGTCATTTATTTAAAACCCCATTTTTTCCTCTCATATAAAACATCACCTACCATGCTTCCCAATCCATTTAATATTTTCATTTCTCTCCATTGTTTTCCATTCATAAAAGTCCCAAAATATTACCATAGGGTTCATGGTTCACTTTTATTAGTGCCATTTTCAAAGACTCATATTTTGTCCCAAGAATAATCCATTTCAAAAATCACAAATCTTCATTCATTTGGCCCTTTAAAACAACCTCCTAGGCATTGATACATGCATTAACCTTAGCCGAAAATTGATCAAAATTTGGGTCATGGGTTCGGCCATACATCATGGCCGAACCCATGATGTTTCTTGCCCCATCCTTCTTGGTTTCAATTACCTATTTAAACATACCTCCAATAAAACTTAAATCATCCATTTCAATCACTATCTTTATTCCATTTAAACATAACATATCATACTTGTAACATCCATTTAAATTTCATCATTAACTTAACTTAATTTCCATTTCATTTAAGCACATATATAAACCATACTTAGCCCATGAATGACCTAAAACATGGGTCATGGGTTCGGCCATACACCATGGCCGAACCCATGATGTCTTTCCCTTATTTTTATCTTGGATTTTTAATTACATTTAAATTCCACTTCTACCACCAATCATTTCCTCATTTCCATCAACAAAATACCATCTATTACCAACTTTAAGATCTTCATGAAAATCATTAATTTTGTCCCAAAATAATCTATTTTCAAATCACTAAATCATCGCCATTTTCATTCCATCTAAACCTCACATTCCATACTCAATAAGTCCATTTACATTTATCATTTTTCTTCATTATCTTTAAACCTAATAACCTTAATGAATCACTCATTATTCACCATGGGGTTCGGCCATGCTACATGGCCGAACTCTATGGTCATCCATTCATTCCATTCTATGCCTTTCAAGGCCATGAAAGATCACCCATATTTTCATGAAATTTCCTTATTCAAAACCTCTTAAAATTTATCAACTTTTAATCATTTTAACATCTTGAAATCCTCATAAAACCATTGATCATTCTCCATACTTTTAAACCTTCAAACCCTAATTAAAAATCATCCACATTGGCCATGGGGTTTGGCCATGCTACATGGCCGAACCCTAAGGTCCATTCAATCCATTAAAGCTTCCATCTTTTCCATACTTAATCCATTCATTTCATTTTTTTTCCTTAGACCATCTCTTCCATTTCTTTGCCTTCCATTTGATGGATTTTAGATCCATTCCATAGCCTAAAATAATGTGGCCACCATCATATGGCAAGGATGGATTTCAAAATTAAAACCCTTAAATAATAAATTTCTTGTTTAGAACATATTTACTATCCGACGACTCCTCCGGTCTTTGTTGCTCCCGTCAACTTCCTTGGCCTCTTTTCTCCTTCTTCTTGATCTTTAATCGGCTAGATGTGCTTGATCAATGGTGGAACATGTTTGGATCGGCTAAGATAGGGTTAGGTTGAGAGAGGGGAAAAGGGGAAGATAATGAAGATAGTAGCTCTTGATCTTCCAATGGTGAGTCCAAGGTTTTACCTCTTTTCTTTTCTTTTCTTTTCTTTTCCTTCTAAGTTTTTCTTCTAAGTTCTTTCTCCTCTCTTGCAAGGTGGGTGCCGTTTTTTCTTGGTGTATGAGGAATGCTAGAGTGAAATGGGTTGGTTTGCAATGGAATGGAGGTGGTTGGAGTGATCTTCACTCCATCATTAATTTCTTCACCAACCAAGCATGGGTTGGCTTGACTTTGGTGGTGGTGGTTGAGACCCAACCACCATTCAAGCCCATGGTTTTAATTTGTGTTTTCTTGAGGTGGCTTGTGTTTGTTGGAGTGGTTTTGACCATCTAACCATTTGACCATTTTAATCTTAGGTTGATTAACTTAGATCACCTTGATCCCTTGATTAATTTACTTAACCACTTTTTATTTAATTTAATCCCATTAATTTCCCTCCATGATCCACCCATGGTTGACCAAGTCAACCATGGTGGTCGGCCCCACTACTCTTGGGTCCACACGCCACCTCAATGGGTGAGGTGGAGGTGGGCCCCATTGGCCATGTTACTTTGGTCCATTTATCACCTAACTTAGGTGATTTAAATTTTATTAATTGTATCCCTCTTATTGGATTGCCATTGGGCCCATGGCCCAATTAGATTCTTGTCTTATCCATTTATCTTAGGGCTTAGTTACCTTGGCCCATTGGGTCCCACATGGCCCTTTGACTCAAATTGACCATCTTTGACCCGATTACTTACCATTGACCAATTACATGTATTAATTCTAATTCATGGTTTATTGGGTAAACGTTGGGCCCACGGCCCAATTAAATTCCCTCCTTACCTTAGGCTTACATCAATTGGGTCCATTGGGTCCCAAATGAGTATTGGGCCCAATTTGACCATCCTTGACCCGATTAGTCCTCATTGACCCATTAAATGGATTTCATCCAACCCATGGCCCAATTGGGCCATCCTTGGGCTATTGTCCCAAAATTTGGTCCATTTGGCATTTTATTACATCAAACTTCAATTTAAAATGAATAAATGCCAATATATATATATATCAAAAATTCGGGTTATTACAATAGAATCCTCTTTTGAAATTTTCGTCCCGAAAATTCGAGTGAAGTAGGGGTCCAAAACAACTCATGCGAAGAGCTCCGGATAAGCGGTCTTCATCTCCGACTCAAGTTCCCAGGTGGTTTCTTCACTGCCATGTCGTTCCCATATCACCTTGACGAACTGAATGGCGCGGTTCCGCAACACCCTTTGTTCACTTCCAATAATTCTGACCGGCTTCTCCACATATGTCACATCGCTTTGTACATCGATGTCTTGAACATTTATCACATGAGAAGGGTCAGGATTGTACTTTCTCAGCATGGACACATGAAACACATCATGTAGAGATGACAGCTGTGGAGGGAGCGATAACTGATAAGCTACCCCTCCCACCCTCTTCAGTATTGGAAACGGCCCCACAAATCTAGGCGACAGTTTCCCTTTCTTTCCGAACCTCATGTGCCCTTTCCGTGGCGAGACTTTTAAGAACACTAAGTCTCCCACCTCAAACTCGAGGAACCTTCTCCTCTTGTCGGTATAGCTCTTCTGACGGCTCTGTGCAGTGAGTAGATGTTGTCGTATCAGCTTAATCTGCGCTGTAGTCTCTGTAACCAAATCTGGTCCGATCAACGCAGGCTCACCGGCCTCCGTCCAACATACTGGCAATCTACACGGCCTACCATACAAGGCCTCAAACGGAGCCATCTGGAGACTTGCCTGGTAACTGTTATTGTAAGAGAACTCCACCAGTGGCAGATGATCCTCCCATCCACCCTTGAAGTCTAGCATGCATGCTCTCAGCATATCTTCCAGTGTCTGTATCGTCCTCTCTGACTGTCCATCAGTCTGTGGATGAAATGTTGTGCTAGTTAATACGTTGGTTCCCATAGCCGACTACAAGCCTTGCCATACTCTGCTGGTGAATCGGCCATCCCTATCGGACATAATAGACCGGGGAATACCATATAACCTGATGATCTCCCGGATGTACCGTCGACCCAAAATCTCTGATGAATCTGTCATCTTGATGGGAAGGAAATGTGCAGACTTGGTCAACCGGTCCACTATGACCCATATTGCATCGTTGCCCTTGGATGACCTTGGCAACCCTGTTACAAAGTCCATGGATATGTGTTCCCATTTCCATTCTGGTACTGGTAAGGGTGCGAGTTAGCCTGGCGGTTTCCGATGTTCTGCCTTAACCTGTTGACATGTTAAGCAACGAGCAACAAACTCTGCCACGTCTTTCTTAAGTCCATGCCACCAATAGTGCCTTTAAGATCATGGTACATCTTCGTGCTCCCCGGGTGGATAGAGAGTTTGGTTTGGTGTGCTTCAATCAGCAACTCTCTTCTACAATTCTTAGATACGTATGTCCTACCTCGGAACATAAGACCCTGTCATGGTCGTAATTCCCACTCCGGTACAACCTTACCGGTAGATATTTTAGCCCAGATCTCCTCCACCTCTGGATCTGTCCGTTGCTCCCGTTCAATCTCAGAGAC
The DNA here is from genome assembly GCA_013350335.1 of Chimonanthus salicifolius. Classification (NCBI taxonomy): domain Eukaryota; kingdom Viridiplantae; phylum Streptophyta; class Magnoliopsida; order Laurales; family Calycanthaceae; genus Chimonanthus; species Chimonanthus salicifolius. The sequence goes on from CM023533.1 coordinate 66,412,592, forward strand.
CATGTTGGATCGTATGATCAGATTATATATGGTCCCATGATTATTAAGGTAGAGTTTAAATTCTCTGATGGTATTCAGTACCTCCCATTCCTCCTGATCATGCTGGCTACTGTCGCATGTGACAAGCGGCTGAGGGCATCCGCCACTTTGTGCGCCTTGCCCGGATGATACCGCAGTGCGAACTCATAATCCGCCAGATATTCCATCCATCTACGCTGTCTCATATTGAGTTCTTTCTGATCAAATAAGTATTTCAAACTTTTGTGGTCCGAGAACACTTCAAACTTTTCACCATAGAGGTAGTGTCTCCAGCTTTTGAGAGCGAAGACTACCGCTGCTAGTTCTAGATCATGTGTGGGATAATGGCGTTCATGAATTTTCAACTGTCTTGATCCATACGCCACCGCACGATTACTTTGACTGAGTGTACACCCCAGTCCCTCACCAGAGGCATCACAGTACACTTCATAATTTTTGCCTCTTTCCGGTAAGATCAGAATAGGAACGGTCGTAAGCCTCTCCTTAAGCTCCTCAAATCTTTGATTGCACATATTGGACCACTCAAATTTGACTCCTTTCTGAGTGAGTCGGGTAAGCGGAGCTGCAATCTTGGAGAAGTCCATGATGAATTTCCGATAGTAACCGGCCAATCCCACAAAACTGCGGATCTCGGTCACATTTGTCGGCACTTTCCATTCCTTGACTGCTGCCACCTTAGCCGGGTCCACGGCTATACCTTCCTCTGATATGATGTGCCCCAAGAAGTTAACTTCAGATAGCCAAAATTCACACTTGCTGGCTTTGGCATACAATTGGTTCCTCCGCAAGGTGTCTAGGACTATCCGTAGGTGCTCGGCATGTTCGTTCTGACTTTTGGAGTAGATCAGAATATCATCGATGAATACGATCACAAACTGATCTAAGTATGGACGGAATATCCTATTCATCAGGTCCATGAACACCGCCGGTGCATTAGTAAGCCCAAACGGCATGACTACATACTCATATAATCCATACCGTGTCCTGAAGGCAGTCTTCTCTATGTCCTCCTCTCTAACCCGAATTTGATGGTATCCGGACATCAGGTCAATCTTGGAGAAATGAAAGGAACCCCTAAGTTGATCAAACAGATCATCAATCCGGGGTAGGGGATACTTGTTCCTGACAGTCAGCTGATTTAACTTCCTATAGTCCACACACATTCGTAGGGTACCGTCTTTCTTTTTCACAAATAATACTGGAGCTCCCCATGCAGATGTACTATTCCGAATGAAGCCTAGTCTGAGCAGTTCGTCAATTTGCTTCTTCAGCTCGGTCATCTCAGCTGGTGCCATCCTATAATGGGGTAATGATATTGGAGCGGCTCCGGGGTATAATTTTATTTCAAAGTCTATCTCCCTTTTGGGTGGCAATCCAGGGAGTTATATTGGGAATACCTCGGTAAAATCTACGACTACCGCCGGAAGTTCAACCGTTGGTGCCTTATCTAATCTGAGGTTGTTCAAGGTAAGATGGTTCAGTTCTTCCTGCAGTCTTCTAGGGATACCCTGCCTGTCAGTGTGTACCATGTACCGCTTTCCTTCGGGTGACCAAAATGTTACCCTACGAAGATGGCAGTCAATATGGGCCTGATACGTAGTCAACCAGTCCATGCCAAAAATGACATCATATTCTGCCATATCGATTACTAAATAATCGAACTCGAATCTGAATCCCGCGAGTTCCGTGTTCAATGCCGTACATATTAGTCCTAATGATGTGTCTCCGACGGGGGATACAATGGTGAGTGATGTGGACAGGTTTTGTACTAGTGTACCCGTGGCAGATATGAATGCAGCAGATATGAATGAACGTGATGCCCCAGAGTCAAATAAAGTAACAGCATAGGAAGGACCAATTACAGTCGTACCTTGCATCACTGAACGGTCCACTGCTACTGGAGATGGTATGGTGAAGAGTCGTCCAGATCCCGCAGGTTTTGGTGCTCGTCCCGCCTGATTGTATGTCCTGCCTCCCCGTGACTGAGTTGATCTAGTTGGAGGGCAGAAGGCACCCCTGGAGTTAGAGGGTCGGTTGATCTGTGGGCAATCCCTCTTGAAGTGGCCCTGTTAGCCACACTGGTAACATGTGTTCCCACCCCGGGGAACTTGTGTGACTGATGTTGATGTAGAAGGCTGACTGGGCCGAAAGCCCCCGGTAGACCCCGTGGAGGGTGAGGGCCTGCTAGGATTCGGGCGGAACTTCTTATTGGGTTGGAATGTTTCCCGCCCACCCTGCCCTCGGCGGTTGTCGAACCGCACTATCTCATTTAGTTCCTTTTCTGTGATGGTGGCCCTGCTAACCACCCCTGCCAGTGTGGGCTCCTTGAAAATGGTCACTCTAGTCTTGATGCTTGGCTGAAGGCCCCGTTCAAACTTGCGGGCCCTTCGGTGTTCAGTATCCACCATATAGAACCCATAGATAGACAACTTGAGAAATTCTCTGTGATACTCAGCCACTGTCATGTTGCCCTGTACCAGTGAGATGAAAACTTCAGTCTGGCTCTCTCTTTCTTCCTCCGGAAAGAATTGTTCTAGGAAGGTGGCCGAGAACCACTCCCATGTCATGGGATCCTTTCTCCTTCCGGTATCAATGCTTGTTGCTTTTCTACCACTTCCCACCAACTACCGGCATCCTCGATCAGTTGGGATGTGGCCAACAAGATTTTATCAGCAGTACTGGAAATCTGGAGCAAATTCAAGATTTGGTTGATCCTCTTTAACCAGTGTTCCGCTCCCATAGCCCCTTCCTTTCCCTTGAAGTAGGGAGGGCGCTGTTGTTGGAAGTCCTTGACTATCTTCCGCTTATTGGAGTCGCTGGCAGTCACATTGCCGCTTGAATGTTGTTGTAGAGCAGAAGCGATTGCCGCTTGAACTATGTCTTTCAACTCAGGAGGTACACCTTCTACGTTGATACTATTTTGTTCCTCGGCTGTATGAGGTGGTGGTACCTCTTCTTCCTATCGAGGGGGTGTTACCTCTCTCTCCACTCGGGGGTTGCGACGGGTTCTTCTCTTTGGTGGCATCTTTTCCAAAGTCATCGAAAAATATTGACTTAGTTCTTTGACAATCATTGTCATGTTCATAGTTTGGAATAATTTTCCTAAGTATCAAATGTTCCTTCAATTTGGGGGAGAATTATTGATTAAGTATACTTCATTTTTGGGGGAAATTCCTAAGTATTGAATATTGTTTCTTTCATTTGGGGAAAATTGCCAAATAAGCATACTTGGTTTGGGGAAAACTTCCCATCTAGCTATGTTTGTCCATTTTTGTGAAGTTGGGGGAAAATCTCCTAATTTTGGTAATTCCCTCAATGTTATAATGATCGTACTTCCCTTCCTATCATTTCTTACGTCAAATGTGGCTCTTAGATTGAATGTTTCAGTCTGAGTCAATCGAAGTAGATTAATCCAACCCCCGTGCAGCGGACTCCGAAGAGTCAGTCAGTTGGGATTCTTAGCTGTCAGTGAGACATGCAACCGTCTTAATCATACTTCGAGAGATTCATTCTTTCGATTTCGCTCTGATACCAAATGTAACGCCCCGCCCTTTTTCACCCGTTTTCTGAAAATCAGAGTTTATATATATATATTTTTTAAATAGAAGAGTGAGAGAGGGCGCGGACGCCACGACGCGAGTTAAGTCCGAGCTTCTAAAGCCTGACCCTTAACTGGCCAACCCCACACGTGCGCGGAACTAAGTCCACGAGAATGATTCACGCGTAGGAAGTAAGCTCGCGGATTATAATCATTGCGGAACATGATAATAGAGTCTATCCTACCGGTTTTTAGATAGAAGGGAAGATACAACATTGAATTTACCAAAATGTCCCTATGTTCATGATTACATCACAAAATGTATCGTCCATAAGTAACGTCCAAACCATCGCAAGAAATGTAAATTTATACAACCCGACAAGCTAAGTTACTTTAAAATTTCGTCTCCAAAATGTAAACATAATATAAACTAGGACTGCGCTTTCCAAGCTCCTAAGCTTGGCCTCCGGTATTTCCACCGCTTCCTGCCTCTCCTGCGTCATCAGCTAGGGTAGAAGTAGGGCGTTAGTCAACGCGCCCAGTAGGACTCCGAGTAGGGCTAGCACATGGATTAGTGATACACACATACCGATAACATAAAATACAACAAAATAAGTATGTGATGAATGCTATGTCATGGGTGCTTATGTCATGTGTCCCACCCATTATCCGTATGATCATACAATATCCTGTTCCCTATGTTTGCTTCTCGGTCGCCCCGACGGAGTATGGACTCCGGTTATAGCCCTCAGGCTATCCCCACGTCTGATTCTCGGTCGCCCCGACGGAGCATGGACTCCGGTCATAGCCCTCAAGCAATCCCCATGTCTGATTCTCGGTCGCCCCGACGGAGCATGGACTCCGGTTATAGCCCTCAGGCAATCCCCATGTCTGATTCTCGGTCGCCCCGACGGAGTATGGACTCCGGTTTGTTTATTTTTTTTTCTGCCCATGCCATGCATGAGATGTAGGTGCATTATGCTATGTAGTATATAGATAGACCATATTCGATATACCATACATAGTCATATGATGCATAATATTAAAATATAATCCATGATACTATCATGTAATTCATAAGTTAAAACCCATCATAGTGCAAGTCCCATAAATCATAAATTAAAATCATAAATCCATAATAAGCCAAGTCAAAATAATTTAAAACGCCATCACATATCCATCGCTTACAAAAAGGTAGGAATCCTACCGAATACTGTGTCTCGTTCCGTTACGCTTCCCGTTCGATAATCCGGTCGCCGGTCGCGTACCGTTTGCGACGCCCGATACCTTAATACATTTACCGAATTAGTCCATACATCATACATGATTAAGTCCCTAACTTAGCCCATTATCCATTGGTTTTAGACTCATACATAAATCCAATTTTGGCCAAATTTAAAATTCTGCTTTGCGAGCCTAAAACGCAGCAACTATCCGCTTCCTTTATTCATTCATAATATATCCATTTTCATGTCCAACCCCCATAGGGTTCGGCCATGTACCATGGTCGAACCCATGGTCCTTCAATGTGGCCACAAATTACGGTTTTGCCACTCCTCTTCCATGGTTAAGTCACCCCTTTTATCCATGCATATTTAAGTCCATATTTGACCCATAAACTTGGACCCATTTATAATTTCTTAATCATGACATAACATCATAAAATCAGCCATCTAGTTTAATTAAATTTGTAAATATTTAATCCCATAAATAATTCCATACCTAGCCCATAATATGGCTCCCAAAGGGGTCATGGGTTCGGCCATACACCATGGCCGAACCCATGATGTCCATTTCCTAATTTCTTGGTTCATTTTACCTTCACCAAATGAATTTAAGTCATTTATTTAAAACCCCATTTTTTCCTCTCATATAAAACATCACCTACCATGCTTGCCAATCCATTTAATATTTTCATTTCTCTCCATTGTTTTCCATTCATAAAAGTCCCAAAATATTACCATAGGGTTCATGGTTCACTTGTATTGGTGCCATTTTCAAAGACTCATATTTCGTCCCAAGAATAATCCATTTCAAAAATCACAAATCTTCATTCATTTGGCCCTTTAAAACAACCTCCTAGGCATTGATACATGCATTAACCTTAGCCTAAAATTGATCAAAATTTGGGTCATGGGTTCGGCCATACGTTATGGCCAAACCTATGATGTTTCTTTCCCCATCCTTCTTGGTTTCAATTACCCATTTAAACATACCTCCAATAAAACTTAAATCATCCATTTCAATCACTATCTTTATTCCATTTAAACATCACATATCATACTTGTAACATCCATTTAAATTTCATCATTAACTTAACTTAATTTCCATTTCATTTAAGCACATATATAAACCATACTTAGCCCATGAATGACCTAAAACATGGGTCATGGGTTCGGCCATACACCATGGCCGAACCCATGATGTCTTTCCCTTATTTTTATCTTGGATTTTTAATTACATTTAAATTCCACTTCTACCACCAATCATTTCCTCATTTCCATCAACAAAATACCATCTATTACCAACTTTAAGATCTTCATGAAAATCATTAATTTTGTCCCAAAATAATCTATTTTCAAATCACTAAATCATCGCCATTTTCATTCCATCTAAACGTCACATTCCATACTCAATAAGTCCATTTACATTTATCATTTTTCTTCATTATCTTTAAACCTAATAACCTTAATAAATCACTCATTATTCACCATGGGGTTCGGCCATGTAGCATGGCCGAACCCTATGGTCATCCATTCATTCCATTCTATGCCTTTCAAGGCCATGAATGATCACCCATATTTTCATGAAATTTCCTTATTCAAAACCTCTTAAAATTTATCAACTTTTAATCATTTTAACATCTTGAAATCCTCATAAAACCATTGATCATTCTCCATACTTTTAAACCTTCAAACCCTAATTAAAAATCATCCACATTGGCCATGGGGTTCGGCCATGCTACATGGCCGAACCCTAAGGTCCATTCAATCCATTAAAGCTTCCATCTTTTCCATACTTAATCCATTCATTTCATTTTTTTTCCTTAGACCATCTCTTCCATTTCTTTGCCTTCCATTTGATGGATTTTAGATCCATTCCATAGCCTAAAATAATTTGGCCACCATCATATGGCAAGGATGGATTTCAAAATTAAAACCCTTAAATAATAAATTTCTTGTTTAGAACATACTTACTATCCGACGACTCCTCCGGTCTTTGTTGCTCCCGTCAACTTCCTTGGCCTCTTTTCTCCTTCTTCTTGATCTTTAATCGGCTAGATGTGCTTGATCAATGGTGGGACATGTTTGGATCGGCTAAGATAGGGTTAGGTTGAGAGAGGGGAAAAGGGGAAGATATGAAGATAGTAGCTCTTGATCTTCCAATGGTGAGTCCAAGGTTTCACCTCTTTTCTTTTCTTTTCCTTCTAAGTTCTTTCTCCTCTCTTGCAAGGTGGGTGCCTTTTTTCTTGGTGTATGAGGAATGCTAGAGTGAAATGGGTTGGTTTGCAATGGAATGGAGGTGGTTGGAGTGGTCTTCACTCCATCATTAATTTCTTCACCAACCAAGCATGGGTTGGCTTGACTTTGGTGGTGGTCGTTGAGACCCAACCACCATTCAAGCCCATGGTTTTAATTTGTGTTTTCTTGAGGTGGTTTGTGTTTGTTGGAGTGGTTTTGACCATCTAACCATTTGACCATTTTAATCTTAGGTTGATTAACTTAGATCACCTTGATCCCTTGATTAATTTACTTAACCACTTTTTATTTAATTTAATCCCATTAATTTCCCTCCATGATCCACCCATGGTTGACCAAGTCAACCATGGTGGTCGGCCCCACTACTCTTGGGTCCACACGCCACCTCAATGGGTGAGGTGGAGGTGGGCCCCATTGGCCATGTTACTTTGGTCCATTTATCACCTAACTTAGGTGATTTAAATTTTATTAATTGTATCCCTCTTATTGGATTGCCATTGGGCCCATGGCCCAATTAGATTCTTGTCTTATCCATTTATCTTAGGGCTTAGTTACCTTGGCCCATTAGGTCCCACATGGCCCTTTGACTCAAATTGACCATCTTTGACCCGATTACTTACCATTGACCAATTACATGTATTAATTCTAATTCATGGTTTATTGGGTAAACATTGGGCCCACCACCCAATTAAATTCCCTCCTTACCTTAGGCTTACCTCAATTGGGTCCATTGGGTCCCAAATGAGTATTGGGCCCAATTTGACCATCCTTGACCTGATTAGTCCTCATTGACCCATTAAATGGATTTCATCCAACCCATGGCCCAATTGGGCCATCCTTGGGCTATTGTCCCAAAATTTGGTCCATTTGGCATTTTATTACATCAAACTTCAATTTAAAATGAATAAATGCCAATATATATATTTATCAAAAATTCCGGTTATTACAGTTTCATCCCATGAGATGAAACTCCCCACCATATGACCCTTGGGTTTCCATCATGAGATGGAAACCCTTCATGTTCCAACGTGTACACATGGACATGTGTTGTGTAACCTCAAAACCCTCCAACTTCCTTGTCTTGATACATGAGGGTCGGCCAAGGGTGGTGTCCTTTGGGGATACCCCTTTGTAACCACCATGTCTCTTCACCTCCCTCATTAAAGATCCTTTTGGAGTTTCATCCAATGAGATGAAACTCCCACCATTCCAACGTGTATGCCTTGTGTAGGCTTGTGTAACCACCACAACCCTTCACCTCCCTCATCAATGATCTATTTGGAGTTTCATCCCATGAGATGAAACTCCCATCTCCAACGTGTATGCCTTGTGTAGGTTTGTGTAACCACCACAACCCTTCACCTTCTTCATAATGATGGTGTCCATTGAGATGGGACTCTCCATCTTCCAACTCCACTCATTAACATGAAAGTCCCATTGACTTCCCATTCAACTGATTTTAATTCAACTCAACTTAAATGAACTCATTTTCCAACTCAAGTACTTGAACTCACATTAATAAATTCTCAACTCATGTGAATTCACTTTCCAATTCAAGTATTATTTATCCCACTTGAGCTCATTCAATAACTCAACTCTATTGAACTCACCCATGGTTGACCAAGTCAACCATGGCTTAGCCGACTATGAACCATATAGTATTTAGGGTCCCACTTAGCCATTTCATTTGCATGCCACCTCACTTGATGAGGTGGATCTCATGTCTTGTATCTTAATTGGTTCTTAGACCCAATTATCAAACCTTACCCATTTACTTCTAACTAGCTCATATATGATCCATTGGGTCCCAATTGGACTTTTGACCCAATTGACAACCTTGACCCAATTAAATAAATCTTACCCATTTATTCCAATTGAACCTTATTCATAATCCGTTGGGTTTGAATTGGCCAATTGACCCAACTCCTTACCCATCTAAGGTCCATCTCCATTAATTTACAAATTAAATGGATCATTTTCATAAATATTGATAACTTAAAAATCCGGGGTGTTACAATCCTATGTGTACATAACCCTATTTGGAATTGCTATTTTGCGCGTTGACTAACGCCCTACTTCTACCCTTTAGATGTTGGAACATGAAATGGAAAGGATATGGGATGTGAAGAAAGCCAAGCTTAGGAGCTTGGGCAACTTATGCTTATTTTATTTAATTGATTTTGGAACAATGTATTGAGATAGCTGGCATTTTGGGATTGTAATAACTAAGATTTATTTTTGCTATGGTTTGATGATATTTGGATATTTAAACTTCAGTTAATTTTATGTGATTGACTTCCTTGCTTAAAAATTGATGTCATGGTTATGGAGGAAATCTTATCCATATGTTTATTCCGCAATCATTTGTAAGCGTGTGAACTATTTTAGTGGACTTGGTCCACGCACACGTATTGTTGGCCAGTTAAGGGTCGGTTTTTGGAAACTAGAACTTAGCTTGCGTAATGACGTTTACCCGCTCTCTCTCACTCTTTATTAAAAAAAATATATATATATATATATATTCTATTTTTCGGTGAGTGAAAAAGAGTGGGGCATTATTGTATGTGTATTAAACTAGTTTTTAATCACATACATACCCTATACATGAGGTAGTGCATACACTACATTCATTTCCTAAAGATGCATAAATCATATGGCATATGAAATGAAATATTCAATACAAGAGTGCATATCAACATGTATAAACAAGTATCTTGTAGAAGATTAATCCAACAATCAAACAAGAACATAGATTAAAGACAAAATACATGGGGATTCCAAAACCTATTTCAAATGTGGCACTAACAGTGTTATCCCTTCGCACATTTGAACCTAACATTGTGAGACTTGGAGTCTAAGTTCATAATTTAGTGATGGCCTTTTGTCAAATCTCGTTTCAGCAATGGGTGCCTTCCATTTGATCCTATGGTTCCACATTCCAGATTTTGTACTATGATGTTAGTCTCTAAACATCTCGATACATGGCCTTGTAGGACACTTGGAGGATACTTCCTTCATCAAGTTCCTTTATTCCATCATCTTCTTCTCTTAGAGGATATAGCTTGGACTTTTTCAATGGATGAATCATTCACCTATATTCTTAGTACACACATTGGTCAAGATAGGTGGTGTCATCCATTGGGCTAGAAGATGCAATTTTTTAGTGGATTCTTTTAGCCTCTTTTGTTGTTTCATGTCTTTTAAATATTTTGACAGCATATCATGAAACAACAATGATGTTTGCTACATATGTTTGGTTTACGTGCATAGCTAATTCATCATAAGTCCAAGCAGTTTTGGTCTTTGGGCTGAGTGGTCACTAAATTTGAAGGTTTATCCAATACCTCTTCCATAGGCACAGACCACTTTCTATTCACCTATTTCCAATTATGTTTTTATGATGAAAACATTTTATAGTTCTTCATTCCATTTTTCATCAAAAACAGAGTCTTGGAAATATCATGGCTTTCTCTTATAGGCATGGTTCTAGCACGGATCAAGTCGGATGGTTAGATCATTTCTCAAGAGCATCTTACTTTGATACCAATTGAAAGTTCCCAATTTCAATGTGCTAGAACATCATATTGACCCTGGAGGGGGGTGAATAGGTCAATCCCATTTTTAATAGTGTTTACAAATTTCTTGATCATTTAAGGTGCAGCGGAATGTTTATCAAGAGATTTGGTTAGTGTGATAATTTCATTAAGCAATCACACTAAGATTATGACCCTTTACATATAGTTTGATTATCGATGCTTGTACGTAATGTGTACAATGAGATAATCAATATGCAAAGTGATATGTGTTAAGAAGAGTACTTAAATACTAAATACAAATAAACATGGATCAAACACCATAAGACTAATTTAAAGTGGTTCGGTTAGCCAACCTACATCCACAGTTACGACTCGCTCAACCTTCAGCTATCCCCAGAATCCACTAAGTGGGGACTTACACCCTCACAATTTGATTATGAATTCCACTTCACTCAATGGGTAGGGAATTTCACCCACCACTGTCGAATAGGAATTCCACCTATCCATTTGGCCGAGAGTTCCACCGACCTCTGTGCTAGAGACAACACTCCAAAATTTTTTATAATGGTTCTGGGGTACCTCCCCTTAATCCACTTTAACAAAGGTTTTAAAGAAAATTAAAACCAAAAAACACTTGTCTTTGAAGCTTTTTCTTTTGATGTGTGCTTCTTCAAGATCCCAACCAATGTGTGATGATGCTCTTCCTTGTAGCCACCGTTGAGCAATCACAATCTAAGGTGTCAAGGAAACAGGTTCTACCAAAGGTTTCCTAGTTTATGGTTCTCTCCTTCTTACTTTCAAACTCAATCCTCAGATTAGGTTGTTTATGAGTTTTCATCCTTCCTCTCTCTCTTACAACTCAATCCATTTGATTGACTGTATTTTATTCCCCTACTGTAAGTACAAGAGAGAGAGAGAGATAGTGATCATTCTATTAGTCCTTGTTTAAGCTCATTGGTGAAGATGAGTGTCCAACTGATCCGTTCGAAGGATACCAACTGGTTGCATAAAAGTTGGTTTATATAGATAAGGCAACCAGTTGAAGTAACGGTAATGTACAGGTAGGTCGGTCGCACTGAGGGACGGTGACTAGAAATGTTACCGTTACAATTCTGATCGTTGTGCATTAAGTGTACTCCTAACGGTAATATTATTTTCTGGTCGACATGTCGTTTCTGCGGATGCGCCGACACTTATGGTACTGAGATGTCAGTCCATACGAGAGGCTCGTTCTTGTAACGCCCCGCCCTTTTTCACCTTCCACAAAATCAAAGTATATTTATTTTTATATAAATGAGTGAGACAGAGCGGGCCGCTACGAGGCGAGTCAAGTCCGAGTTTCCAAAACCAGACCCTTAACTTGCCACCATCACGTGTGAGTTGACTAAATCCACTAAAACATTTCACACGCTTTTCTGAATACTTGCGGAATTATTATATGAATAAAATACTATTCATATACTTGTCATTATAAGGCAAGGAAAGTCAATCACCATATACTTAAAATAAAACTTAAATATTATCAAACTATAGCAAATAAGTCTAAGTTATTACAATCCAAAATATAGTCCTCACAATACATCATGGAAATTAAAACTAAGTAATTTAAACATAATCTTTCCAAGCTCCTATGCTTGGCTCCCTTTCGGTCCATCGTCTTTTTCATTACGATTCCCTGTTCCATCATCTACATGGTAGAAGTAGGGCATTAGTCAACATGCCCAGTAGGTATTCCAAGTAGGGTTATGGTACACATGGGAGTTAAATAAATCAAGGGTATATATATCATGTCATATTTGTAAAACAACTTATAATTGTTTAAAAATAGTGCATGATGTTCATATCATAATCATGCTAGTATATGAGACATGTCATGGGTGTCAATGCCAAATGAACTCTCACCCAATATCCATATCAAATCACATCATCAAACATATCAATAGTTTCCTTGGCCAATTACGTCCACAGTGTTTGAGGTGGCAAGCACCAGGGCACTGTATACCCATTGTAACGCACTGCCCTTTTTCACTCACAGAAAATCAGAGTCTATTTTTTTTTTTAAATAAAACAATGAGAGAGAGCGGACGTCACGACACGACCTAAGTCCGAGCTTCCTAAGCCCGGCCCTTAACTGGCCAACCATGCGTGTGCCTGGATTATGTCCACGAGAACGGTTCACACGCATCAGATTATACATGCGGAATAATTTGTAGATGCGGAATTATAATAGAATAACTATCCTACAAATTTTATACAGCAAGGAAGTCCGTCACTTAACAATAATTACCTTAAGTTAAAATATCCAGAATTAACAATCCAAACCATAGCAAATAATCTAAGTTATTACAGTCCCAAATACTAGCTACTCAAATTATATGTCCATAATGTAAACTTAAATAAAATGAAACTAGACTATCCAAGCTCCTAAGCTTGGCTCCGATCGCGTCCTTCGTTCCGTCCATTTCCTGTGTCATCAACTAAGGTAGAAGTAGGGCGTTAGACAACGCGCCCAGTAGATACTCCGAGTAGGGTCAACACATGGGTTAGTATAGAAATCACATAGACATAGATAATATCAAAACCATGCAAAACAATGCCATGCCATGGGTGTCATATGCCATGAGTCCCACCCATGATCCATATCACAATCACATAGTACTCCTCTTGATGGATAATCCACATCAAGGTATCCCCATGAATGCCTTATCAGTCGCCCCGAACGGAGCGTGGACTCCGGTTACATTACAAACATAGTACTCCTCTTGATGGATAATCCACATCAAGGTATCCCCACGAATGCTTTATCGGTCGCCCCGAACGGAGCGTGGACTCCAGCTACAAATCCATAGGAATCAGTGTGCATTCCTCCCTACGATTGTTTTATCGGTCCCACCGAACGAAGCGTGGACTCCGTTTACAATTCAATCATGTATCCATAGGAATCTGTGTGGATTCCTTCCCACGATTATTTCTCGGAAATCCGAATGGAGCATGGACTCCCCTCATTTGATCCCTCCCATGCCATGCATGAGATGCAAATGCCAATATGCTATGTAATAATAGACATCATAGCATTAAAATCCCATAATTGAAACATATCATTTGATACCAAAATAACTCATCAAAACATGAAGTAAAATATCACAAATACATATTCCACAGTTTTCAACGAGGTAGGAATCCTACCAACGTCCAAATATTGGGTCCTCGTGTTTCTGTCAAAAAATCGATCACCAATCGCATCAAGCGAATTGTACACCGTTTGTGAAATTCCGTTACCTTATTACATTTAACACATATACATACATCAATTTGGTGATCCATTTAATTCCATAAATATAACCAAATTAATTATTCCAATTGATTTAAACCATTCCCTTCATCCTTCCAATTTAACCTAACCATTTAGAAAATCATACAAATATTTCATTTATAAAATCAGCCGGTTACCCGCTGTCCACTACCCACTGTCCACTGTCCACCAAAACTCACTTGTGGGGTTCAGCCATACAACATGGCCGAACCTCACTCTTTGGTTTTGACCCCCTTTTTAACCCTTGTTTTATTTTAAATGAGATGGATCCAACACCATCCATTCTTTGATTTATTAATCCCATCACCTAAGTTAATCATTTAACTTGATGAAAACAACACCTAAGTCCATCAAATATTATCCATGGGCTTCGGCCATACAACATGGCCGAAACCATGGTTCTTTCATTCCATCTTCTTACCATTTTAAACCTCATTTCTTAACTTGGTCATTCAATCACTTAACATGCATAGATCTACCAAATGACTCATCAAAATAATTCATAGGGTTCAGCCATACACATGGCCGAACCCATGGTCCTTTGTTTCAATCCTCCCATGGTCTAACTACATGTAAATCCATCAATATTCCTCCATCATTTTCCTCCTTTAAAACCCTTTTTAAAAAAAACACTAACATACATCCATCCTTTTCATCCTTTAAAACCCCATTAAAATTAATAATATACTTCCATGGGGTTCGGCAAATACAACGTGGCCGAACCCTATGGTTCATCAATTTCTTCTAAAAAATCATAAACCCATGGTTAAATTACTTGATGGGGTTCGGCCATACAACATGGCCGAACCTCATTTTGCCTTTCTTTGAATGGATCTTAAATTCATAGCCTCTAATATTTTGGCCAACCATTTCCAATTTCTATGGAATGCTCCCTTAGCCTCCCTTTAATTAATAAATCTTGTCAAGTACCACCTACCGATTCCGCGACTGCTCCGATTTCTTATGTTCCACCTTGCTCCTCCGATCTTCTCCTTCCTTAGTCTTTTCTTTCTTCCTCTTTGATCTTCGGCCAAAGTGTCTTGCTTGATTAAGATGAAAATCCTAAGAGTGGTTTGGCCAAGGAAGAGATTTGAGAGAGGCAGAGGAGGAGAGAATGGAAAACCCTAAGTCTTTTCCTTGTCTTGTGTGAGATCGACCCAAAGAGTGAGAGGGAGAGGAGTTGAGATAGAAAACTCTAGGTCTTTCTTGTCTTAGTGAGAGGGTCGGCCAAGGGAGAGTTTGAGAGCACAATTTCTTTGTTCCAATAAGATCCAATCAGCCAAAGGTGTGGTGTCTCTTGGGTTATGCCCCTTTGTAACAACAAAACCCTTCACCTCCTTCATTAATGTTTCCTTTGGAGTTTCATCCCATGAGATGAAACTCCTACCTCTCCAACGTGTATGCCTTTTGGGTTTCCTCCTTTGAGATGGAAACCCTCCATCTTCCCACTCCACTCACTTAAAATGAAAGTCCCATTAACTTCCCATTCAACTTGGATTCATTTCCCACTCAAAATAATTCAACTCAATACTTTGGTTCACCCATGATAGACCAAGTCAATCATGGCTTAGTCGACCATGTCCTCATTTGTATTTAATCATTTGCCACCTCACTTGATGAGGTGGATTTGGGTCTTAATCGGGTAATTGACCCAATTAACTTAAGTCTACCCATTTATTTAAAATCAGCTCATAAATGATCCATTGGGTCCCAAATTGGCAATTGGCACATTTAAGTACATTTACCAATTGTTTTCAAACCAAACCCTAATCATCAATTCATCTTGACCCATTGGGTCCCAATTGGGCATTTGACCCAATTAAACCACACTTATTCGCTTATCTTCATTCAAACTCTATCCATGACCCATCGGGTCTTAATTGATCCAATTAAATACATTCTAACTGTATCCACTATCTATTGGTGTAACACACTGGAATTTCAAAGTTATCAATTTATATGAAATTATTCATATTTACGGAATTGCCATTGTGATATAATTGATTTGAATTTAAATGGGTCAATGGTTCAATCAAGACCCAACGGATGGTAGTTTTGTTTACAAATCAAATAAATGTATAAGATATACTTAAACGGGTCAAAAGTCATAATTGGGTCAAATTTTGTTAAATGGGTCAAAAATGACCAAATTGGACCCAATGGGTCGTAGTTGACATATTTGACTATTTGGTGAGCTCAAAACTTAATTGGGTTAAGATGAGTTAAATGTTTGAGTTGGGTTTGAGTTGAAATAAATGTTGGAGTTGAGTTGAGTGAAATTTATTAGTTGAGTTGCATTAATGAATGAGTTGAGTTTTGGGTGAGTTAAATAAAAGAGTTGGATGAATAAATCTTTGAAGTGAGTGTATGATAGTGGTGTGTGTTGATTACAATTTTTTTTTAAACACAATAAACGTTGGCTGCATGGGAGGTATTACCATGCATGTAACACCCATTTAAGTGGTAAAGGAAATGGGAGTTACATTTTGAAAGTACATGGAAGACGTTGGAGGAGGGGAGGAGTTTCATCTTATGATGAAACTCCAATTTGAATTGGTAAATGAAAGATGAATGAGGAGAAGACTTAAAGAGACAAGCATAGGGTCGTTGGTATATGATGGGTTTCATTTTAAAAGAAACAGCCAATGGGAGACGGTGAAACACATGGGGTTTCATTTGAAACTCCCATGTAAAGTATGAATGAAGGTGGGCTGTTACAAAGACTAGCCAATGGTGTGGGAGTTTCATTTCCATATGAAACTCTCACCTTCAAAGATAAGAGAGTCGTTGGATGCTAAGGGGGGGTTTCATTTCATAGATGAAACCCCAAGGAACTTAAAGGATTCTAATTATGGAGAGATGAGTTACACAAGGGCTGAATTAACCTTGGGCTGATTTTGGTTAAACAAAGGGTTTCTTTCCATTTTACTCTCTCTATCTCTCTTTTCCTTGGACTGATATCATTTCCCAAACACCAAGAACAGCAGCTGGTTGGGGATTTGTAATCAGTCTTGTAACACCCCGATTTCTCAATAAGATGAATATTTACGAAAATGCCCCTAGATTGGTGAATTCAATAAATATGATTGTAATTAAGGAAATGGTGGCATCCATTGCTCAAATTAAGGTCATATGAGCAGATTATAAATGTCAAGTTTGATTGGTTGGGTAATTTCTCAATGAAGTGGAAAATTACCAAAATGCCCCTGAGTTGTTAAATTAATTATTTTGTGATGTTAAGTAAGGAAATAGTGGGGCCCATTGCTCAAAATAAAATCATATGAGCACATTATGAATGTTAAGTTTTATTGGTTGGGTAATTTTCATCATTTGGGTCAAAAATGGCTAAATGGGTCAAAAGGCCCAAATGGGACCCATCGGGTCAAAATGGATGATTTGACCGTTCTGTAAACTTAAATTAAATGGGGTTAAGCCTATTTGATTGGAAATCAAATGGAGAAAAAATGGGTAGGCTTGATCCATATGTAAAAACCAATTAGAAATGACCAAAATACCATAAATGGGTCATGTTGTCAAAACGGGTCAAGGAGCTAAAAGTGGACCCAACGGGTCGAGTTGACTATTGTTGACCGTGTGAACCCTCAAGGGAGCTCAAACACGAGTCAAATCAGTTGAGTGGGACTGAGGTGAGTTGGAATTAAATAAAAAGGTGAGTTAACTCATGTGCATTAAATGAAATGCATTAAATGTGATGAGTTGGGTTGGAATAAAAATACCTTGAGTTGGGTGAGTCAAAATGGAAATTCAATGGACTGTAAATCATTGAGTCTAATGGGAATTTGAAGAGGTTGGCCCAGCTTTAACCACCCAAACAAGTCCCACACGTTGGGGACTTGTTTGGGGTGATTTCCATGATGTATTAAATGGGAATACATGGGATTGTGATGAGATGCTTGGGGATTTGAATGGCTGCATAGGTAGCTGCCAAGGGGTGCCTTGGATGGCACCCAATACCCATTGGTTTGTGCAAGAAGTTATGAGGGAGTGGAGGAGTTTTGGGGGCTGAACTACAAAAACAATAAGCACACAAGGTTGGCCATTTTTCACATTGGAAATCCAAGAATTTCCATCTCTCTCTCTCTCCCTCTCTCAAATTCGTTTTTCCTAACTGGAATAGCAGAGGTGTTTGCACCAGTAGATCAAGTACAAAACAGCAAAAGAAAGGAAGAAATAAAAGGGAGAAACCAAGGACCAAAGGCAAAGAGAAAGATTGGAAGTTTGGTAAGTATTTATTTGTTATTTTGGTATAATAACATGGAGCAAATGTGGTGTGTATTGGCCATGGTTATGGCCGAATACACCAAGGTTTTAACCTTGATTAGTGGAGGACTTAAAATGGTAAAAATAACCATTGGGTTCGGCCACCATGAAGGGCCGAACCCCATGTAAAGAGATGGCTTGGTTTCATGTTTTGAAACATGAAAACCATGGATTTTGTGGACTGTTTTGGGTTTTGAATTAAGATTTAAATAAGTGTTTTAGAATGGTTAAAAAAACCATGGATCTGAATGACATAGGGACTGAAATTTATATGGTCTAAAATCAGTGGATTAAAAGATGGAAATGGACCATTGGGTTCGGCCACTTAGCATGGCCGAACCCCATGGAAACAAATGGTTGTTTTTGATATTTTTTTAGAAGTTAAAACCATATAAGTTAGGACTGATGTTAGATGGTTGTAATAGATTTAAAATGCATGTTTAAAGAGAATTAAAACATGGGTTTGGATATCAAAAAGAAAAGGCTGAAGTTATGTAGTCTAAATCAGTAGATTAAAATTGGAAAAGATGGACCATGGGGATTGACCATCTTGGATGGCCGAATCCCATGATATGATGTTGGTTTTTGGATGCTTTCTTTTAAAGTTAAAACCTGATGTTAATATACTGTTTATACATGTTTATCTGAGGTTTAAAAACAGTAAACATAGCCATTGGGTTCGGCCACCATGGAGGGCCGAACCCCATGTAAAAGAATGTTGGTTTCATGTTGGAAAAACATGTAAACCATAGACTTTTTATGGACTGTTTTGGATGCTTTCTTTTAAAGTTAAAACCTGATGTTAATATATTGTTTATACATGATTATTGGAGGTTTAAATAGAGTAAGAATGACCATTGGGTTCGGCCAACATGGAGGGCCGAACCCCATGTAAAAGAGGGTTGGTTTTCATGTTGGAAAACATGGAAACCATAGACCTTTGTGGACTGTTTTTGGGAGGTCTTTATGTAATAAGGTTACTGATTTTGGGTTGGCCATGGGATGGCTAAATCATGGGCTTAATATGGCTAAGGGGTAGAGCCAATTAGTATTTAAACAAAGGACATCATTGAGCAAAGAACCATAAGGGTTCGGCCATGAGTATGGTCGAACCCCATGGACTGTTTTCATGGGCCATTTTATGGATGTATGTGTGATTAAAAATGGAATCATGTTTGCTGTTTTGGTCGTCCAAAACATGACTGAACCATGTTAAGGTTACGGTTAAGGTTGTAGAATTTAATCAAGGTATTGGTGGCAATGGCAAATCTGTGAATACAAGCCAAATGAAGAGATTGATCAAAAGTACTTATAAGATGTTTTAGGTCTCATATGTGAATGGACATCTAAATAAGATTATGATTTACTTATTGTTGCATAATAAGGTACCGAAAGTTGAACGACGAACGAGTCGTGACCGGTTAAAGCCTAAGAAAGAACGAACGCTGAAGTGATTCTTTAGTAGGTTTCCTACCTACTTGTAACCACGGTTTTACCCAGTTTTTCTTATGATACTCTTGTTTTAATATATGTGTTTCAAATGATATATTATGCATTAACAAATGGCATATAGGCATTGGCATCTCATGCATAGTCATGGGATAATGAATGAAGTTCTACAGTGATGGCTACGATTGTACATGATGGGGGTTGCCCATTGCATGTACATATTGTATAGAAGAGATGAATGTTGTTGTAATTTACCTTGTCGGTGCAAGGCACGTCAAGTGATGGCTATGAAAGTACATGATGGGGGATGCTCATTGCATGTGCATATTTCATAGCATTGTTTTACCTGTTTTGATGATCATGTATTATGATATGTATATGCATGTTTTATATGCTAACATGTGGTAGCCCTGATTCGGGAACCTACTGGGCGCGTTGATCTAACGCCCTAATTCTATCCTCAGAGGAGATTGCAGGTACAAGCAAGGGGAAAGGAAAGGTCATTGACCAAGAGGGGAGCTGAGCCTAAGTGCTTTAATAATGGATTTGGATTACGTTTTATTACTGTCATTTGAATACTATTGTTGGACATGTAATAATTCGTTATTTGCGGTGGTTTGTTTAGGATAATAACTTGTGGATGGTTGATCTATGTTATTTATTATTTAAGACTATTACTTGCTATCTCGTCTTTTTATTCCGCATGTTGATGTTAGTTCCATATGTGAATCACTATCATGGTCTATTCCATGTACACATGGGTGGCCAGTTAAGGTTCAGACTTGGGTAGTCTGAACTTAACTCGCGTCGTGACGCCGCCCGCTCTCTTCCGTTGTTTATAAAAAAAAAAAAAATTAGACTCTGAAATTCTCGGAAAGGGCGGGGCGTTACAGTTGGTATCAGAGCGAAACGGGAAGTTGAATCATCGAAATAAGATTAAGACGGTTTCATGTCTCACTGACGGATAAGAATCCCAACTGACCGACTCTTCGGAGTCCGCTGACTGGGGGCCGGATTAATTTACTTCGAGTGACTCGGACTGAACAATCTATCTGAGAACAACAATGAAAGATAGCAAAGTAAAGTACAGTCATCATAACTGGACATATCAAACATAGCAAAGTAGGATGTACTTCCCTGAAACTCCCACACTGAGAAACAAACAATAGGAAATTAGAGATTTCCCCTGAAACAAAAGAACACAAAGAGTGATGATTTGGTAATCTTCCCCAAACAAAGTACATGATATAATGCATGATCAAATTTCCTGGAAACCAAGTGTGGTTTATTTAGAATTATTGTTGAAAATTTTTGAAATGATGTGGCACAGATATGTCAAGCAACGAAGAATACACTGAGTTATGGGATAAAGGGACACTAAGTTGTCCGGTAGATTTGGTATAAACTTCCGACAGTATCAGTATGGAAGTTAATGTGGACCTTCAGGAGGGACCTCCTGAGGAGGATGATATGGACTTAGCACCTGTTCCAGAGGATCTGATGGATGACATTCCTGGGATGGTGGAATCTCCTGAGGAAGGAGAAGATGATCTAGCACATCTTCTGGAGGATCCCATTGCTGATGTGCCTATTATACTGGAGTCTCTTAGAGAGATAGATCCCTACGATATATGTGAGTTGTGCAATCAAGATGGGCACAACTGTAGGTATTGTCCTCACCCTTTAGGCATTGTCTGCCCGTTCTGTGGACTACATGGACATGGTGAGGCGAGGACTAATTGTCCATATATAGGAGGACCTGGATTAATACCCTGCACGACATGTGAAGTATTGGGGCACACGGCGATGATGTGTCCTGATAACTATTTCAAGTTCGCTAATGATGCGGAATCTTCTACGGAAGACTAGGATAGGAAGTAATATGAAGGGTATTAAAAAAAGGGTTATTTTTGCAAGGGTGTATATTTTGGTTATACATAGGGTTTGTTTCACCCTACCCACCTTTGTACAAGGATAAAGTATGAAGTTATATTAAGTATGCGATGTTATGATTCTAAGAGGATTTTTGGGACTAAGATATAGGTGACGAGGTCACTTGATTACATTGAGACGTGGTATGGGGTGCGTCCCTCACGTGATGTTGATGATTGAGATGTGGTATGGGTGCGTCCCTCACATGGTATTGATGAGATAAGAATATAAACTTCATGAGTATGGCTTTGAGTAGCTATGAGGCTGTGGGAACCTTGATACGAAATACGGAGACTTGGTTCCGTAGGACTACCGTTGAGGAGTGGGTCCCTCGCATGCTACGCGCTGGAGGGCGCTCTCACTGCTGTTTGGCACACTAGATGTGCTGGAATGCGCAGAGCTAAGTACTATTTTACCCGGTGGGGGTGGTACTAGCTTCGTCAGACGCAGAGAAACCGCCTTAGAGCTTGACTGAATCACCTATGAGGTGAAGGGATGCAGGGCGAGGTAGACCGGATCACGTTAGACGTGGGTCTTCTGCTTGGTAAGTCATGAGCCCTAAGTCTTGCAAGGGGTCGGGATATATTTGTGATTTGATATGGTTACCACAGTCTTATAGTGATTCATTTGAATGTTGTTCCTACGGATATTAATCATGGATAAATGATACTCATGGATAGAGTGATACCAAGGATGGATGGTTTCCATGAATGGATTATACCCATAGGTGGGTTATATTCATGGATGGTTGTAACTGTTGTATAGATGATGCTCCTGGACAGAGTGATACCAAGGATGAATGGTTTCCATGAATGGATTATACCCATAGGGGTTATATTCATGGATGATTATAAAACAGGGATAGATGATATTTACTGAAAGCGAAACACAAGGGATGGATGCAGTTAACCATGGGTGATTATTCCCATGGTGGAATGAAGTCCACGGAGAATGGTTCACACGTAGAAGTAAGCATCGGGGAACATTTAAACTAATTGCGGAAATTATAAAAGAGCCTAACCTACAAATTCTTAGATAGCAGGGAAGTTACATTCATTCAATCACCAAACATCCTTAAAACCATAATGTCCAAAATATAGTAAGTAATCTCAATTATTACATTTCCGACAAATTAAACTACATCAAATACACATTTCTCAAAATAACATAAATAAAATAATTAGTCCGCCTTCCAAAGCTCCTAAGCTTGGCTCCCGTCTCGTCCTTCTGCTCCGGCATTTCCTGCGTCATCAGCTAGGGTAGAATAGGGCGTTAGACCACGAGCCCAGTAGGACTTCGAGTAGGGCTAACACATGGATTAGTGATAACAAAGCAGATAGATAATACATAACGAAAAGCCATAGAATGAATGTCATGCCATGGGTATCTGTGTTATGAATCCCACCCATCATCCTTACTATCCCGATGCCATATCCCCCTTGACGGTAAGGCCTCGTCAAGGCGTAACCACAAATACAATATTCCCCTTGATGGAAGAATCATCATCAAGGTATAACAATAAATACAACATCCCCTTTGACGGTAAGGCCTCGTCAAGGTACAATAATACATATGTGAAATGTCCCCATGCTTGTTTATCGGTCACCCCGACGGAGCATGGACTCCGGTTTCATTTCATCCTTCCCCTGTCATATGCCTCCCATGCCATGCATGAGATGTAGATGCCATTTACCATGTAATATATGAAATTCAATAGTAATAAAACCCATCTTAAAACAATTACAAGATTACCAACTAAATCCAAGGGAAAACATCCCACAATATTTAATCCAAAACCCATCATAATCATTCACATAATTTCCAAAATAATTTAGAGTAAAACATCACATGATACATAATCCATAACATATCTTAAAGACAACCACATGATTTCCAAACTAGATTAAAGAAAACATCACCCAAATCCATGGCTTACAAAAAGGTAGGAATCCTACCGAATACCGACTCGCGTCCTTTTTCGTTTTCCGTTCGATAAACCCGGTTGCCGATCGCGCACCGCCTGCGATGTCCAGTACCTTATTACACATTCATCATTAGTCCATGTTTTAACCATTTCTAAGCCCATATGAAAAACCGGTGACTATTTAGGTTTTGTGGGTCCCATATCATTTATTAAACCTTTTAATCCCATAAGTCTTAAAATTCGGCCACCCTAGGCTTTATCAATCACTTATAAGGTTATTACATTAGATCCCCTAAGTCCATGATCAATTTCCATGGAATTCTTGAATTTGGCCACTAATTACAGTTTTGCCACTACCCCTTTTACATAAACAATTACTCATTCATTCATGCCTTCCTAAGCCCAAAATTGATCCACAACTTAGGTCCATTAATGATCCGTAACCATGTTACATGATCATTAAAAATCAACCCTTAACTTAGCCTCATTTCCATTGATTTAACACATGCATAATTCCAAATTTGGCCTATAACATAACCTAACATTGGGTCATGGGTTCATTAAAAATCAGCCCTTTCTACTTAACCAAACACCCATTTTTTCTTTGGCCTATTTACACATTTGCACCCATCACAAGCCCTTCCATGAAGAGGTTTACATCATACAATTTAAATCATCAATTTTGATCATCACTTGATACATTTTTGAGTCCATTAATGACCCCTTTAATCATGACCTATTCCCCATTAATTTAAACACACACATAAGTCCAACTATGAGGGATTTTAACTCATACATTTAAATCATCCTTCCTTAATCATCATGAAATACATTTTGGTCCATTAGTTTAACCATAACTCCCATTTATTTTTTTCATGGTTCCAAAACACCAAATTCATCCCAATGTCCCCATTGAAATCACTTAGCCACCTTCCATGATTTCCTTAACTAAAAACCCCTTAAAATTTACAAACCTTTGACCCCTTTTAAGCCTTCAATTTATTAGTACATTATTCCATACCTTCCATCCTTCCAAACCCATTTAAATTTACAAACACATAACCCTAAAACCTCCATTAAAGATCCTTAATTACTTACACTTAACCATTAAAATCTTAAAACCCTAAATCATCCTCCATGGCTTCCATTATTTATAAACCCTAATAATTCACTTAAACACCTACCATTTTTGAGGTCATTACCATTATTCACATCTCCCATGCATTTCTTCATTTAAACCCCTTTAAAATTATCACCACATTTAATCATTAAAACCCCAAAATTCCAAATCATTCTTCCATGATTTTAAACCTAAAAAGCCCATTACAATTCCTTTCCAATTCCACATAATTCCATGCTTAATAACTTAATTACATTACATTCCTTAATCCATTTATTTTTCCTTAAACTAACCCTAATTTATCTATTAGGGTTTTGTCCACTTTCCATCCTTCAATTGATGGATTTGAAATCAAAGGCATAAAATCATTTGGATACCATTAAATTTACAAATTGAATCCCAAATCTTAAACCCTAAAAAAATCCAAAATTTCTTGTTTAAAAAAAAACACTTACAATCCGATGCCTCCTCCGACTTCCGCCACTCCTGTCGGACTCCTTGGCCTCCTTTCTCCTTCCTCTTGATCTTTGGTAGGCCAAGATGGTTGATCAATGGTGAAACCCTCCTAACTTAGGATTGGCCATAGTAGGGCTTAATTTGAGAGAGAGAGAGAGGAGAGGATGGAGATGAGAAAATAGGATTCTATAGTTTGATCATAAAGGGATGGCCAAACTTACAACTTCCTCCTCTCTTTTCTTCCAAGCTTTTCTTCTTCTTCTTCCTTAATTTTTCTACTTCTCTTTCCTTAGAGATGAGGGACGGTGGTGTGGGAGAGATGGAGTAAGTAAAATTGAGAATGGGATAAGATGGAAACCCATCTTATCCCAAGGTAGCTTACTTTACACTTTAACATAAATTTCCCACCAACCAAGCCTAAGATATTTTTCATGCTTTTTTGACCCAACCAACACTAGCCAACGTTTTTTCATGTTTGAAATGGATTGTTTGGTCTTCCCATTTGACCATTCTTTTAACTTAGCTTAATTAACTAATTAATTAATTGAATCATTAGGTTAAGTTAATTAATTCCCACTTTAACTTAATCCCATCTACTTAAATTTGCCTTCATATATACACCCATGGTTGACCAATTCAACCATGGTGGCCGGCCCCACCAATCATTGGCCCACACGCCACCTCACTTGATGAGGTGGAGGTGGGTCCCACTTGGCCACACCACCTTGGTTTAATTTTTAACTTAACTTAGGTGATTTAATTTCATTGAATACCCTCTAAATGGATCACCATTGGGCCCATGGCCCAATTACATTTCCATCTAGCCCATTTACCTTAGAGCTCAACTACTTTGACCCATCGGGTCCCAAATGGGTATGTGACCCAATTTGACCATTCTTGACCCATTTAACCCTCATTGCCCCTTTAAATGAATTTAAATCAACTCCATAGTCCATTGGGCCATACTTGGGCCTTTGTCCAATTTTTTTGGCCCATTTACTCTTTACTTCACCAATTTTCCAGTTTCCATCACTAAAATAACTTATATCCACTTTTTTTTTATTAATTTAAAAATTCCGGGCCCTTACAATACAATCCTCTTTTAAAATTTTCGTCCCGAAAATTCGAGCGAAGTAGAGGTTCAAAACATCTCACACAAATAGTTCTAGATGAGCGTCTCTCATCTCTGATTCGAGTTCCCAAGTGGTCTCTTCATTGCCACGTCGTTCCCATACAACCTTGACGAACTGAATAGCGCAGTTCCGCAGTACCTTTTGTTTGCTCCCGATCACTCTGATCGGTTTCTCCACATACATCACGTCGCTTTGTACATCGACGTCTTGTAAGTTTGAACGGGGCCTTCGGCCGAGCATCAAAACTAGGGTGACAGTATTCAAGGAACCTACATTGGCAGGGGTGGTCGGCAGGGCCACTATAGTGGAGCGGGAATTGAATGAGGTAGCGCGGCGTGACAACCGCCGATGGCAGAGTGGGCGGGGTGCATTTCAACCCAATAAGAGGTTCCGCCCGAGTTTCGGCAGACCCTCATCCTCTACTGGATCTACAGGGGGCTTTCGCCCCAATCACCCCTCCCCGTCAGCATCAGTTACCCAGGTTCCTAGAGGTGGGAACACTTGCTATCAGTGTGGCCAACAGGGTCACTTCAAGAGGGAGTGTCCGCAGCTCAGCAGACCCTCTAACTTCAAGGGTTCCTCCCGCCCTCCAGTTAGATCAGCTCCGCCGCGAGGGGGCAGAACATACAATCAGGCAGGACGGGCGCCAAACCCTACGGGATCAGGACGACTTTTTGCTATACCTTCTCCAGTAGCAGTGGACCGCTCGGTGATTCAAGGTATGGCCGTAGTTGGTAGTTCTTATGCAGTTACATTATTTGATTCTGGAGCTTCCCATTCATTTATATCTGCTGCATTCATATCTGCTACGGGCACATTAGTACAGAATCTGTCCACCTCACTTACTATTGTATCCCCTGTCGGAGACACATCTTTGGGGCTCATATGCACAGCACTGAACACTGAACTTGCTGGATTCAGATTTGAGTTCAATTATTTAGTAATCGATATGGCTGAGTACGATGTTATATTTGGCATGGACTGGTTGGCTACGTATCAGGCCCATATTGATTGCCATCTTCGTAGAGTGATATTTTGGTCACCCGAAGGAAGGCGGTATATAGTGCCCGCTGACCGACAGGGCATTCCTAGAAGGCTGCAGGAAGAATTGAATCATCTTGCCTTGAACACCCTCAGATTAGATAAGGCACCAATAGCTGAACTTCCGGCGGTGGTAATAGATTATACCGAGGTATTTCCAACAGAGCTCCCTGGTCTGCCACCTAAGAGGGAGATAGACTTTGAGATTAAATTATACCCCGGCGCAGCTCCAGTATCATTACCTCATTACAGGATGGCACCGGCTGAGATGACTGAGTTGAAAAAGCAGATTGATGAACTGCTCAGGCTGGGCTTTATTCGGAATAGTACATCCGCATGGGGAGCCCCGGTATTGTTTGTTAAGAAGAAGGACGGTACCCTTCGGATGTGTGTGGATTATAGAAAATTGAACCAGTTGACTGTCAGGAATAAATATCCCCTACCCAGGATTGATGATCTGTTTGATCAGCTTAGGGGTTCCTCTCACTTTTCCAAGATTGATCTGATGTCCGGATACCATCAAATCCGGGTTAGAGAGGAAGACATCGAGAAGACAGCCTTCAGGACACGGTATGGATTATATGAGTATGTAGTCATGCCGTTTGGGCTTACTAATGCACCGGCGGTGTTCATGGACCTGATGAATAGGATATTCCGTCCTTACTTGGATCAGTTTGTAATTGTATTTATTGATGACATCCTGATCTATTCCAAGAGTCAGGAGGAACATGCTGAACACCTGCGGATAGTTCTGAACACCCTGAAGAGGAACCAGTTGTATGCCAAAGCCAGCAAGTGTGAATTTTGGCTATCAGAGGTCAATTTCTTGGGGCACGTTATATCGGAGGAAGGCATAGCTGTAGACCCGGCTAAGGTAGTGGCAGTGAAGGAGTGGAAAGCACCGACGAATGTGACCGAGATCCGCAATTTTCTGGGATTGGCCGGTTACTACAGGAAATTTATTATGGATTTCTCCAAGATTGCAGCCCCACTTACCCGACTCACTTCTGTGCAACCGGAGATTTGAGGAGCTAAAGGAGAAGCTTACAACCGCTCCTATTTTGATCTTGCCGGAAAGAGGCAGAAACTATGAGGTGTACTGTGATGCCTCAGGAGAGGGACTGGGGTGTACGCTCAGTCAAGGTAATAGGGCGGTGGCGTACGGGTCAAGACAGTTGAAAATTCATGAGCGCAATTATCCCACACATGATCTGGAACTGGCAGCAGTGGTCTTCGCTCTTAAAAGCTGGAGACACTACCTTTTATGGTGAAAAATTTGAGGTATTCTCAGACCATAAGAGCCTAAAGTACCTATTTGATCAGAAGGAACTCAACATGAGACAACGTAGATGGATGGAATACTTGGCAGATTATGAGTTCGCACTCCGGTATCATCCTGGCAAGGCGAACAAAGTGGCGGATGCTCTCAGCCGCATATCACCTGCAACAGTAGCCAGTATGATCAGAACAGAATGGGAGGTTTTGAATACCATCAGAGAGTTTAAACTCTATCTGGATAATCATGGAACCATATATAATCTGATCATACGATCCCACATGGTCTCCGAGATTGAACGGGAACAACGAACAGATCCAGAGGTGGAAGAGATATGGGCTAAGATGTCTACCGGTGAAGTTGTACCGGAATGGGAATTACGACCGGGACAGGGTCTTATGTTCCGAGGTAGGACATATGTGCCTAAGAATTGCAGAAGAGAGTTGCTGATTGAAGCACACCAAACAAAACTCTCTATTCACCCGGGCAGCACCAAGATGTACCATGATCTTAAGAGGCACTATTGGTGGCATGGACTTAAGAAAGACGTGGCAGAGTTTGTTGCTTGTTGCTTAACCTGTCAGCAGGTTAAGGCAGAACATCGGAAGCCACCGGGCTTACTCGCACCCTTACCGGTGCCAGAATGGAAATGGGAACACATATCCATGGACTTTGTAACAGGGTTGCCAAGGTCATCCAAGGGCAACGATGCAATATGGGTCATAGTGGACCGGTTGACCAAGTCTGCACATTTCCTTCCCATCAAGATGACGGATTCATCGGAGACTTTGGGTCGACGGTACATCCGGGAGATCATCAGGTTACATGGCATTCCCCGGTCTATTGTGTCTGACAGGGATGGCCGATTCACCGGCAGAGTATGGCAGGGCTTACAGTCGGCTATGGGGACCGACGTATTAACTAGCACAGCATTTCATCCACAGACTGATGGACAGTCGGAGAGGACAATACAGACATTGGAGGATATGCTGAGAGCATGCATGCTAGACTTTAAGGGTGGATGGGAGGATCATTTACCACTGGTGGAGTTTTCCTACAATAACAGCTATCAGTCAAGCCTACAGATGGCTCCGTTTGAGGCCTTATATGGTAGGCCATGTAGATCACCAGTGTGTTGGACAGAAGCCGGTGAGCCTGCGCTGATTGGACCGGAGTTGGTTGCAGAAACTACAGCGCAGATTAAATTGATACGGCAACATCTACTCACTGCACAAAGCCGACAGAAGAGTTACGTTGACAAAAGGAGAAGGTTCCTCGAATTTGAGGTGGGGGACTTGGTGTTTTTGAAAGTCTCACCACGGAAGGGACACATGAGATTTGGAAAGAAGGGGAAACTGTCACCTAGATTTGTGGGACTGTTTCCAATCTTGAAGAGGGTGGGGGAGGTAGCTTATCAGTTGGCGCTCCCTCCGCAGTTATCATCATTACATGATGTATTCCATGTGTCTATGTTGAGGAAGTACAACCCTGATCCTTC
Source organism: Chimonanthus salicifolius (assembly GCA_013350335.1). NCBI lineage: Eukaryota > Viridiplantae > Streptophyta > Magnoliopsida > Laurales > Calycanthaceae > Chimonanthus > Chimonanthus salicifolius. The sequence continues at coordinate 66,442,607 of CM023533.1, forward strand.
ACATGTATTGAATATTCAAGACATCGATGTGCAAAGCGATGTGACGTATGTGGAGAAGCCGGTCAGAATAGTCGGGACCGAGCAAAGGGTGTTGCGGAACCGGGCCATTCAGTTCGTTAAGGTGGTATGGGAACGACATGGTAATGAAGAAACCACCTGGGAACTTGAGTCGGAGATGAGAGCCTCTCATCCGGAACTCTTTGTGTAAGATGTTTTCAACCTCTACTTCGCTCGAATTTTCGGGACGAAAATTTTAAAAGAGGATTGTATTGTAAGGTCTCGGAATTTGGGAATTAATATCAATGTGAATATTAATTATTTTAATGATGGAAATTAGAAAATTGGTGGAGTAAATGGTAAATGGGCCAAAATTGGATAAAGGCCCAAGTGTGGCCCAATAGACTATGGTTTGGATTTAAATTTATTTAAATGGGTCAAGAATGGTCAAATTGGGTCAAATACCCATTTGGGACCCAATGGGTCAAGATGGTTAAGCTCTAAGGTAAATGGGCTAGTGGGAAATGTAATTGGGCCATGGGCCCAATGGTGATCCATTTAGAGTGGGCTTAATGAAATTTAATCACCCTAAGTAATTTGGAATTAAACAATGGTGGTGTGGCCAAGCGGGACCCACCTCCATCTCATCAAGTGAGGTGGCGGGTGGGCCAATGATTGGTGGGGCCGGCCACCATGGTTGACTTGGTCAACCATGGGTGGAGCAATGAACTTAGGCTAAGTATCAATGGATTAGCCTAAGGTAATTATCTAATTAAATTATTTAAATATGGTAGTTAAGAGTGGTCAAGGTGGGGCCATGAGGTGAAGATTCACCTCATCTCAAACTTAAAAAAACTTCACACACGTTGGGCTTGGTGGTGGTTTAGATAACCACCACCATAAAGCAAATAAAAGATCTAAAAAAATATCTAAGGGTTGGTGGAGGTAGTTAATGTGAAGAAAAAAAAATGGGAATGAGTCTTATCTTTTCCTTTCTCTCTCTTTTCATTCTCATTTCAATTCTTCACTCCTCCATTGCCGTCCCATGTCCAAGTGAAGGAAAAAAAAAAAAAGAGAAGGAGCTCAAGGAGAGAAGAAAAAAAAATGGAATTTGGAGGGAGTTCACTCTAAGATTAAGGTCATCATCTTCCTCTCATCATCTTTTCCTCTTTTCATCTCTCAAATCCAAGCCTAACATGGCTGATTTTAAGGTTGGGAGTTGCCACCCTTGATCAAAGATCTTGACCTATCAAAGATCAAGAGGAAGGAGAGAGGAGGCTACGGAGATTGACGGGAGCGGCGGAAGTCGGAGGAGACGACGGATTGTGAGTATTTCTTAAACAAGAATTTTTGGATTTTTAGGGTTTGAGATTTGGGATTCATTTTGTAAATTTAATGGTGGTCAAATGATTTTATGCTATGGATTTTAAATCCATCAATTTGAAAGATGGAAAGTGGAGGAAACCCTAATGGATAAATTAGGGTTAGCTTAAGGAAAAATAAATGGATTAAAGAATGCAATGTAATTAAATTATTAAGCATGGAGAATGTTTATAATTTTTAAGGTTGTAAATAATTGAATGTGATGAATTTTGTAAAGAGGGTTTAAATGAGAGAATCATAGGAGATGGAAGATAATTTTAATAACCTTAAAAAAAAAAAAAAATGGTTTGGGGTTTTAAGTGCTTAATGATTAAATGTAGGTGTTGTATGATATTTTTTTAGGGTTTTAAGGAATGGAGGTTATGGAAGGTAATTTGGACATTTTTAATGGAATGTTAGGGTTTTGTGAGAATGGAATCCATGAATAAATGTAAATGTGTTATGGTCAAAAAGGGCACCCATGGATGATGGATCATGAACCATGGGTTCGGCCATGGTGTATGGCCGAACCCTATGGTGATCAAATGGTGAAATGGTGGAATGATGATGTATGTGAAGTAATGGAAAAATGAGTGGGTAATGGACTCATTGTAGTTAAATGCATAAGGTAAACCCCATGGGAATAATTGATGAATTGGGTATTTTGAACCCATGATCCATTGGTTGGTCAAAGTATGGGTTAACTTAGTATTATACATATGTTTAATTAATGAGGATTTAAGTTAAGAAGAAGGGCTAATTCTAATGATGTTAGGTCATAATTAAATGGGTCATTAATGGACTGAGTTAATGATCAGTTTTGGGCTTAAGTAGGCATGAATTAATGAAAAATTGTTTATGTGAAGGGTAGTGGCAAAACCGTAATTAATGGCCAAAATGAAGAACTCCATGGGAGAGGACCATGTATTTAGAGGCACTAAGTGATAAGTTTATGTATGGTTAAATAAAGCCTAGGAGGCTGATTTTAGACTCATGTACTTAAAAATATATAATGGGTTAAATGGGACCCGCAAAACCTAAATAGTGACTGATTTTCATATGGACTTGGAAATGTGAATGGACCTAGAAATAGTTAAAATGTGGACTGATTATGTGTATGTAATAGGGTATTGGATATCACGAACGGTACGCGTGTCGGTAGCCGGATTATCGGACGAAGCCGAAAAAGGACGCGAGTCGGTATTCGGTAGGATTCCTACCTATTTGTAAGCCATGGATGTGTGATGGTATTTTTGTCATATTTTATTGATTAGTATTTATCTTATGATGGGTTTTTTTTACAATTATGGATGCTATGTTTAAGATGGATTTTATTTAATGGCTATGAACTATGATTAAGGTTATGCATTATAAATTAAGGCTATGTATGATATTTTACGGTTATGAGGTATAAATAGTACATAGCATAATGCATTACATCTCATGCATGGCATGGGCGGAAAAAAAAAAAAACAAACCGGAGTCCATGCTCCGTCGGGGCGACCGAGAACAGGCATGGGGACACCTTGACGAGGCTTTGCCGTCAAGGGGGATATTTTGCGGTTGGACATATCTTGACGAGGTTTTTCCGTCAAGAGGGATATGACAGTATATGGCAGGAATGATGGGTGGGATTCATAACATTGACACCCATGGCATATCATTTACTTATATTTCAGTATATGGTGGTTTATAGTTTTCACTGTGTTATTATCTGTATGTGGTTATTACTAACCCATGTGCTAGCCCTACTCGGAATCCTACTGGGCGCGTTGTTCTAACGCCCTACTTCTACCCTAGTTGACGATGCAGGAGATGGCGGACCGGAAGGGCGAGACGGAAGCCAAGCTTAGGAGCTTGGGGAGGCGGATTAATTATTTTGTTTTACTTCATTTTGGAAAAGATGTATTTGTATAGTTAGCTTGTCGGAAATGTAATAATTTAGGTAGTTTGCTATGTTTAGGTATTATCTTGGATAATACAGTATAATGGCATTTTCGTAATTAATTGGGTATTTCTTCCCTGCTATCAGAAGAACTGGTAGGATAGTTCTATGATCATCCGCACTTATTTTTATGTTCCGTGAGCTTACTTGCTACGCGTGAACCGTACTCGTGGACTTATGTTCCACGCACGCGTAGGGTTGGCCAGTTAAGGGCCGGGCTTTAGAAGCTCGGAACTTAACTCGCGTCGTGACGTCCGCGCCCTTTGTCACTTTTATTTAAAAAAAAAAAAAGTACTCTGATTTTACGGTGAAAAGGGGCGGGCGTTACAGTTGGTATCAGAGCGAATTCGGAAGAATGAATCTCTCGAAGTAAGATTAAGACGGTTGCACGTCTCACTGACGGCTAAGAATCCCAACCGACCGACTCTTCGGAGACCGCTGCACGGGGGCCGGGTTAAATTACTTCGATTGACTCAAACTGAAGGGTTTAATCTGAGAACAACATTTGACGGAAAGGGATGATAGCAAGAAAAAAAAAAAAATCAATGTAAGTCGGAATTATCAAACATAGCAAGTAGGGTTACATTTTCCCGACATGAGAAAACAAGTTTAGGTCTTCCCCAAATTTGACAGAATAATGGTAGGCCTATTGAACATAGGAGAAAATTCCCCGATTTCACAAATGGAACGAAACATAGATACTTGGGAAGTTTTCCCCAAACCAAGTGTGCTTATTTGGCAATCTTCCCCAAAAAAAAAAAAATGAGAAACAAAGTATATTGTTTAGTATTTTTTTTTTCTTCTTTTTCCTCCATTTGAAAAAGGAACTAAGTCAGTGTTTTCGATGACTAGGAAATGGCTCCGAAGAGAAGGACTCGTCGCAACCAGAAAGAGGTATCACCACCTCGCCAGGAAGAGGAGGTACCCCATCGGGAGGAGGAACAGAATAATATCAACATACAAGGTGTACCTCCCGAGCTAAAAGATGTAGTTCAAGCGGCAGTCGCTGCTGCTCTTCAGCAACATTTGAGCGGAAATACGACTACTAGCGACGGAAATGCTACTACTAGTGACACTAGTAAGCGGAAGATGGTTAAAGACTTCCAGCAACAGCGTCCTCCCTACTTTAGAGGAAAAGAAGGGGCTGTAGGAGCAGATCACTGGTTAAAGAAGATCACTCAGATCTTAAATCTGCTTCAGGTTTCCAGTCCGGTTGACAGAATCTTACTGGCAACATCTCAACTGATTGAGGATGCCGGTAATTGGTGGGAAGTGGTAGAAAAACAACAATCACTGGTGCCGGAAAGGGAAAGAATTGCCATGACTTGGGAATGGTTCTCAGCCACTTTTCTAGAGCAGTTTTTCCCGGAGGAAGAAAGGGAGAGCCAGACTGAAGCTTTTATATCATTAGTACAAGGCAATATGACAGTGGCAGAGTACCACCGGGAGTTCCTTCGACTATCTGTCTACGCGTTCTACATGGTGGACACTGAGCACCGGAGGGCCCGTAAGTTTGAACGGGGCCTTCGGCCGAGCATCAAAACTAGGGTGACAGTATTCAAGGAACCTACATTGGCAGGGGTGGTCGGCAGGGCCACTATAGTGGAGCGGGAATTGAATGAGGTAGCGCGGCGTGACAACCGCCGATGGCAGAGTGGGCGGGGTGCATTTCAACCCAATAAGAGGTTCCGCCCGAGTTTCGGCAGACCCTCATCCTCTACTGGATCTACAGGGGGCTTTCGCCCCAATCAGCCCTCCCCGTCAGCATCAGTTACCCAGGTTCCTAGAGGTGGGAACACTTGCTATCAGTGTGGCCAACAGGGTCACTTCAAGAGGGAGTGTCCGCAGCTCAGCAGACCCTCTAACTTCAAGGGTTCCTCCCGCCCTCCAGTTAGATCAGCTCCGCCGCGAGGGGGCAGAACATACAATCAGGCAGGACGGGCGCCAAACCCTACGGGATCAGGACGACTTTTTGCTATACCTTCTCCAGTAGCAGTGGACCGCTCGGTGATTCAAGGTATGGCCGTAGTTGGTAGTTCTTATGCAGTTACATTATTTGATTCTGGAGCTTCCCATTCATTTATATCTGCTGCATTCATATCTGCTACGGGCACATTAGTACAGAATCTGTCCACCTCACTTACTATTGTATCCCCTGTCGGAGACACATCTTTGGGGCTCATATGCACGGCACTGAACACTGAACTTGCTGGATTCAGATTTGAGTTCAATTATTTAGTAATCGATATGGCTGAGTACGATGTTATATTTGGCATGGACTGGTTGGCTACGTATCAGGCCCATATTGATTGCCATCTTCGTAGAGTGATATTTTGGTCACCCGAAGGAAGGCGGTATATAGTGCCCGCTGACCGACAGGGCATTCCTAGAAGGCTGCAGGAAGAATTGAATCATCTTGCCTTGAACACCCTCAGATTAGATAAGGCACCAATAGCTGAACTTCCGGCGGTGGTAGTAGATTATGCCGAGGTATTTCCAACAGAGCTCCCTGGTCTGCCACCTAAGAGGGAGATAGACTTTGAGATTAAATTATACCCCGGCGCAGCTCCAGTATCATTACCTCATTACAGGATGGCACCGGCTGAGATGACTGAGTTGAAAAAGCAGATTGATGAACTGCTCAGGCTGGGCTTTATTCGGAACAGTACATCCGCATGGGGAGCCCCGGTATTGTTTGTTAAGAAGAAGGACGGTACCCTTCGGATGTGTGTGGATTATAGAAAATTGAACCAGTTGACTGTCAGGAATAAATATCCCCTACCCAGGATTGATGATCTGTTTGATCAGCTTAGGGGTTCCTCTCACTTTTCCAAGATTGATCTGATGTCCGGATACCATCAAATCCGGGTTAGAGAGGAAGACATCGAGAAGACAGCCTTCAGGACACGGTATGGATTATATGAGTATGTAGTCATGCCGTTTGGGCTTACTAATGCACCGGCGGTGTTCATGGACCTGATGAATAGGATATTCCGTCCTTACTTGGATCAGTTTGTAATTGTATTTATTGATGACATCCTGATCTATTCCAAGAGTCAGGAGGAACATGCTGAACACCTGCGGATAGTTCTGAACACCCTGAAGAGGAACCAGTTGTATGCCAAAGCCAGCAAGTGTGAATTTTGGCTATCAGAGGTCAATTTCTTGGGGCACGTTATATCGGAGGAAGGCATAGCTGTAGACCCGGCTAAGGTAGCGGCAGTGAAGGAGTGGAAAGCACCGACGAATGTGACCGAGATCCGCAGTTTTCTGGGATTGGCCGGTTACTACAGGAAATTTATTATGGATTTCTCCAAGATTGCAGCCCCACTTACCCGACTCACTCAGAAAGGAGTCAAATTTGAATGGTCGGATCTGTGCAACCGGAGATTTGAGGAGCTAAAGGAGAAGCTTACAACCGCTCCTATTTTGATCTTGCCGGAAAGAGGCAGAAACTATGAGGTGTACTGTGATGCCTCAGGAGAGGGACTGGGGTGTACGCTCAGTCAAGGTAATAGGGCGGTGGCGTACGGGTCAAGACAGTTGAAAATTCATGAGCGCAATTATCCCACACATGATCTGGAACTGGCAGCAGTGGTCTTCGCTCTTAAAAGCTGGAGACACTACCTTTATGGTGAAAAATTTGAGGTATTCTCAGACCATAAGAGCCTAAAGTACCTATTTGATCAGAAGGAACTCAACATGAGACAACGTAGATGGATGGAATACTTGGCAGATTATGAGTTCGCACTCCGGTATCATCCTGGCAAGGCGAACAAAGTGGCGGATGCTCTCAGCCGCATATCACCTGCAACAGTAGCCAGTATGATCAGAACAGAATGGGAGGTGTTGAATACCATCAGAGAGTTTAAACTCTATCTGGATAATCATGGAACCATATATAATCTGATCATACGATCCCACATGGTCTCCGAGATTGAACGGGAACAACGAACAGATCCAGAGGTGGAAGAGATATGGGCTAAGATGTCTACCGGTGAAGTTGTACCGGAATGGGAATTACGACCGGGACAGGGTCTTATGTTCCGAGGTAGGACATATGTGCCTAAGAATTGCAGAAGAGAGTTGCTGATTGAAGCACACCAAACAAAACTCTCTATTCACCCGGGCAGCACCAAGATGTACCATGATCTTAAGAGGCACTATTGGTGGCATGGACTTAAGAAAGACGTGGCAGAGTTTGTTGCTTGTTGCTTAACCTGTCAGCAGGTTAAGGCAGAACATCGGAAGCCACCGGGCTTACTCGCACCCTTACCGGTGCCAGAATGGAAATGGGAACACATATCCATGGACTTTGTAACAGGGTTGCCAAGGTCATCCAAGGGCAACGATGCAATATGGGTCATAGTGGACCGGTTGACCAAGTCTGCACATTTCCTTCCCATCAAGATGACGGATTCATCGGAGACTTTGGGTCGACGGTACATCCGGGAGATCATCAGGTTACATGGCATTCCCCGGTCTATTGTGTCTGACAGGGATGGCCGATTCACCGGCAGAGTATGGCAGGGCTTACAGTCGGCTATGGGGACCGACGTATTAACTAGCACAGCATTTCATCCACAGACTGATGGACAGTCGGAGAGGACAATACAGACATTGGAGGATATGCTGAGAGCATGCATGCTAGACTTTAAGGGTGGATGGGAGGATCATTTACCACTGGTGGAGTTTTCCTACAATAACAGCTATCAGTCAAGCCTACAGATGGCTCCGTTTGAGGCCTTATATGGTAGGCCATGTAGATCACCAGTGTGTTGGACAGAAGCCGGTGAGCCTGCGCTGATTGGACCGGAGTTGGTTGCAGAAACTACAGCGCAGATTAAATTGATACGGCAACATCTACTCACTGCACAAAGCCGACAGAAGAGTTACGTTGACAAAAGGAGAAGGTTCCTCGAATTTGAGGTGGGGGACTTGGTGTTTTTGAAAGTCTCACCACGGAAGGGACACATGAGATTTGGAAAGAAGGGGAAACTGTCACCTAGATTTGTGGGACCGTTTCCAATCTTGAAGAGGGTGGGGGAGGTAGCTTATCAGTTGGCGCTCCCTCCGCAGTTATCATCATTACATGATGTATTCCATGTGTCTATGTTGAGGAAGTACAACCCTGATCCTTCACATGTATTGAATATTCAAGACATCGATGTGCAAAGCGATGTGACGTATGTGGAGAAGCCGGTCAGAATAGTCGGGACCGAGCAAAGGGTGTTGCGGAACCGGGCCATTCAGTTCGTTAAGGTGGTATGGGAACGACATGGTAATGAAGAAACCACCTGGGAACTTGAGTCGGAGATGAGAGCCTCTCATCCGGAACTCTTTGTGTAAGATGTTTTCAACCTCTACTTCGCTCGAATTTTCGGGACGAAAATTTTAAAAGAGGATTGTATTGTAAGGTCTCGGAATTTGGGAATTAATATCAATGTGAATATTAATTATTTTAATGATGGAAATTAGAAAATTGGTGGAGTAAATGGTAAATGGGCCAAAATTGGATAAAGGCCCAAGTGTGGCCCAATAGACTATGGTTTGGATTTAAATTTATTTAAATGGGTCAAGAATGGTCAAATTGGGTCAAATACCCATTTGGGACCCAATGGGTCAAGATGGTTAAGCTCTAAGGTAAATGGGCTAGTGGGAAATGTAATTGGGCCATGGGCCCAATGGTGATCCATTTAGAGTGGGCTTAATGAAATTTAATCACCCTAAGTAATTTGGAATTAAACAATGGTGGTGTGGCCAAGCGGGACCCACCTCCATCTCATCAAGTGAGGTGGCGGGTGGGCCAATGATTGGTGGGGCCGGCCAACATGGTTGACTTGGTCAACCATGGGTGGAGCAATGAACTTAGGCTAAGTATCAATGGATTAGCCTAAGGTAATTATCTAATTAAATTATTTAAATATGGTAGTTAAGAGTGGTCAAGGTGGGGCCATGAGGTGAAGATTCACCTCATCTCAAACTTAAAAAAACTTCACACACGTTGGGCTTGGTGGTGGTTTAGATAACCACCACCATAAAGCAAATAAAAGATCTAAAAAAATATCTAAGGGTTGGTGGAGGTAGTTAATGTGAAGAAAAAAAAATGGGAATGAGTCTTATCTTTTCCTTTCTCTCTCTTTTCATTCTCATTTCAATTCTTCACTCCTCCATTGCCGTCCCATGTCCAAGTGAAGGAGAAAAAAAAAAAAAAAAAAGAGAAGGAGCTCAAGGAGGGAAGAAAAAAAAATGGAATTTGGAAGGAGTTCACTCTAAGATTAAGGTCATCATCTTCCTCTCATCATCTTTTCCTCTTTTCATCTCTCAAATCCAAGCCTAACATGGCTGATTTTAAGGTTGGGAGTTGCCACCCTTGATCAAAGATCTTGACCTATCAAAGATCAAGAGGAAGGAGAGAGGAGGCTACGGAGATTGACGGGAGCGGCAGAAGTCGGAGGAGACGACGGATTGTGAGTATTTCTTAAACAAGAATTTTTGGATTTTTAGGGTTTGAGATTTGGGATTCATTTTGTAAATTTAATGGTGGTCAAATGATTTTATGCTATGGATTTTAAATCCATCAATTTGAAAGATGGAAAGTGGAGGAAACCCTAATGAATAAATTAGGGTTAGCTTAAGGAAAAATAAATGGATTAAAGAATGCAATGTAATTAAATTATTAAGCATGGAGAATGTTTATAATTTTTAAGGTTGTAAATAATTGAATGTGATGAATTTTGTAAAGAGGGTTTAAATGAGAGAATCATAGGAGATGGAAGATAATTTTAATAACCTTAAAAAAAAAAAAAAATGGTTTGGGGTTTTAAGTGCTTAATGATTAAATGTAGGTGTTGTATGATATTTTTTTAGGGTTTTAAGGAATGGAGGTTATGGAAGGTAATTTGGACATTTTTAATGGAATGTTAGGGTTTTGTGAGAATGGAATCCATGAATAAATGTAAATGTGTTATGGTCAAAAAGGGCACCCATGGATGATGGATCATGAACCATGGGTTCGGCCATGGTGTATGGCCGAACCCTATGGTGATCAAATGGTGAAATGGTGGAATGATGATGTATGTGAAGTAATGGAAAAATGAGTGGGTAATGGACTCATTGTAGTTAAATGCATAAGGTAAACCCCATGGGAATAATTGATGAATTGGGTATTTTGAACCCATGATCCATTGGTTGGTCAAAGTATGGGTTAACTTAGTATTATACATATGTTTAATTAATGAGGATTTAAGTTAAGAAGAAGGGCTAATTCTAATGATGTTAGGTCATAATTAAATGGGTCATTAATGGACTGAGTTAATGATCAGTTTTGGGCTTAAGTAGGCATGAATTAATGAAAAATTGTTTATGTGAAGGGTAGTGGCAAAACCGTAATTAATGGCCAAAATGAAGAACTCCATGGGAGAGGACCATGTATTTAGAGGCACTAAGTGATAAGTTTATGTATGGTTAAATAAAGCCTAGGAGGCTGATTTTAGACTCATGTACTTAAAAATATATAATGGGTTAAATGGGACCCGCAAAACCTAAATAGTGACTGATTTTCATATGGACTTGGAAATGTGAATGGACCTAGAAATAGTTAAAATGTGGACTGATTATGTGTATGTAATAGGGTATTGGATATCACGAACGGTACGCGTGTCGGTAGCCGGATTATCGGACGAAGCCGAAAAAGGACGCGAGTCGGTATTCGGTAGGATTCCTACCTATTTGTAAGCCATGGATGTGTGATGGTATTTTTGTCATATTTTATTGATTAGTATTTATCTTATGATGGGTTTTTTTTACAATTATGGATGCTATGTTTAAGATGGATTTTATTTAATGGCTATGAACTATGATTAAGGTTATGCATTATAAATTAAGGCTATGTATGATATTTTACGGTTATGAGGTATAAATAGTACATAGCATAATGCATTACATCTCATGCATGGCATGGGCGGAAAAAAAAAAAAACAAACCGGAGTCCATGCTCCGTCGGGGCGACCGAGAACAGGCATGGGGACACCTTGACGAGGCTTTGCCGTCAAGGGGGATATTTTGCGGTTGGACATATCTTGACGAGGTTTTTCCGTCAAGAGGGATATGACAGTATATGGCAGGAATGATGGGTGGGATTCATAACATTGACACCCATGGCATATCATTTACTTATATTTCAGTATATGGTGGTTTATAGTTTTCACTGTGTTATTATCTGTATGTGGTTATTACTAACCCATGTGCTAGCCCTACTCGGAATCCTACTGGGCGCGTTGTTCTAACGCCCTACTTCTACCCTAGTTGACGATGCAGGAGATGGCGGACCGGAAGGGCGAGACGGAAGCCAAGCTTAGGAGCTTGGGGAGGCGGATTAATTATTTTGTTTTACTTCATTTTGGAAAAGATGTATTTGTATAGTTAGCTTGTCGGAAATGTAATAATTTAGGTAGTTTGCTATGTTTAGGTATTATCTTGGATAATACAGTATAATGGCATTTTCGTAATTAATTGGGTATTTCTTCCCTGCTATCAGAAGAACTGGTAGGATAGTTCTATGATCATCCGCACTTATTTTTATGTTCCGTGAGCTTACTTGCTACGCGTGAACCGTACTCGTGGACTTATGTTCCACGCACGCGTAGGGTTGGCCAGTTAAGGGCCGGGCTTTAGAAGCTCGGAACTTAACTCGCGTCGTGACGTCCGCGCCCTTTGTTACTTTTATTTAAAAAAAAAAAAAGTACTCTGATTTTACGGTGAAAAGGGGCGGGCGTTACATTCCAGCCCAACAAGAGGTTCCGTCCGAACTTCAGTAGACCCTCACCATCTTCAGGGTCCACGGGGGGCTTTCGTCCCAATCAGCCCTCCCCATCTGCATCAGTCACCCAGTCATTCCAAGGGGTGAACAACTGTTTCCACTGTGATCAGCCGGGTCACTTCAAGAGAGACTGTCTAAAGCTCAATAAGCTCTCATATTACAGAGGATCTTTCCATCCACCAGCTAGGCCAGCTAACTCCCGAGGAGGCAAGACTTATAATCAGGCGGGACGGGCAGCCTAATCCAACCGGATCTGGATGACTATTTACTCTGGAACCTCCTGAGGATGTGGATCATTCTGTGATTCAAGGTATGGCCGTTTTCAATAGTTCTTATGTTTATGCATTGTTTGATTTTGGAGCATCGCACTCTTTTATATCTGCATCCTTTATAACTGCTACTGGAACACTAGTTCAAAAGCTGTCCACCACACTCACAGTAGTATCCCCTGTCGGAGACACATCTTTGGGACTCATATGCACGGCCATAAATACAGAACTCGCTGGACTCAGATTTGAGTTCAATTATCTGGTACTCGACATGACTGAGTACGATATTATATTTGGCATAGACTGGTTGGCTGGTTATGAAGCCAATATTGATTGTTATCGCCGAAGAGTGACATTTTGGTCACCTGAGGGAAAGCAGCATATAGTTCGTGCCGAAAAGCAAAGCAGACTGCAGGAAGGGTTGCATCATTTGGTGTTGAACAATATTATCATCAACAAAGCACCAATCACTGAACTTCCAGCAATTGTGAAAGAATTTGTTGATGTTTTTCCAAAAGAACTCCCTGGTATACCGCCTATGAGGGAGCTCAATTTTGAGATCAAGCTGTATCCTGGTACCTCACCAGTGTCTCTACCCCATTATCGGATGGCACCAGCAGAAATGTCCAAGTTGAAGAAGCAGCTTGATGAGTTACTCAGACTGGGTTGCATTCGGAACAGCACATCATCATGGGGAGCTCCAGTGTTGTTCGTGAAAAAAAAGGATGGTTCACTCAAAATGTGTGGACTACCGGAAGTTGAATCAGCTAACTATCCGGAACAAGTATCCTCTACCCAGGATCGATGATTTATTCGATCAGTTGAGGGGATCCAGTCACTTTTCCAAGATTGACCTGATGTCCGGTTATCATCAAGTCCGGGTCAGGGAGGAAGATATCGAGAAGACAGCTTTCAGAACACGGTATGGACTATTTGAATTTGTAGTCATGCCATTTGGGCTTACCAACGCACCGGCTGTGTTCATGGACTTAATGAACAGAATCTTCCGTCCATATCTGGATCTGTTTGTTATAGTGTTCATTGAAGATATCCTGATCTATTCCAAGAGTCAGGAGGATCATGCTGAGCATCTACGAATAGTATTGAACACCTTGAGATAGAACCAGTTGTATGCCAAAGCAAGCAAATGTGAATTTTGGCTACCTGAGGTCAAATTCTTGGGGCATGTTATAACAGCAGATGGTGTAGCCGTTGATCCGGCTAAGGTGGCAGCAGTAAGTGAGTGGAAAGCTCAAAAGAATGTCACTGAAATCTGTAGCTTTCTGGGTTTGGCTGGATATTATAGGAAGTTTATCATGGACTTCACCAAAATTGCATCCCCATTGACTCGACTCATGCAGAAAGGAGTCAAATATGAATGGTCAGATTTGTGCAATCAGAGATTTGAGGAGCTGAAAGAGAGACTTACAACTGCTCCTATTTTAGTTTTGCCGGAAAGAGGCAAAGGTTATGAAGTACAATGTGATGCATCAGGAGAGGGACTGGGATGTTCACTCATGCAACGTGATCGGGTGGTGGCATATGGTTCAAGACAACTAAAGATACATGAACGCCTCTACCCCACACATGATCTGGAATTAGCTGCGGTGGTCTTCGCTCTCAAAAGCTGGAGACACTATCTATATGGTGAGAAGTTTGAAGTATTTTCAGATCACAAGAGCTTGAAGTATTTATTTGATCAGAAAGAGCTCAACCTGAGGCAGCGCAGATGGATGGAATATATGGCGGACTATGAATTTGCGCTCCGATATCATCCAGGAAAGGCCAACAAGGTGGCGGATGCTCTCAGCCGTATGTCTCATGCATCAGTGGCATGTTTGATCAGGACCGAATGGGAGATGTTGAATTCCATTCGTGAGTTTAATCTATACATCACAAACCATGGGAGTATGTACAATTTGATCATACGATCCAACATGGTTACAAAGATTGAACAGGAGCAGCGAACAGATCCGGAAATGGCAGAGACATGGGCCAAGATGTCTATTGGCGAGGTTGTACCGGATTGGGAATTACGACCAGGACAGGGTCTTATGTTTTGGGGTAGAATTTATGTGCTAAGAAGCTGCAGAAAAGAATTACTGATAGAGGCACATCAGAGCAAGCTCTCCATTCATCCGGGTAGCACAAAGATGTATCATGACTTAAAAAGACATTATTGGTGGCATGGACTCAAGAAGGATGTTGCAGAGTTCGTGGCTCATTGTTTAACTTGTCAGCTGGTTAAGACGGAACATCAAAAGCCACCAGGGTTACTCAAACCCTTAACAGTGCCGGAATGGGAATGGGAGCACATTTCCATGGACTTTGTGACGGGGTGCCGAGGTCCTCGAAGGGCAATGACGCTATATGGGTTGTGGTAGACCGACTGACCAAGTCCGCGCATTTTATTCCTATCAAAATGACAGATTTATCAGAGACATTGGGTCGGAGATATATATCAGATTACATGGTATCCCACATACTATAGTGTCTGATAGAGATGGCCGATTCACCGGCAGGGAATGGCAGAGCATGCAGTCGGCCATGGGGACCGATCTACTTATTAGCACAGCATTCCGTCCACAGACCGATGGACAATCGGAAAGAACAATACAAACGTTGGAGGACATGTTGAGGGCGTGCATGCTAGACTTCAAAGGTGGATGGGAGGATCATTTGCCATTGGTGGAGTTTTCTTATAACAATAGCTACCAAGCAAGTCTTCAGATGGCACCATTCGAAGCTTTGTATGGTAGACCATGCAGGTCACCAGTGTGCTGGACAGAGGTCGGCGAACTTGCGCTGATAGGACCCGAGTTGGTTGTCGAAACTACGGCACAGATCCAGTTGATACGTCAACATTTGTTGACCGTACAGAGTCGGCAAAAGAGCTATGCTGATAAAAGGAGGAGGTTTCTCGAATTTGAAGTAGGAGACATGGTATTCTTGAAGGTCTCGTCACGAAAAGGGCATGAGATTTGGGAAGAAAGGAAAATTGTCGCCAAGATATGTGGGACCGTTTTCAATTATCAGAAGGATGGGAGATGTAGCCTATTAGTTGGCACTTCCTTCGCAATTGGCGTCTCTACATGATGTATTCCATGTGTCGATGCTGAGGAAGTACAACCCTGATCCGTCTCATGTTTTGAATGTGCAAGATATAGATGTGCAAAGCGACGTCACTTATGTCGAGAAGCCGGTCAGAATATTAGAGAGTGAGCAAAGGGTGTTGCGTAACCGAGCGATTCAGTTCGTCAAGGTGGTATGGGATCGACATCGTGTTGAGGGAGCCACTTGGGAACTGGAATCGGAGATGAGAATATCTCACCCTGAATTGTTTGTATGATTTATTTTGAAATCCTACTTCGTTCGATTTTCGGGACGAAAATTATAAAAAGATTATTGTATTGTAACACCCTGGAATTTCAAAGTTATCAATTTATATGAAATTATTCATATTTACGGAATTGCCATTGTGATATAATTGATTTGAATTTAAATGGGTCAATGGTTCAATCAAGACACAAAGGATGGTAGTTTTGTTTACAAAACAAATAAATGTATAAGATATACTTAAACGAGTGAAAAGTCATAATTGGGTCAAATTTTGTTAAATGGGTCAAAAATGACCAAATTGGACCCAATGGGTCGTAGTTGACATATTTGACTATTTGGTGAGCTCAAAGCTTAATTGGGTTACGATGAGGTAAATGTTTGAGTTGGGTTTGAGTTGAAATAAATGTTGGAGTTGAGTTGAGTGTAATTTATAAGTTGAGTTACATTAATGAATGAGTTGAGTTTTGGGTGAGTTAAATAAAAGAGTTGGATGAATAAATCTTTGAAGTGAGTGTATGATAGTGGTGTGTTCTGATTACAATTTCTTTTTAAACACAATAAACGTTGGCTGCATGGGAGGTATTACCATGCATGTAACTCCCATTTAAGTGGTAAAGGAAATGGGAGTTACATTTTGAAAGTACATGGAAGACGTTGGAGGAGGGGAGGAGTTTCATCTTATGATGAAACTCCAATTTGAATTGGTAAATGAAAGATGAATGAGGAGAAGACTTAAAGAGACAAGCATAGGGTCGTTGGTATATGATGGGTTTCATTTTAAAAGAAACAGCCAATGGGAGACGGTGAAACACATGGGGTTTCATTTGAAACTCCCATGTAAAGTATGAATGAAGGTGGGTTGTTACAAAGACTAGCCAATGGTGTGGGAGTTTCATTTCCATATGAAACTCTCACCTTCAAAGATAAGAGAGTCGTTGGATGCTAAGGGGGGGTTTCATTTCATAGATGAAACCCCAAGGAACTTAAAGGATTCTAATTATGGAGAGATGAGTTACACAAGGGCTGAATTAACCTTGGGCTGATTTTGGTTAAACAAAGGGTTTCTTTTCATTTTACTCTCTCTGTCTCTCTTTTCCTTGGACTGATATCATTTCCCAAACACCAAGAACAGCAGTTGGTCGGGGATTTGTAATCAGTCTTGGGTTGTTTCCTTTCACCAAATCAAGAGCACACATTGAGCAAAGGAGGGGGGGATCAAGGTTTCTCATCTAAAGCCAATATTCTTTCTCTCTCTCTACCTCTTTGCCGTGTCCTACATTTTAAAAAAAATGAGAGCAGCAGCTGGTTACTTAATCAGTCCTTGACCATCAAGGAATCAAGAAGAAGGAGAGGCTAAGAAAGGGAAAGGAACAAGCCGGAGGGAAGATCAATTGGAGGAGTCGCGGAAACGGTAGGTTTTCGATAAACAATTTTTAAATGTGACCCGGCCATTGGATGGCCAAATCTAACAAGGGTTAGATATTGGATGGAGGTACATGAATGAGATAAAAAGATGGACCATAGGGTTCGGCCCCATTGGATGGCCTAACCCCATGGAAATAATTGATTTATTTGGATGGTTTTTGGAAGTTAAAACCATACAAGTATGGGACTGTCTTTAGATGATAAAAGTGGATGATACAGGGAAAGGGAAGAACGTGGATCGATAAGAGGACCAAGTACGGAAACTTGGGTGGTTTGAATGATTGGAATGGATTATGAATGGACTATTTTATGGACTTGATATTTGATATAGTTGGACAATGTAATTTGGTAATTAGTTATGTTGGCTTGTAATAAGTAGTTAAGATAAATGCTATGGTTTGTTTTATGTTGGATGTTTTGATTAAACGATTAGTTAAGATTGATTAGTAATTTTGGAGAATAAGTTATGTACTTTGCTATCTAAGAATGGAAAATTGGATTAATCATAGGTTCTATTATAACCTCAGTTAGATTTAGACTAAGTTAATTCTGCAAGTTATATATGTACCATGTGCGGATCAGTTTTATGGACTTAGTTCATACGCACATGGGCTTGGCTAGTTAAGGGTCGGATTTAGAGATCCGAACTTAACTCGCGTCGTGACACTCTGCCCCGATCACATGATTATTTTAAATAAAAAATAAATAAATAAACTCTGAAAATTAGAGTGAAAAGGGCGGGGTGTTACAGTTGGATCCTAATTGGGCCATTGACCCAATTAAATTTATCCTCTACTCAATTACATTCCAAACCCATTTACCTTGACTCATCTTAATAAATTAATCACCCTTTAATTTCACTCTTAAGAGGGAATTTCCTTTATTTCCTGGGTTATGATCTCGGGGTGTTACAATACTAACACCTTTTAGAATTTTCGTCCTGAAAAAATTTCGATAGGGCTTGCATTCTACTTATTTCCATTCCAATCATCTCAGATAGAACACTCTTATCTTTTATCCATATTCTCAAGTTCGTTCCTTCATCGCCATGTCGCTTCCCTGCTAACCATCCCCTTATCCGTATGGCTTTCAAAACCAGATGGGGAAGCACAACCATCATATCAGCGGTGTTCGTTGTTTCCTTCCATCTCCTTATAGTCACTTCCTATACCAACAGTGTCTAGTATTTACCTCTTCATTACGCTTTTTCTCTAATATGGATATTGTACTCCCTTCAGGACAATACACCAAACACAAGTCCATGCATTTATGCTATCACTGTTTTCTACCATACCTTTATGTTTACTACAGTCTCTCATGTATTGATGTATTTCAAGGATTTCTTTACACATTCATATCACATTCACCCACATATGGGGGGTCTTATTCCCACAAGCCACATGTTATACTTTCTAAATTTGATTACCCAATGCCATTCATACCTTCCGTTATACATGAATATACAGTGCAACCATCACAGGACCTATGCACTACAATACAACATCTGGAATTTAAATTTCCAATACATTTGCGAACCGGCATTCTGGTAATCCATTACATCTATCACAAGTGGCCATAATATTATACAGCTTGTCGTGGTCCACACCACTTAATTACATCAAAATCACTCATATCAACCTAAGAGGTTCATTCTCGCAGAAATTACTCTGTCTCATGTTATCTCTTTTTCTCATGAGCCCATTTGCGATCTCATGTAGATCAATGTACTCTGTTTCACTTTACCTGCTACCAAGATATTTTCCATACATACTCGCTCAATACGTTCATTCGTCTACTCTCTGTGTGAGGTTAGTGATTACCTTGCCCCTCATTGAAAATTTGTTAGTGAGGTAGCCTGCCAATGTGAGCCTATGCTCAAGGCTTTCGCTGATTCCATTTTAACTAGATTTCTAGCTGCACTCTCCTTGAACTCCTTCGGCTAACTACAGAGTCAGCTGGCCAGTCTAACTCGGCGGTCACCCATAGCTTCCCATTCGAGTTTCACTAAACTCTTATCTTTTCCACTAAGTACATCTCCAAAATTAAGCATATCTTCATTTGCACATAAGTCACTATGTGACTAACACATTTTGTTCAAAAGTTCTACGATACCGAGTATCTCTCAACACTAATTTTCCTGTGATACAAGTCGTAATACGACTAACACCTTTTTTCTTATAACATGGGATGTAGATCGAAACATGTCCCAATCATTAGAACAATACGCCATCTATGGGACCAACAGGTCCATCACACTACCACCATGTATACCATGGTACTGATACCCGGCATCAATCCAAACCACCATGGGAACCATCATCCACTGTTATACACATCCATCCCTGGTATCACTCTATCAGTGAGTATCATCTATCCATAGTTAATAACCATCCATGAATATAATCCTTCTATGGGCATAATCCATCATTGGGCATAATTAATCCAGGGTACAACATTTACCATGAGATATTCTATCCGTAGGAACAACACTCGAATGAATCACTACGTGACTGTGGCAATAATATCAAATCATAAATATACTCCGACCCCTACCAAGACTTAGGGCCCATGACTTACTAAGCGAAAGACCAACGTGCAACGTGATCAAGTATACCTCGTACTGCATCCCTTCACCCCAAGGGTGATTCAGTCAAGCTCTAAGGCGGTCGAACCGCGTCTAACGAAGCTAGCAACACCCCCATGGGGTAAAATAGTACTTAGCTCTACTCATCCACTGTCCACTGTCCACTGTCCGCTACCCACTGTCCACTGTCCACTGTCCACTGTTCACTACCCACTGTCCACTGTCCACTGTCCACTACCCACTGTCCACTGTCCACCAAAACCCACTTGTGGGGTTCAGCCATACAACATGGCCGAACCTCACTCTTTCGTTTTGACCCCCTTTTTAACCCTTGTTTTATTTTAAACGAAATGGGTGCAACACCATCCATTCTTTGATTTATTAATCCCATCACCTAAGTTAATCATTTAACTTGATAAAAACAACACCTAAATCTATCAAATATTATCCATGGGCTTTGGCCATAGAAGATGGCTGAACCCATGGTTCTTTCATTTCATCTTCTTACCATTTTAACCCTTATTTTTTAACTTGGTCATTCAATCACTTAACATGCATAGATCTACGAAATGATTCATCAAAATAATTCATGGGGTTCGACCATATGCATGGCCGAACCCATGGTCCTTTGTTTCCATCCTCCCATGGTCTAACTACATGTATATCCATCAATATTCCTCCATCATTTTCCTCCTTTCAAACCCTTTAAAAAAAACACTAACATACATCCATCCTTTTCATCCTTTAAAACCCAATTAAAATTAATAATATACTTCCTTGGGGTTTCGGCCATACAACATGGTCGAACCCTATGGTTCATCAATTTCTTCTAAAAAATCGTAAACCCATGGTTAAATCACTTGATGGGGTTCGGCCATACAACATGGCCGAACCTCATTTTGCCTCTCTTTGAATAGATCTTAAATCCATAGCCTCTAATATTTTGGCCAACCATTTCCAATTTCTATGGAATGCTCCCTTAGCCTCCCTTTAATTAATAAATCTTGTCAAGTACCACTTACCGATTCCGCGACTCCTCCGATTTCTTACATTCCACCTTGCTCCTCC
Source organism: Chimonanthus salicifolius (assembly GCA_013350335.1). Lineage (NCBI taxonomy): Eukaryota > Viridiplantae > Streptophyta > Magnoliopsida > Laurales > Calycanthaceae > Chimonanthus > Chimonanthus salicifolius. Next base: position 66,463,417 of record CM023533.1, read on the forward strand.
GATCTTCTCCTTCCTTAGTCTTTTCTTTCTTCCTCCTTGATCTTCGGCCATAGTGTGTTGCTTGATTAAGATGAAAATCCTAAGAGTGGTTCGGCCAAGGAAGAGATTTGAGAGAGGGAGAGGAGGAGAGAATGGAAAACCCTAAGTCCTTTCCTTGTCTTGTGAGAGATCGGCCCAAAGAGTGAGAGGGAGAGGAGTTGAGATAGAAAACTCTAGGCATTTCTTGTCTTAGTGAGAGGGTCGGCCAAGGGAGAGTTTGAGAGCACAATTTCTTTGTTCCAATAAGATCCAATCAGCCAAAGGTGTGGTGTTTCTTGGGTTATGCCCCTTTGTAATAACAAAACCCTTCACCTCCTTCATTAATGTTTCCTTTGGAGTTTCATCCCATGAGATGAAACTCCCAACTCTCCAACATGTATGCCTTTTGGGTTTCCTCCTTGGAGATGGAAACCCTCCATCTTCCCACTCCACTCACTTAAAAATGAAAGTCCCATTAACTTCCCATTCAACTTGGATTCATTTCCAACTCAAAATAATTCAACACAATACTTGGGTTCACCCATGATTGACCAAGTCTGTAACGCCCGCCCCTTTTCACCGAAAATCAGAGTCTAATTTTTTTTTTTTAAAAGGAAAAGTGACAAAGGGTGCGAACGTCACGACGCGAGTTAAGTCCGAGCTTCTAAAACCCGGCCCTTAACTAGCCAACCCTACGTGTACGTGGAATGAAGTCCACGGAGAATGGTTCACACGTAGAAGTAAGCATCGGAGAACATTTAAACCAATTGCGGAAAATTATAAAAGAGCCTAACCTACAAATTCTTAGATAGCAGAGAAGTTACATTCATTCAATCACCAAACATCCTTAAAACCGTAATGTCCAAAATATAGTAAGTAATCTCAATTATTACATTTCCGACAAATTAAACTACATCAAATACACATTTCTCAAAATAACTTAAATAAAATAATTAGTCCGCCTTCCAAAGCTCTTAAGCTTGGCTCCCGTCTCGTCCTTCTGCTCCGGCATTTCCTGCGTCATCAGCTAGGGTAGAAGTAGGGCGTTAGACCACGCGCCCAGTAGGACTCCGAGTAGGGCTAACACCTGGATTAGTGATAACAAAGCATATAGATAATACATAACGAAAAGTCATAGAATGAATGTCATGTCATGTGTGTCTGTGCTATGAATCCCACCCATCATCCTTACTATCCCGATGCCATATCCCCCTTGACGGTAAGGCCTCGTCAAGGTGTAACCACAAATACAATATCCCCCTTGATGGAAGAACCATCATCAAGGTATAACAATAAATACAACATCCCCCTTGACGGTAAGGCCTCGTCAAGGTGTAACCACAAGTACAATATCCCCCTTGATGGAAGAACCATCATCAAGGTATAACAATAAATACAACATCCCCCTTGACGGTAAGGCATCGTAAAGGTACAATGATACATATGTGAAATGTCCCCATGCTTGTTTATCGGTCGCTCCGACGGAGCATGGACTCCGGTTTCATTTCATCCTTCCCCTGTCATATGCCTCCCATGCCATGCATGAGATGTAGATGCCATATGCCATGTAATATATGAAATTCAATAGTAATAAAACCCATCTTAAAACAATTACAAGATTTCCAACTAAATCAAAGGGAAACCATCCCACAATATTTAATCCAAAACCCATCATAAGCATTCACATAATTTCCAAAATAATTTAAAGGAAAACATCACAAGATGTATAATCCAAAACTCATCTTAAAGACAACTACATGTTTTCCAAAATAAATTAAAGAAAACATCACCCAATCCATGGCTTACAAAAATGTAGGAATCCTACCGAATACCGACTCGTATCCTTTTTCGTTTTCCGTTCGATAAACCCGGTTGCCGATCGCGCACCACCTGCGAAGTCCAGTACCTTATTACACATTCATCATTAGTCCATGTTTTAACCATTTCTAAGCCCATATGAAAAACCGGTCACTATTTAGGTTTTGTGGGTCCCATATCATTTATTTAACCTTTTAATCCCATAAGTCTTAAAATTCGGCCACCCTAGGCTTTATCAATCACTTATAAGGTTATTACATTAGATCCCCTAAGTCCATGATCAATTTCCATGGAATTCTTGAATTTGGCCACTAATTACGGTTTTGCCACTACCCCTTTTACATAAACAATTACTCATTCATTCATGCCTACCTAAGCCCAAAATTGATCCACAACTTAGGTCCATTAATGATCCCTAACCATGTTACAAGATCATTAAAAATCAACCCTTAACTTAGCCTCATTTCCATTGATTTAACACATGCATAATTCCAAATTTGGCCTATAACATGACCTAACATTGGGTCATGGGTTCGGCCATACACCATGGCCGAATCCATGATGCCTATTTCCCATTTTTTCTTGGGTCCATTTACATCATTTAGATCCACCAATAATCCTTCTTTGAGGGTTTTAAATCATGCATCTAAACCATATTCTTAACCCCATTTGAATCATCATTTCATCACCATAGGGTTCAAGGTTCACTTCATCCATGCCTTTCAAGGCTATACACCTCTTTGCATTTTCATCATAACACCATTTTAAAACTTTCCCACATTCATTCATTTACTAAAATTCATTAGTTAAAAATACTCATTGCCTTCCATTTTTCAAACCCTAATAAATCATACATTACTTACCATGGGGTTTGGCCATGTTACATGGCCGAACCCTATGGTCCTTGACTCAAAAAAAATTGCATATACCTCTATGTTTGATCACATTAAGCATGTACTATCCTTAGTCCCTTTTATTTTTTCTTAACCCTAATTTTTCTCCATTAGGGTTTTACCCACTTTCTATTCCTTAAACCCTAACTAATTAAACCAAACACCTAATCACCCAATTCCATGCTCAATTTAATAAATTACACAATGCACATACTACATTTACTTATTTATTTTCCCTAACCCTAATTCATCCATTTAGGGTTTCCTCCATCTTCCACACTCTCATTTGATGGGTTTAACATCCATGGCATAAATTTATGTAACCACCATTAAATTCTACAAAAATAAATTTCAAATCTTAAACCCTAAAAATCCAAAATTTCTTGTTTAAGAAATACTCACAATCCGTCGTCTCCTCCGACTTCCGCCGCTCCCGTCGGTTTCCTTAGCCTCCTCTCTCCTTCTTCTTGATCTTTAATAGGTCAAGAGGCTTGATCAATGGTGGCAACCCCCAACCTTAGGATCAGCCAAGTTAGGGTTTAAATTGAGAGAGAGAAGAGGATGGAGATGGGAAAAATGTCTCAAGATCTTTACCTTGAGATGGTGGTCCAACCTTTTCTTCCTCTCCTTGAGCTCTTCTCTTTTCTTTCTTAATTTTCTTCTCCTCTTTTCCTTGCTAGTGTGGAATGGCAATGGAAGAATGGGAGAGATGGAGAGAGTGAGTTGAGGGTAAAATGAAAAGGATAAGGTGTAAACCCATATTTATCTCTTTGGTTATTTAACCTTCACTTTACATTAACTCTCTCCACCCACCCACAAGATATTTATATTGCTTTATGGCTTATGACTCCACCCCCCTAAGTCCCAACGTGTTTTATTTTTTAAGTTTGGGATGAGTTGATTTGGTTTTCACCTTTTGACCCCACTTTGACTACCTCATTTGGATAATTTTAATCATTTAATATTTAGATATTTTGGTTACTTTAATTCTCATTTACTTAAATTACCTTATACATCCACCCATGGTTGACCAATTCAACCATGGTGGTTGGCCCCACCAAACCTTGGGTCCACACGCCACCTCACTTGGTGAGGTGGATGTGGGTCCCACTTGGCCACATCACCTTGGTTTAATTTTTAACTTAACTTAGGTGATTTAATTTCATTGAATACCCTCTAAATGGATCACCATTGGGCCCATGACCCAATTACATTTCCATCTAGCCCATTTACCTTAGAGCTCAACTACTTTGACCCATCGGGTCCCAAATGGGTATGTGACCCAATTTGACCATTCTTGACCTATTTAACCCTCATTGCCCCTTTAAATGAATTTAAATCAACTCCATAGTCCATTGGGCCATACTTGGGCCTTTGTCCAAATTTTTGGCCCATTTACTCTTTACTTCACCAATTTTCCAATTTCCATCACTAAAATAACTTATATCCACATTTTTTTATTAATTTAAAAATTCCGGGCCCTTACATCATGCTTGCTACCGCTCGGCCTGGCCTCACTACCTTTTTCCTTTCTTGTATCAGTGTCTAGAAAGGGAAAAGATTTGTGGGCTTAGTCAACGCCCAGTAGGATCCCCCATCGAGTGGGTACCAACACGTGATGAAAAACATAATATCAATGAAATGTCATAATTCATTCAAATTCCATAAAAATCAAGTATCAAAGCACATGTTCAAATTCAAATATATCTCATGATAAAAAACGAGCATTTAAATTCAAGTCAAGCTCATTTCTCAATAAAAATAATCATACTCATAAATCACATGAAGTGTTATGTCATGAACCTACACGACCCTTTCATGCCCCATGCAGTATACTTTTCTTTTCTCTTTCAATGGTTTATATCGTTGGCCATTTATGTCTGTAGCTTTCCTGAGGCACCGGCTGGGAACTACTACCCAATACTAGCATTTAACTGGAACTATCTGGGGGAGTGCCACACAACCATACTCCTACACAGGTTTCAGGACTTCTTCTGACCCTGGAGCTTTTTACTCAAGGACAGTGCCATAATTTTGTAGCCCATATATGCGGCCATATACAATGGTTAATTATCTCATCACTAAAATAACTTATATCCACATTTTTTTATTAATTTAAAAATTCCGGGCCCTTACAAAGTCAATCATGGCTTAGTCAACAATGCCCTCATTTTGTATTTAATTATTTGCCACCTCACTTGATGAGGTGGATTTGGGTCTAAATTGGGTAATTGACCCAATTAACTTAAGTCTACCCATTTATTTAAAATCAGCTCATAAATGACCCATTGGGCCCCAAATTGGGCATTTGACCGAATTAAATCACACTTATTCGCTTATCCTCATTCAAACTCTATCCATAACCCGTTGGGTCTTAATTGAACCAATTAAATACATTCTACCTGTATCCACTATCTATTCGATCCTAATTGGGCCATTGAAGCAATTAAATTTATCCTCTACTCAATTACATTCCAAACCCATTTACCTTGACTCATCTTAATAAATTAATCATGTAACACCCCGCCCTTTTTCACTCGCTTCTTCATGTAAATTCAGAGTCTATTTTTTTTTTTTTTATAACAGAGTAGAGTGATCGAGCACGGGACGTCACGACAGGAGCTAAGTCCGAACTTCCAAAGTCTGACCCTTAACTGGCCAACCCATGTGTGCATGGACTAAGTCCATAAAAATGGTTCACACATAGCAATATCAACATGCAAAATAAAATCATAACATCAAATTTACGAAATCATAATAGAACCAAGTTCTATTCCATTCAGATAGCAAAGTACGTCAAGTCCTTAATCATCATTCAAATACCATTATTATCAAAATTAACATCCATCCATCTAAGTTGTTACATTTCGAAATCTAGCTGCTCAAATACAAGTCCATGAGTAACTTTTATTAAAATAATAAACTAAATCATTCAATCTCCTATGCCTGGCCCGTCTTGTGTTCATCGTTCCCCTGATTTCCTGCGTCATCAACTAGGGTAGAAGTAGGGCGTTAGAACAACGCGCCCAGTAGGTATTCCAGTTACGGCTAACACATGGTTAGTACAAAATATATAATAATATCGTAACGTCAAAAACCATATAAATCCATGCCATTCAATGATGACAAATGCAATGAGTCTCACCCATCACATGTACATAAAAGTACCCACCACATAGGTCTTCCGGAGGAATCTTCTTGATGGAAATCACATCAAGGTACCGCACATAGGTTTTTCGGACACCCCGACGGAGTGTGACCCCTCTGGTTACAAATCCTCCACCCCATGCCATGCATGAGATGCCAATGAAACACATGCTATTTTATAACATAAATATAGCATTTAAAAATCATATTTAAATCACATGCTCTTTCCTCATATAGACATAGCACTTAAAATCAACCTTTGAAATACATTCAACACATGCTATTTATAACATAAACATAGCATTTAAAATTCACTTTAGAACATATCATTTGAAGCATAATTTCATCAAACCACAAGATAAAACAAATGTGCACAAATCCATGGTTTCAAAGAGGTGGAATCCTACCAAAGACCGCTAACGTGTGCTTGCATCTTTCGTCCAGTAACCGCTCACGATCGTCAACGCCTTGTGAAATCCCGTTACCTTATAATACAATAATAAATCAAAACCAAGTCCCACTTGATGTACAACTTTTAAAATCCATTAACCAATCCCCATATTTACAAGATTGCCACTCATGGCTAACCTTCTATATTTTGCAAGTATTTACAACCTTGTCATTGGTCTCCATTACCTCATGTTTATATTCAAAACCGATCCATAAAATCCCTTAATTTGGTCCATGGGCTTCAGCCATACACCTTGGCCGAACCCTATGGTGTATAATTTCCAATTATGACATTAATAATTCATACTTAGAAAGTTCCCTATTTTAGCATCCAACTTCCATAATTACAAAATTGCCATTCATGGCCAACCTTCCATAAATAGAAGGTTTCCAAATTTAGAATCACCTTCCATTTAATCTAAGTTCCATAATTAGTAAGTTGCTAATTTAATCTCCACCTTAGATCCTTTCTAAATTAATAACCATCCTTGTATTTTAATAATTTACTTACATTAAAATACCAATCCAACTCCATGGGGTTCGGCCATACCCCATGGCCGAACCCCTATGGTTTCCAAAATCCTTATTAGAAAGTCCATATTTATCCAATAACCTTCCATAATTAAAACTTACCAATTTAAAATTCCATAATTAGAAAGTTCCTAATTAAAACTTTCTAGTTTAGTCTTCACCTTCCAATAATAGAAACTTTCCCATTTTAATCTCCTCCTTCTATTTTTAGAAACTTTCTAAATAAACAAACTTCCTTATTTAGAAATCATATTCCATAATTAAAAAGGTTTCCATAAATAAATGTTTTTCAATTTGGCAACCTCTTTCCAAAATTAGATAGTTTCCTAAATTAGAAACCATCTTTCCATAATTGGATGCTTTCCAAATTTAGCAACCAAAATCCATCTACTATTCCAAAACAACCCCATGGGGTTCGGCCATACACCATGGCCGAACCCTATGGTTCATGATCTTGACCATTAATTTAAATCCATTAAATTTTATCAATATCTTTTCCATTTAATCCATTCAAAATCACATATCAATAACATCAACCACTTATTTAACAATTAACCAAACACCTTCCATGGGGTTCGGCCATACACCTTGGCCGAACCCTATGGTTCTTCTTATTCCATTTATTTTCTAAATTAATAACAAAGTCCATTAAAATTATCATAACTTTCTATGGTTTTCAGCCTATATAATTAATTCTCAAATCCACTTCCATCTTCTTAATTTCATGAACATAATACCCATACATCTCCATAAATAAATCCGTACATGGCCGAACCTCACTCTTAGAATTAATCCATACATTGGTGAGTTTCTAATTTTATGATGCATCCTCAATTTTATTTGGTGCGGTTCGGCCATACACCATGGCCGAACCTCACCACCCTCTTTTTTTTTTTTTATCAATCTTCCATGATCTTCATTTAAAATTATCCAACTCTCCCATGGGTTTTCATTATTCAAATTTAATCAATGTTCCTCCATAAATGAATCCTTTAAAATTCCATAACCTAACCCATTTCTTTCCATGACCGAACCCTATGGTCCATTTTTCCATTAAAAAGTAACCATAGTTTTTAAACAAAAATCGGAATCACTTACCGGTTCCGTGACTCCTTCGGTTATCCTTCGCTTGGTCTTTCTCTTCTAATCTTCTTCTCCTTCTTGATCTTTCCCTTTGTTGGCCGCCCCTTTTCTTCCTCTTGTTTTTTTTTTTTTTTTTTGGCGTGAATGGGAATTGAGAGAGAGAGAGAGAAAAATAGGCCTAAGGGGTTATCTCCTTATATAAAGTCTCCTTTTATCTAAAAGTGGAAGGTGCTATGCGCCGCTCCCTTTATTAAATTGGTGATGCCGTGCACCCCCTTGTTCTAAAATCCTTCCTTAATCCCTATTTGGAATGTGCTATGCGCCCTTGCTCTCTTCTTTAATTATCTCATGCGCATAATGTAGATATGAAATATCTCTATACACGGCCATGCATAATTTTATTTAAACTTGGACATTTTCTTAAAATATGCAAATCCAATTTAATTAGAAAAGTCCCTCTTTAAATTTTCTAGCATATCACCTAGATATGCATATCATTCATGCGCATAATCCTAGATTTTTACATCTAAAATTCGGCGATGTAGTCTTTTATTTAAATTTAGATATAATGCATCACTAAATTAATTCAACCCCATTTAATTTTAATAAAACCAATTCCAGAATCAATTGGGTCCTAATTGGGTCATGGCCCAATTCTTTATCCATATAAGATCCAATCTAAAATTCACAATTAAAATGGATAATTTTCATATAAAATAAGTAATTGAAAATCCGGGGTGTTACAATACAACCCTCTTTTTAAAATTTTCGTCCCGAAAATCGAGTGAAGTAGGTTTCAAATATTTACACAAACAGCTCAGGATGAGCCTTTCTCATTTTCGACTCGAGTTCCCATGTGGCTTCATCAATGCCATGTCGATCCCATACTACCTTGACAAACTAGATTGCTCGGTTCCGTAATACCCTTTGTTCTGTGTCCACCACTCGGACAACCTTCTCGACGTATGTCACGTCGCTTTGAACCTCTATGTCTTGTATGTTCAGTACGTGAGAAGGATCAGGATTATACTTCCTCAACATCGATATATGGAACACATCGTGTGAAGATGCTAACTGTGATGGGAGTGCCAATTGATAAGCCACGTCTCCCATCTTTCTTATGATTGAAAGCAGTCCCACATATCTTGGCGACAATTTACCTTTCTTTCCAAATCTCATGTCCCTTTCATGGCAAGACTTTCAAGAACACCATGTCTCCCACTTCAAATTCAAGGAACCTCCTCCTTTTGTCAGCATAGCTCTTCTGACGACTCTGCACAGTCAATAGATGTTGTCGTATCAACTGTATCTGCGTTGTAGTCTCTGCAACCAACTCAAGTCCAATCAGTGCAGGCTCACCGGCCTCTGTCCAGCGCACTGGTGACCTACATGGTCTACCATATAATGCCTCAAATGGTGCCATCTGGAGGCTTGCCTGGTAACTATTGTTGTACAAGAATTCTACTAAGGACAAGTGATCCTCCCATCCACCCTTGAAATCTAGCATACATGCTCTCAGCATATCCTCCAGTGTCTGTATTTGTAACGCCCCACCCTCTCCGAGAAATCAGAGTCTAAATTTTTTTTTAAAATAATAATAGAATAACAACGGAAGAGAGCGGACAGAGTCACGACGCGAGCTAAGTTCGGACTTCCCAAGTCCGACCGTTAACTGGCCACCCATGTGTGCATGGACTAAACCCACGAATTATAATAGCCCGAATTTTTGAAGCAATATATATTGGACATTTAATTATTTTAATTTGGAATTTGATGTGATGAAAATGCCAAATGGATCAACTTTGGGACAAGGGTCCAAGAATGGCCCAATTGGGCCACAAATTAGATGAAATTCATTCAATGGGTCAATGAGAAGTAATTGGGTCAAAGATAGTCAATTTGAGTCAAAGTGGGCCCGATCACCATGTGGGACCCAATGGATCAAAATTGGTCCAAACCCTAAGGTAAAGGGGTAGAAAATAATCGGTTGGGCTGTGGGCCCAATGGTGGGCCAATTAATTTAAAAAGGGTGATTTGGAATTAAAACCCCTAAGTTAATAATGAAATGAAATGGTATGACCAAATGGGGCCCACCTCCACCTCACCAATTGAGGTGGCGTGTGGACCAAGGAAAAAGTGGGACCAACCATCATGGTTGACTTGGTCAACCATGGATAAATTTAAGAAGAATAAGGTGGATTAAGGTAAATTAAATTGATTAAAAATTATTGTAAAATTATCTAAGTTAAAATCAATGGAATTAAAATAACATGGCCAAGTGGGCCCACCTCCACCTCATCAAGTGAGGTGGCGGGTGGGGTAGGTATAGGTGGGGGCCGTCCACCATGGTTGACTTGGTGAACCATGGGTGGATTTATTAGATAGATAATTTAATGGAATTAATTTGGATGGAAATTAATTAACCTAAGTGAGGGCTTAACTTAATTAGGTTAATTAATTAGGGTCAACATAAACAAGTCAAAGAGGACATGGGAGCCATGCTTGGTGGTTGGGTCTAAACCCCCACCACCAAAGTCAAGCTAGCCCATGCTTAGTGGGTGGGGAAATTAATGTTGAGTAAAGGCCACTCCAACCATCTCCATCTCATTTCAAACTACCCATTTCACTCTAGCCCTCCAAACACACAAGAAAAATCATCCCCCACCTTGCAAAGGAAAAGAGAAGAAAAACTTAGAAAGAAAGAAGAAGAAAAGAGAAGGAAAGGATAAGTCTTGGGCCACCCCAAGATCAAGATCCTTGAAGATTTCTCCCTCATCTCCATACTCTTTCCCTCTCAACCTAACACTATCTTAGCCGATCCAAGCATGTCCCACCTTTGATCAAGCTCATCTAGCCGATCAAACAAGGAGAGAAAGAAGAAAGGAGGCCAAGGAAGTCGACAGGAGCGACAAAGACCGGAGGAGTCGTCGGATCGTAAGTATGTTCTAAACAAGAAATTTAATTTTAGGGTTTTAAGTTTTGGAATCCATTTCCTTGGATTGGACGGTGACCAAACCATCATAGGCTTTAAATTTAAAAATCCATCCAATGGTAGGATAAGAAATGGATAAAAAAATGGAGGAATGGATTAAGAAAGTGATGAAGTGGAAGAATGGAATTTTTCTTAAGTCTTTATTAAGCATAGGAAAATGGGATTTTTATGGTTTAATGGACCATAGGGTTCGGCCATGTAGCATGGCCGAACCCCATGGTAAATGTGGATGATTTTTAATTAAGGTTTGAAGGTTTCAAATGGTGGAGAATGCTTTATGATAATTAGTTTTCAAGTGATTTAAATAGTTGATTTTAAATAGGATTCAAAGGCATAGAATGGAATGGATGTATGACCATAGGGTTCGGCCATGTAGCATGGCCGAACCCCATGGTGAATAATGGGTGGATTTATTAAGTAGATTTAAATGGAATTATTGAGTATAAAATGTGATGTTTAAATGGGGTGAAAATGGTGATGTAAATGGATGATTTAATTCAAATGGAGGTATGATGTTTTAAAAGAAATCATGGACTATAGGGTTCGGCCATACAAGGTGGCCGAACCCCATGGTTAGTGATTGTGAATTTTAGAGTTTTTATAAGAATGGAAGTATGGAGAATGGTTAATGAAAATTAGGTTTCAAATGGGTGATTTTAAAGGATTGTTAAGATGAGAAAATCATGGGAAATGCACATGATTATTATGGCTTCTAAAATAGCATGGAGGAGATAAACCATGAACCATGCCATGGCCGAACCCTATGGTGATGATTAATTATTTTAATGAGAGTGAAGAGATAGAAGATGATGGAGAAAATGATAGTTTTAAATGGATTACAAAGTGTATGATATAAGTTTTTAAAGGGCCAAAATGAATGAAGGTTAGTGATTTTAAAATGGATTATTTTTGGGACAAAACATGAGTCTTTGAAAATGGCATCCATAAAGGTGAATCCCTAGGGTGGTGATTAGTGGTTTTAATAAATGGAAAATGATGTAGAAGAATGCTAGATTTTAATGGATTTATAAAAATGATATGTGAGGTGTTAAATGGGATGAAAATGGGGACTTGAATGGATAATTTAAATTCATTGGAGATTGGATTAAAGGGAGTAAAATGGACCCAAGAAAATGAAGATAGGGTACCATGGGTTCGGCCATGGTGTATGGCCGAACCCATGATCCCTTTGTGCGCCACCTTTAGGGCAAAATGTGAAAGGACATATGGGGATTAAATGTTTTTTTTTCAAAAATTAAATAATAGGTGGCTGATTTTGGATATGATATGGAATCATAAATGGGTCTAAGTTATGGATGAAATTTAAACTTAAAATAGACATAAATGGGTGAATGATTAACCATAGAGGAGAGAGTGGCAAAATGGTAATTATTAAGCCACTTTGAAGGACCATGGGTTCGGCCATGGTACATGGCCGAACCCTATGAGGATGAGACATGAAATTGAATGCATTATGAATGATTAATTGGAACGGATAGTTGTTGCATTTAGGTTCGCAAATTTGAATATTTAAATGGCCAAAGAAATTGGATTTATACATGTGTTTCAACCAATGGATAATGGGCTAAATTAAGGGCTGATTTTTGATAAAAGGGTAACATAATTAATGGCCATTAATGAGTCTAAGTAGATAGATCAATTATGAACTTAATCATGGATAACGTATGGACTAATTCGGTAAATGTAATAAGGTATCGGACGTCGCAAACGGTATGCGATCGGCGACCGGATTATCGAACGGAAAACGTAACGGAACGCGACACGGTATTTGGTAGGATACCTACCTTTTTTGTAAGCGATGGATATGTGATGGTGTTTTAAATTATTTTGATTTGGCTTATGATGGATTTATAATTATGATTTATCTTATGATATATTTTAAGTTATGAATCATATGGTTTCTATTTTAATATTATGCATTATATGGCTATGTATGGTATATCAAAATTATGGTTTATCTATATACTACATAGCATAATGCACTACATCTCATGCATGGCATGGGCGGAAAAAAATAAACAAACCGGAGTCCATGCTCCGTCGGGGCGACCGAGAAGCAAACATGGGGATAACTGAGGGGCCATAACCGGAGTCCATGCTCCGTCGGGGCGACCGAGAATCAGACATGGGGATAGCTGAGGGGCCATAACCGGAGTCCATGCTCCGTCGGAGCGACCGAGAATTTGACATGGGGATAGCCTGAGGGCTATAATCGGAGTCCATGCTCCGTCGGGGCGACCGAGAAGCAAACATGGGGACAATACATTGTATTATCATACGGATGATGGGTGGGACACATGACATAGGCACCCATGGCATAGCATTCATCACATGCTTATTTCGTTATATGTCATTTTTATCGGTATGTGTATTATCACTAATCCATGTGCTAGCCCTACTCGGAGTCCTACTGGGCGCGTTGACTAACGCCCTACTTCTACCCTAGCTGATGACGTAGGGGATGGCGGAAGCGGTGGACATGACAGGAGCCAAGCTGACGAGCTTGGGCAGCGCAGCCTTAGTTTATTTATGTTTACATTTTGGAGATGTAATTTTAAAGTAACTTAGTTTGTCGGGTTGTATAAGTTTACATTTCTTGCGATGGTTTGGACGTTACTTATGGACGATTACATTTTGTGATATAAATATGAACATAGGGGCATTTTGGTAATTCAATGTTGTATCTTCCCTTCTGTCTAAAAACCGATAGGATAGACTCTATTATCATGTTCCGCAATAACTATAATCCGCGAGCTTACTTCCTACGCGTGAACCATTTTGTGGACTTAGTTCCGCGCACGCGTGGGTTGGCCAGTTAAGGGTCGGACTTTAGAAGCTCGGACTTAACTCGCGTTGTGGCGTCCGCACCCTCTCTCATTCTTCTATTTCAAAGAAAAAAAATAGACTCTGATCAGCGGAAAGCGGGTGAAAAAGGGCCGGGCGTTACACGAATAACAAACCACACATGGAACTAAGTTAAAACATGCGGAATAGCAATAACTAATTGCAGAACTAAACTGATACGGAATATAATCAATCTTAAGTTAGCATATTCTTAGATAGCAAATACCAGTCTCAATTATTAAAATAACTTAATCCAACTATCCATTGTCAATATCATAAACAAACCATAGCAAAGGTATCAACTTATTACATGTCCATAAACGAAATCCAAATAATAGTAAATTATAAAAATCATTCCAACATCAAGCTCTTTAGCTTGGCTCCCCTCCTGGTCATCGTCCTTCTCTTTCCCCTTCTTTGTTCCTACATTATCCTCTAAGGATAGAATTAGGGCGTTAGATCAACGCGCCCAGTAGGTTTCCGATCAGGGCTACCACATGGTTAGTATATAAAACATGCATATATCATAGTATATGATAATCAAAGTCATCTGAAATCAATGCTATGTATGTAGTGCAAATGTAATGACTCCCACCCGTCACAAGTATACATAGCCATCAAGTTATTTCACAGTGTTCTTTCATTGGGACTCTCACGATAAGGTAATCCACAGTAATCCTCATTTCTTGTGGAAAGACTCTCATCATTGAGTTATTTCATAGTGTTCTTTCATTGGGACTCTCACGATAAGGTAATCCGCAGTAATCCTCATTTCCTGTGGAAAGACTCTCATCATTGAGTTATTTCACAGTGTTCTTTCATTGGGACTCTCACGATAAGGTAATCCACAGTAATCCTCGTTTCCTGTGGAAAGACTCTCATCATTGAGTTATTTCACAGTGTTTTTTCATTGGGACTCTCAAGTCAAGGTAATCCATAATCATCACCCCATGCCATGCATGAGATGTCAATGTATATGTATGTCATTTGTAAATACATATCTCATCATTCAAAACCAATTTGAAACATAATATCAATAACAACATAACTTATAAAAACCATGATAAAACCAATCTAACAGTGGTTACAAGTAGGTAGGAAACCTACCGAAGATTAGCTTCGGTGTTTGTTCTTTTTCACTTGATCACGACTCATACGCCGTTTAAGAGATCCGTCACCTTGTTCACATAAACCATGAATCAACTTTAATCCCAAGCATATTTTGATGGGGTTCGGCCATACAACATGGCCGAACCACATCATCTAAGTTTGGTCCCTCATTTCATCTCTTGATTGTTACCTTTATTCACAAAACTGCCATTGCTACCAATACTTAGTTATATCATGCTTTTAACTTTAAAAAGCACCGATTATTTCCATGAAATGGATTCATAAAACCCATAGTCATGGTCCATGGGGTTCGGCCATACCTATGGCCGAACCCAATGGTTTCCACATTTGAACCTTCATGTCACAACTTAGCCATAGTAACCTCATGGTTCGGCCATGAAATGGCCGACACATGACTTGTCCAAATGTTCACTTGGAACCCTTTTTAAATACTTCATATTGTTCCATAATCTTCAAACTTGAAACCCTTTGATTCAACAAAACAGTCCATATAAAATGGTCCATGGGGTTCGGCCATACACATGGCCGAACCCAATGGTTCCCTTGGTTCAATGATTCCATCCTATGTACTTAACTTAGGCTTTACTCTTTAATCATAAGAACCATATGATTCAGCCATCCAATGGCTGACCCAAAACAGTACCTATATCTCCATTTTAATCATGTAGAAATCCCATAATATTGCATGGTTTCTATCCTTCAAAACCATTACAAATCACCATAAAATTATCACACCATTTCATGGGGTTCGGCCATCGTAATTGGCCGAACCCAATGGCCTATGATTTAAACCTCTTTAGTCAAATACTAACCTTATTTAAAACATGCAAACATCTCCACCATTGGTATGGTTTTTATCTCTCCAAAACCATACCAAATCATCAAATATTTTCATGTGGTTCGGCCATCCAAAGTGGCCGAACCCTATGACCATGATTTGGACCCCTTTTTAATCAACCTTATCCAAGATTAAATTCCTTGATGTATTCGGCCATTCCAAGGCCCAAAACATGATACTCAAAATCATGATTTAAACCTTTTCAAAACATGCATCTTAAACATCTAAAACAGTCCAACACTTGCATGGTTTCATGTTACAAAGACCATCAAAATTAACCAATTCTTTTCATGGGGTTCGGCCATCCAATTGGCCGAACCCAATGATACATTTTTCAACACTTTTATGAAACACCATCCAAGGTCTAGCCCTTGATAGATTCGGCCAACCCATGGCCCAATCATGTTTCATTTATCCCATTTTATTAACAAAAATCCATGGAAATACTTACCAATTCCAAGCTTTTCTTCTTGCCTTTGCTCTGTGCCTTATTCCCTCTTGTTTCCTTCTTTCTTCCTTAGCTTCTAGCCGAATTAGTGCTTGATCTATGGTGAAAAACACCACTGCTGGTTCGGCCAAGAGAGGTGTTCTTGAGGGAGAGAAAAAAGATGGAATTCTAGGGCTTTTCTTGGAATGAAATTCGGCCAAATGGGGTGTGTCTTCCTTTTGTTAATCAGCCACTTAAACCACTCAACCAGCCTCATTAATCTTTGATAAAACCAAGGAGGCATTTGGTGCCAACCAAGGCACCCCTTGGCACCAATCGATGCATCCATTGGTATCAAATCAATGCATCTCATGAGATGCATGATGCCGCCCCAACTTTGGTGACCCTTGGCTTGGCCAAGGCACCCCTTCACTTCCCAACGTGTGGGATTTATTTTCCTAGGTGATGTTTGAGATTAAAACACCAATTCATATCCATTTGACTCACTTGACTCAAGATCCTTTTTATTCCAACTCAACTCACCCAACTCACCATACTTAATGCATTTCATTTAATGTAATTGAGTCAACTCATTTTCTTAATTTAAAACCAACTCAGTTTAGTCCAAGCTCGACTTGAATTAACTCATACTTGAGCTCATTTGAGGGCCCACACGGTCTGCCGTGGTCAACAAGGTCAGCTAGGTCAACCCGACCCATTGGGTCCCCATTTAGTTTGTTGACCTGTTTTGACTCCATGACCCATTTATGGGTTGTTTTAGCCATTTGCATTTGGTTTTCACATGTGCATCAAGCCTACCCATTTATGCTCTACTTAATTTCCAATCAATTCAGCTTAACCCCATTAAATTTGGGCCCACCCAATGGTCTAATAAGTCCATTATGACCCATTGGTCCCAATTGGGTCCTTTGACCCAATTAACCATTTTGAACCAATTTGATGCACACCACACATTCCTTTTTAATTGACTCTTATAATGTGTCCTCTCAAACTGTCCATCAGTCTGTTGATGAAATACCGTACTAATCAGTAGATCTGTTCCCATGGCCGACTGCATGCTCTGCCATACTCTGCCTGTGAATCGGCCATCTCTATCAGGCACAATAGTCCGAGGTATACCATGCAATCTGATGATATCCTTAATATAGCGCCGACCCAAAGTCTCAGATGAGTCTGTCATCTTAATTGGAATGAAATGTACAGACTTGGTCAGTCGGTCAACCATGACGCATATTGCATCGTTGCCCTCTGAAGATCTTGGCAACCCTGTTACAAAATCCATGGAAATGTGCTCCCATTTCCATTCTGGCACTGGTAAGGGTTTAAGTAACCCTGGTGGCTTCTGATGTTCCGTCTTAACCTGCTGACAAGTTAAGCAATATGCCACAAATTATGCCACATCTCTTTTGAGTCAGTGCCACCAGTAATGTCTCTTCAGGTCGTGATACACCTTGGTGCTGCCCGGATGAGTAGAAAGTTTGGTCTGATGTGCCTCAACCAATAACTCTTTTCTATAGCTCTTAGGTACATAAATCCTTCCTCGGAATATAAGACCCTGTCCTGGTCATAACTCCCATTCGAGTATAACTTCACCAGTAGACATCTTGGTCCAAATCTCCTCCACCTCCGGGTCTGTCTGCTGTTCCTATTCAATCTTGGTAACCATGTTGGACCGTATGATGAAATTGTATACAGTCCCATGGTTATTGAGGTAAAGTTTAAACTCTCGAATGGTATTCAGCATCTCCAATTCTGTCCTGATCAAACATGCCACTGATGCATGTGATAAACGGCTGTGGGCATCTGCCACCTTGTTCGCCTTACCAGGGTGATAACGAAGTGCGAACTCATAATCTGCCAGATATTCCATCCATCTGTGCTGCCTCAAGTTGAGCTCTTTCTGATCAAACAAGTACTTCAAACTTTTATGATCTGAAAACACTTCAAATTTCTCGCCATAAAGATAATGTCTCCAACTTTTGAGAGTGAAGACCACTACAGCTAGTTCCAGATCGTGCGTAGGATAGAGACGTTCATGTATTTTCAACTGTCTTTATCCGTATGCCACCATACGATTACTTTGACTGGGTGTACACCCCAGTCCCTCTCCTGAAGCATCGCATTGTACCTCGTAACACTTGCCTCTTTCCGGCAAAATTAGGATAGGAGCAGTGGTAAATCTCTTCTTCAGCTCTTCAAATCTCTAATTGTACAAATCTGACCATACATTTTTTACTCCTTTCTGATTGAGTTGAGTAAGTGGAAACGTAATTTTTGAAAAGTCCATGATAAATTTCCTGTAATAACCAGCCAATCCCAAGAAACTACGGCTATACCTTCTTCTGATATAACATGTCCTAAAAAGTTGACCTCAGATAACCAAAATTCATATTTATTGGCTTTAGCATATAGTTTGTTCTTCCTCAAAGTGTCCAGAACTATTCTCAGGTGCTCAGCATGTTCTTCCTGAGTTTTTGAATAAATCAAATGTCGTCGATAAACACAATAACAAATTGATCCAAGTAAGGACGGAAGATCCTATTCATAAGATCCATGAACACAGCCGGTGTATTGGTGAGTCCAAACGGCATGACTACAAACTCATATAGCCCATATCACGTTCTGAAGGCTATCTTCTCTATGTCCTCCTCCCTAACCCGGATTTGGTGTTTTCCGGACATCAAATCAATCTTAGAAAAATGACTGGAACCTTTTAGTTGATCAAATAAATTATCGATCCTGGGTAGAGGGTACTTGTTTCTGACTGTTAGCTGGTTCAGTTTTCGATAATCCACACACATACGAAATGAACCATCCTTCTTCTTTACAAATAAAACCGGAGCTCCCCAAGACGATGTACTGTTCTGAATGCACCCCAATCTAAGCAGTTCATCAATCTGCTTCTTTAACTCAGACATCTCTGCTGGTGCAATCCGGTAGTGTGGTAATGACACTGGTGCAGTGCCAAGGTACAACTTGATTTCAAAATTAATCTCCCTCATGGGAGGCAAACCAGGGAGTTCCTTTGGAAAAACGTCCGCATAGTCCCTTACTATTTCTGGAAGTTCAACCAGCGGTGCCTTGTTGATTCTAATAATGTTCAATACCAGATGATTCAACCCTTCATGCAGTCTGCTTTGTTTATCAGCATGCACCACATGTTGTTTTCCCTCAGGCGACCAAAATGTCACCCTGCGACGATAACAATCAATGTTGGCCTTAAAGCTAGCCAACCAATCCATGCCGAAAATAATATCATATTCTGACATATCGAGCACCAAATAATTGAACTCAAATCTGAGTCTAGCTAGTTCAGTATTCACTGTTGTGCATATAAGTCCCAATGATGTGTCTCCGACGGGGGATACAATAGTGAATGATGTGGACAGTTTTTGTACCAATGTACCAGTAGCAGTTACAAATGCAACAGATATAAAAAAGTGTGATGCTCCCGAATCAAATAATGCAAAGGCGTAGGAACTACTGACTACTGCCATACCTTGAATCACAGAATGATCCTCTGTTGCTAGAGGTGCTAAGGTGAATACCCGTCCAGATCCTGTAGGTGGCTGTCCCGTCTGATTAAATGAATTGCCTCCACGTGAATTACCTGGCCTAACTGGTGGACGAGATGAACCCCTTGTATTAGAGGGTTTGTTGAGTTGTGGACATTCCCTCTTAAAATGGCCAGGCTGATCACAATGAAAGCAATTGCTCCCACCTCTGGGAGCCTGAGTGACTGATGTAGATGGGGAGGGATGGTTGGGACGAAAACCCCCTGTTGATGTAACGCCCCGCCCTTTCCGAGAATTTCAGAGTCTAAATTTTTTTTTTTTTTTTTATAAACAACGGAAGAGAGCGGGCGGCGTCACGACGCGAGTTAAGTTCAGACTACCCAAGTCTAAACCTTAACTGGCCACCCATGTGTACATGGAATAGACCATGATAGTGATTCACACATGGAACTAACATCAACATGCGGAATAAAAAGACGAGATAGCAAGTAATAGTCTTAAATAATAAATAACATAGATCAACCATCCACAAGTTATTATCCTAAACAAACCACCGCAAATAACGAATTATTACATGTCCAACAATAGTATTCAAATGACAGTAATAAAACGTAATCCAAATCCATTATTAAAGCACTTAGGCTCAGCTCCCCTCTTGGTCAATGACCTTTCCTTTCCCCTTGCTTGTACCTGCAATCTCCTCTGAGGATAGAATTAGGGCGTTAGATCAACGAGCCCAGTAGGTTCCCTAATCAGGGCTACCACATGTTAGCATATAAAACATGCATATACATATCATAATACATGATCATCAAAACAGGTAAAACAATGCTATGAAATATGCACATGCAATGAGCATCCCCCATCATGTACTTTCATAGCCATCACTTGACGTGCCTTGCACCGACAAGGTAAATTACAACAACATTCATCTCTTCTATACAATATGTACATGCAATGGGCAACCCCCATCATGTACAATCGTAGCCATCACTGTAGAACTTCATTCATTATCCCATGACTATGCATGAGATGCCAATGCCTATATGCCATTTGTTAATGCATAATATATCATTTGAAACACATATATTAAAACAAGAGTATCATAAGAAAAACTGGGTAAAACAGTGGTTACAAGTAGGTAGGAAACCTACTTAAGAATCCCTTCAGTAACTGATCTTTCTTTCGCGTCACCCGGTCACGACTAGCACGTCGTTCGACTTCCGGTACCTTATCCATATACCAAACAGCAAGACATAACATCATTTACTTATTCAATCACATCTACGACCCATCCGCATCATGTGGGGTTCGACCATGCCCTTGGCCGAACATCACCAACTTAGGACTTAACTTCCTACTTTATTTAATCAACTCTTAAGCACTTAACCCTTTTAAAAATGACATGGTTCAGCCCTATGTTGGCCAACCAATAATCAGCAAGTTAAACTTCCATAACCCACATCAAACACCGTATTTTATATGGTTTAAAACTCACCAACTTCATCAAAACTAACATGGGGTTCACTTGATCTGGTTGATCCCTCTACTTCTCATGATTATACATGATTTAATCATGTTAACACAACCATGAATTACACATGGTTCAGCCACATAACCAGCCACCGAAACAGCAATTTAACTTCACCAAAACACATCACTTACTTACATGGGGTTCGGCCATCCAAGGTGGCCGAACTCAATATCCATATCTTGGTCTTTTAACCATGCTTTAGGCATTATTTAAATATGCAATATCAGTATTATATTGCTGCCTTTAAACCTCTTAGAAACCATCTAATTAAATTCATTCACAACAGTCCATAAAGTCCATGGTTTCCATGTTTCAAACACCTTAAAACCAACCATCATTTGCATGGGGTTCGGCCCTTCATGGTGGCCGAACCCAATGGTTATTTTTACCATTTTAAATCCTCCACTAATCAAGGTTAAAACCTTGGTGTATTCGGCCATAACCATGGCCAATACACACCACATTTGCTCCATGTTATTATACCAAAATAACAAATAAATACTTACCAAACTTCCAATCTTTCTCTTTGCCTTTGGTCCTTGGTTTCTCCCTTTTATTTCTTCCTTTCTTTTGCTGTTTTGTGCTTGATCTACTGGTGCAAACACCTCTGCTATTCCAGTTAGGAAAAACGAATTTGAGAGAGGGAGAGAGAGAGATGGAAATTCTTGGATTTCCAATGTGAAAAATGGCCAACCTTGTGTGCTTATTGTTTTTGTAGTTCAGCCCCCAAAACTCCTCCACTCCCTCATAACTTCTTGCACAAACCAATGGGTATTGGGTGCCATCCAAGGCACCCCTTGGCAGCTACCAATGCAGCCATTCAAATCCCCAAGCATCTCATCACAATCCCATGTATTCCCATTTAATACATCATGGAAATCACCCCAAACAAGTCCCCAACGTGTGGGACTTGTTTGGGTGGTTAAAGCTGGGCCAACCTCTTCAAATTCCCATTAGACTCAATGATTTACAGTCCATTGAATTTCCATTTTGACTCACCCAACTCAAGGTATTTTTATTCCAACCCAACTCATCACATTTAATGCATTTCATTTAGTGCACATGAGTTAACTCACCTTTTTATTTAATTCCAACTCACCTCAGTCCCACTCAACTGATTTGACTCGTGTTTGAGCTCCCTTGAGGGTTCACACGGTCAACAATAGTCAACTCGACCCGTTGGGTCCACTTTTAGCTCCTTGACCCGTTTTTGACAACATGACCCATTTATGGTATTTTGGTCGTTTCTAATTGGTTTTTACATATGGATCAAGCCTACCCATTTTTCCTCCACCTGATTTCCAATCAAATAGGCTTAACCCCTTTTAATTTAAAATCACAAAACGGTCAAATAACCCAGCAAGACCCGATGGGCCCCATTTGGGCCCTTTGACCCATTTAGCCATTTTTGACCCAAATGATGAAAATTACCCAACCAATAAAACTTAACATTCATAATGTGCTCATATGATTTTATTTTGAGCAATGGGCCCCACTATTTCCTTACTTAACATCACAAAATAATTAATTTAACAACTCAGGGGCATTTTGGTAATTTTCCACTTCATTGAGAAATTGGGGTATTACAGTTGACCCAGTAGATGGTGCGGGTCTGCTAGAGTTTGGTCGGAACCTCCTGTTGGGCTGGAATGTACCCCTCCCACTCTGAGCTCGGCGATTGTCAAAATGCGTCAACTTAGCCATCTCCTGCTCTGCTATAGTGGCCCTGCTGACCCCCTCTGCCAATATGGCTGCTTTGAATATAGTTACCTTGGCCCGTATGTTAGGCCGAAGGCCCCGCTCAACTTGCGTGCCCTTCGATACTCAGTATCCACCATATAGAATGCATACACAGATAAACTGAGAAACTCCTGGTGGTACTCTGCCACCGTCATGGTACCCTGTACCAAAGATAGAAAAGCTTGTGTCTAGCACTCCTTCTCCTCCTCAGGAAAATAATGTTCCAGGAAGGTAGCTGAGAACTGCTCCCAAGTCATGACAGTCCTCTCTCCTTCTGGAAGAAGTGCTCGTTGTTTCTCTATCACCTCCCACCATTTACCAGTATCATCAATCAGTTGTGATGTGACCAGTAAAATCTTGTGAGCATGACTCGTGATATTCAATAAAGTCAGAATCTGTGAAATCTTTTCAGCCAGTTTTCCGCTCCGACAGCCCCTTCTCTCCCCTTGAAGTAAGGAGGGTGCTGTTGCTGGAAATCCCTGACCATGCTCCTGTCATTGTTCCCGTTGGTGGTTCCATTCTCATTCAGGTGATGTTGAAACACCGAAGTGACCACCGCTTGAACCAAGTTTTGTAATTCAGGAGGTACCACTGGTATGTTCACGCTGCTTTGTTGCTCCTCCTCTTGGTGGGATTGATGTTCTTCCTCCTCATGATGAGATTGTCGTTCCTCCTCATGATGAGATTGTCGTTCCTCCTCATCACCCCCATTTGGGTTTTGTCGAGTATTTCTCCTTGGCCTTCCCCTTGGAGCCATTTTTCCCTAACCCATTGAAAACATCAAGACTTAGTTTCCATAATAAAAATTTGTATTTTCCTACCTGTTGCGGAAAATTTCCAAATAAGCACTCTTGGTTTTTGCTTTGTTTTCTGGGGAAATACATCCTATGTTGCTATGTTTGATAATCTGATTATTTTGACTGTGTTTCCTTTGCTATCATCCGTCTGAGTCTAATGAAGTAAATTAGTCCACGGAGACCGGATTAAGTTACCCAAAAGATTCAATGTTTCGGGTTCGCTCTGATACCAACTGTAACGCCCCGCCCTTTTTCACTCACTTCTTCCCGTAAATTCAGAGTCTATTTTTTTCTTTTTATAACAGAGTAGAGTGATCGAGCGCGGGACGTCACGACGCGAGCTAAGTCCGAACTTCCAAAGTCCGACCCTTAACTGGCCAACCTATTTGTGCATGGACTAAGTCCACGAAAATGGTTCACACATAGCAATATCAACATGCAAAATAAAATCATAACATCAAATTTGTGGAATCATAATAGAACCAAGTTCTATTCCATTCAGATAGCAAAGTACATCAAGTCCTTAATCATCATTCAAATACCATAATTATCAAAATTAACATCGATCCATCCAAGTTATTACATTCCGAAATCAAGCTACTCAAATGCAAGTCCATGAGTAACTTTTATTAAAATAATAAACTAAATCATCCGAGCTCCTATGCCTAGCCCGTCTTGCGTTCATCGTTCCCCTGATTTCCTGCGTCATCAACTAGGGTAGAAGTAGGGCATTACAACAACGCGTCTAGTAGGTATTCCAGTTATGGCTAACACATGGTTAGTACAAAACATATAATAATATCGTAATGTCAAGACCATATAAATCCATGCCATGCAATGATGAAAAATGCAATGAGTCCCACCCATCACATGTATATAAAAGTACCCACCACATAGGTCTTCCGGAGGAATCTTCTTGATGGAAATCACATCAAGGTACCGTACATAGGTTTTTCGGATGCCCCGACGGAGTGTGACCCCTCCGGTTACAAATCCTCCACCCTATGCCATGCATGAGATGCCAATGAAACACATGCTATTTTATAACATAAACATAGCATTTAAAAATCATATTTAAATCACATGCTCTTTCCTCATATAGACATAGCATTTAAAATCAACCTTTGAAATACATTCAACACATGCTACTTATAACATAAACATAGCATTTAAAATTCACTTTAAAACATATCATTTGAAACATAATTTCATCAAACCACAAGATAAAACAAATGTGCACAAATCCATGGTTTTCAAAGAGGTGGAATCCTACCAAAGACCGCTAACGTGTGCTTGCGTCTTTCGTTTGGTAACCGTTCACGATCGTAAACACCTTGTTAGATCCCGTTACCTTATAATACAATAATAAATCAAAACCAAGTCCCACTTGATTTACAACTTTTAAAATCCATTAACCAATCCCCATATTTACAAGATTGCCATTGTAACGCCCTGCCCTCTCCGAGAAATCAGAGTCTAATTTTTTTAAATAACAATGTATTAATTCCGGAAGAGATCGGGCGGCGTTACAGTTGGTATCAGAGCGAACATGAGCTCATAACTTAACTGATACCAACGTTACAGTTGGTATCAGAGCGAACGTGAGCTCATAACTTAACTGATACCAACGTTACAAAACGGGAAGTTGAATCATCGAAGTAAGATTAAGACGGTTTCATGTCTCACTGACAGATAAGAATCCCAACTGACCGACTCTTCGGAGTCCGCTGACTGGGGGCCGGATTAATTTACTTCGATAGACTCAGACTGAACAATCAATCTGAGGACAACAATGAAAGATAGCAAAGCAAGTACAGTCATCATAAGTGAATATATCAAACACAGCAAAGTAGGATATACTTCCCCGATATCCCCCATTGAGAAACAAACAACAGGAATTTATAGATTTTCCTAGAAAGAAAAGAAACAAAGTGTGATGATTTGGCAATATCCCCAAACTGAGAAGTGATACATAATACTTAGGGAGGTTTTCCCCGAGAACAGCAGAACATCAGGATTTTCTCAAATTGAGAAATGATACTCGATATTTAGGAAGTTTCCTCAAAAACAAAGAAATACAAAGAGTGCTGATTTGGCAATTTCCCCAAATTATGAATAACACAAAACTTTACTTAGAAACCAAGTCAATTGATGTTTCCATGACTTAGGAAAATGTCTCCAAAGGAAGAAGAACATAACGGAGAGGGTTAGAATGGTGCAAACATTCCTGAAGTACCTCCGGAATTACGGAACCTAGTACAGGCGGTGGTCACTTCCGTTCTACAACAACTCGTGAGCGGAAATGGAGACACAAACCCGAATAAAACACAGGACCAAAAAGGTCGTGGTGGGAGAAATACTTTTTACTCTCGCAAAAGACTCAGACCCTACTTATGGAGATCTTCAGCCTTTACTGGTTCAACTGGAAGTTCTTATTTCCAATGTGGTCGGCAGGGTCATTACAAAAGAGAGCGTCCACAGAATGTTAGATCTCCTAGTACCTGCTTCCAATGTGATCAGCCGGGTCATTTCAAAAGAGTGTGTCCGCAGAATAGTGAATCTCCCTATTCCTGTGACCGATGTGGTCAAAAGGGTCATTTCAAAAGAGAGTGTCCACAGAACAAAAGATCTCCTCACTTCAGGGGTTCTCTCCTTGTTCCGGTTCAACCAGCTCAGTCACAAGAATCTGAACGACTGACTATTTTGACTTTTCCTCTAGAGACAGTGGAACATTCAGTAACTCAAGGTATGGCAGTAATTTACAATTCATATGCTTATGCGTTATTTGATCTACTGCCTTTGCATTTGTTACTAGCACCATAATACAACAAGTTGCCCACTGCACTTACTATAGTATTCCCTATAGATAGACGATGATGATTAATGGTGAAAGATGTGCCTGGATTAACTATGAACAAGAATGGTTTCCATGAATGGATTATACCCATAGGTGGGTTATATTCATGGATGGTTAGTAACTGTGTATAGATGATGCTCATGGACAGAGTGATACCAAGAATGAATTATTTTCCATGAATGGATTATACCCATAGGAGGGTTATATTCATGGATGATTATTAAATAGGGATTGATAATATTTACTGAAAGAGTGATGCTAGAGATGGATGTATTTAACCACGGGTGATTATTCCCATGGTGGTTTGGATTGATGCCGGGTATGGGTATCGTAGAAGTTTTGAACAAAAGTTGTTAGTCACATAAAGACTTATGTGCAAAGAAAGACGT
Organism: Chimonanthus salicifolius; assembly: GCA_013350335.1. Taxonomy (NCBI): domain Eukaryota; kingdom Viridiplantae; phylum Streptophyta; class Magnoliopsida; order Laurales; family Calycanthaceae; genus Chimonanthus; species Chimonanthus salicifolius. The sequence goes on from CM023533.1 coordinate 66,490,463, forward strand.
GTTTAAATTTGGAGAGGTATTTAGTGGAAAAGTTAAGAGACTAGTGAAACTTTAATGGGAAGCTATGGGCGACTGCCGAGTTAGTCTAGCTTGCTGACTCTGTAGTTAGCCGATGGAGTTCCAGGAGAGTGCAACTAGAAACCTAGTTGAAATGGAATCAGAAAAAAGCTTTGAGCATAGGCTCGCATTGGCAGGCAACCTCACACAGAGAGTAGATAAAAAAACGTATTGAGCCGGTACATATGGAAAATATCATGAGAATAAGTAAAAGTGAAACAGGGTAGATTGATCTACGTGCGATCATAAATGGCTCATGAGAAAAAGATATAACATGAGACCGAAGATTGATCTTCGGTTATCCTTCCCTTGGTCTTTCTCTTCTAATCTTTTTATCCTTCTTGATCTTTCCCTTTGCTGGCCACCCCTTTTCTTCCTCTTGTTTTTTTTTGGTGTGAAAGGGAATTGAGAGAGAGAGAGAAAAAAATCGACCTAAGGGGTTATCTCCTTATATAAAGTCTCTTTTATCTAAAAGTGGAAGGTGCTATGCGCCCCTCCCTTTATTAAATTGGTGATGCCGTGCACCCCCTTTGTTCTCCTTAATTAAAATCCTTCCTTAATCCCTATTTAGAATGTGCTATGCGCCCTTGCTCCCTTCTTTAATTATCTCATGCGCATAATGTAGATATGAAATATCTCTATACATGGCCATGCACAATCTTATTTAAACTTGGGCATTTTGTTAAAATATGCAAATCCAATTTAATTAGAAAAGTCCCTCTTTAAATTTTCTAACATATCACCTAGATATGCATATCATTCATGCGCATAATCCTAGCTTTTTACATCTAAACTTCGGCCATGCAATCTTTTATTTAAATTTAGATATAATGTATCACTAAATTAATTCAACCCCATTTAATTTTTAATAAAACCAATTCCACAATCAATTGGGTCCTAATTGGGTCATGGCCCAATTCTTTATCCATATAAGATCCAATCTAAAATTCACAATTAAAATGGATAATTTGCATATAAAATGAGTAATTTAAAATCCGGGGTGTTACAAATGACCCTTTAATTTCACTCTTAAGAGGGAATTTCTTTTATTTCCTGGGTTAAGATCTCGGGGTGTTACACCCATCCACAAATTATTCGGGATTACTAATGGAGTGTGGAGTCCTCCCTCTGCGCAGGGTTTCGGGACTGCCTACCTAGGATCTCTTTGTCCCAATAAGCCGTGCCTTTCCTTTCAATTGGACGAGGTCAAATCTCAACAGTTCACATAGCTTCATACAGGCTAGTCTCAAGCCAAGTCATGTCCGGACCGCTCAGAACTTAGCTTGCTGGTCATATATGTTCCCTCCCATGCCATACATGAGGTAATGTATGCAAGAATGCCATTTCATTTAAAACACATCACATCATTTGAAAGCCAGTTCATAAACATATACAATTTGTTTAATAAAAGTATTCATCATATTGGGAAATAAAACTAGTATCATGTCATATTCCATAGTGTTCTCAATAAGGTAGGAATCTTACCAATGTCCAATACTCTATCCTTGCATGTCTTGTGAGGACAATGCTAACGATCTCGTTGAAATGAATCACAACCCCTTTGCAAATCTCTTTACGTTATTAAATTCAACCACATATATTAATTTGATTTTCCATTTTTAATTTCATCACCCCATACACCCTACAAGAGGCTCTCGATGATAATCCAAAATTCTAACTTTTCAATTCAGTCGACTGAATTTGTTCTACACCCAGATAACATCTGTTCTTTTTCCATAAACTTTCAGTCGACTAAATCATAAGATTTAGTCGACTGAACAAACAACCAGGTACTGTATAAACTTGACCCGTAAACTTTCAGTCGACTAAATCATAGATTCAGTGGGTTGACTTTGAGTCAAATCCTCTGTATTATCAGCCAGTACACTTTCAGTCGACTGAATCACAGATTCTGTAACACTTCGGAATTTCATGTTATCAATATTTATGAAATTTGCCCATTTAATTTGTGAATTATTGGATATAGACCTTAGATGGGTAAAGGGTTGGGTCAATTGCCCAATTAAGACCCAACGGATTGTGGATATGGTTGCAATCGAAATAAATGGGTAAGATGTATTCAATTGGTCGAGATTGTTAATTGGGTCGAAGTTTGTTAATTGGGTCATAATGGCCAATTGGGACCCAATGGGTCATGTTTGACTTGGTTGACCACCAAGTGAGTTGAATTGATTTGAATTAATTAAAGTGATGAGTTAAGTGAGTTGAGTTGATTTGAATTAAATAAAAGGTGGGGAGTTTTGGTTTAAAATTCAAATTGAAAACAAGGATACACGTTGGAGAGGTGGGAGGTTTGGTTTATTTCAAATTCAAACAATGGTTACACGTTGGAGAGATGGAGGGGTTATGGTTATTTCAAATTCAAACAATGGTTACACGTTGGAGAGATGGAGGGGTTATGGTTATTTCAAATTCAAACAATGGTTACACATGGAGAGATAATGGGGTGGATGATTATACATTTCAAATTCAAATTCAAAGGCGCACATTGGAGCCATGAAGTTTTATCTCATGGATGAAACTCCCACATGGAGAGATAATGGAGGTGGTTACATATTTCAAATTCAAACAAATGGGGAGTTTCGGTTTAATTTTCAAATTCAAACAAAGGCAAGGCACACGTTGGAGAGTTGTAATGGCCCGAAATTTTTAAATCAATAAATATGTGAATATTATTTATTTTAATGATGAAAATTGGAAATTGGTGGAATAAATGGTAAATGGGCCAAAATTTGGACAAAGGCCCAAATATGGCCCAATAGACCATGGATTGCATTTTAAAGTCATTTAAGTGGTCAATGATGGCCAATTGGGCCATGGGTGGTCAAATTGGGTCAAATAACCATTTGGGACCCAATGGGTCAAGATGGTTAAGCTCTAAGGTAAATGGGTAAGATGGAAATGTAATTGGGCCATGGGCCCAATGATGATCCAATTGGTTGTAGTGGGCTTAATAAAATTTAAATCACCTAAGTTATTTGGAATTAAACCAAGATGATGTGGCCAAGTGGGACCCACCTCCACCTCATCAAGTGAGGTGGCGTGTGGGCCAAGGTTTGGTGGGACCGGCCACCATAGTTGATTTGGTCAACCATGGGTGGAGTAATGGAGTTAGGTTAAGTACAAATGGATTAACCTAAGGTAATTACCTAATTAATTAAATAATTAAATTATTTAAAATGGTAGTTAAAAGTGGTCAAAGTGGGGCCAAGAGGTGAAGACCCACCTCATTCCAACCTCAAATATGAAACACGTTGGGCTTGGTGGTGGTTTAGATAACCACCACCATAAAGCAATTTAAATATCTCAAAAATATCTTAAGGTTGGTGAATATAATTAATGTAAAGTAAAAAAATGGGGATAAGCCTCATCTTTTCCTTTTTCTCTCTCTTTTCATTCTCATTTCAATCCTTCACTCTCTTATGGCCGTCCCACACTAGGAAGGAGGAGAGAAGAAGGAAATTAAGGAAAGGAAGCTAAGAAGAGAAGGAGAGAAGAAAGAAGTAGAATTTTAAGGAAAATCACCCTAAGATCAAGGTGATCATCTCCCCTCTCATCATCTCTCCCTCTCCCTCTCTCAATTTAAACCCTACCTTGGCCGATCCTAAGGTTGGGGGTTGCCACCATGGATCAAGAATCTTGACCTACCAAAGATCAAGAGGAAGGAGAGAGGAGGCTAAGGAAACCGACGGGAGTACCGGAAGTCGGAGGAGACGACGGATTGTAAGTATTTCTTAAACAAGAAAATTTGGATTTTTTAGGGTTTAAGAATTGGAATTTATTTTTGTGAATTTAATGGTGGTTACATAAGTTTATGCCATGGATTTTAAATCCATCAAATGGAAGGAATGGTAAGTAATGTATGTTTTTTTAGGGTTTTGAGAAAATGGAAGATGGAGAAAACCCTAAATGGGTGAATTAGGAGTAGGGAAAAGAAATAAATAAGTGATTATGTGCATTGGGTAATTTATGAAATTAAACATGGAAGTGGATGATTGGAAGAAAAATCATAGGCCATACATGGCCGAACCCCATGGTGAGTGATTAGCTAATTGATATAATTGGTTAAGGTTTTGATAAGTGGAAGACAATGAGGGTAGCAAATGAAAATTAGGATTTTAAATGGGTCAATGTAGGTGTTTGGAGCAATGAATGGTGGATCATGAACCATGGATTCGGCCATGGTAAATGGCCGAAACCTATGGTGGTGTAATGGTGATCAAATGATGGGTTTAAGGGATGCAAAAGAGGAATTAATGTATTAATGAGTTTAGGGTTTTGAATGAGTAATGTTGTGGCCTTAAGAGGCATAGAAAAATAATGGAACATGAACCATGGGTTCGGCCATGGTGTATGGCCGAACCCTATGGTCATGTATTACAAATTTTAAAGGGGTTTAAAAAGGATGGAAAATGGGAAGATTCAATGGGTTAAGTATGTTTGAAACCATGAAAAGATGAGGGGGAATGTTTTTAGTTTTGATGGGCTCAAGAGATGAAACAAATGTTGATCAAATGAATGATCTAAATAAATGATGAAATTCCCATATAGAGGGATTTGTGATAAATTAAAATGTGAGCAATGGACCCAAGAAAAAAAAAAAATGGGAAAAGGACACCATGGGTTCGACCATGGTGTATGGCCGAACCCATGGCCCATTTGTGAGCCTTTTGATGGGTTAGATTGGAGTATGAAGGTGTTTAAATTGATTGGGATTAGGTTAAGTTAATGACTTATTTTTAATAAGTTCATATTATGGTTGATAGGTCACTAATAGATCTAAGTTATGGATCAATTTTGGACTTAAGTGTGGCTAAGTTAATAGACTTTAATGTGGTTAAGGGTGATGATTCAAATGTATAAATAGGCCAAAGAAAGAATGGGGTAAAGACATCATGGGTTCGGCCATGGTGTATGGCCGAACCGATGACCCATTTGTGGGTAAACTTATGGATAAATTTGGTATGATGTATGTGAGAAAGGAATGAGGATTAGAGTGTTTAAGTGGCTAATTTTTAGTGTTGTTAGTTGTAATGGAAGTGTGATTAAGTAATGATAAGTCAAGTGTATGGTTTAGGTTCTCTCAATGGAGGGACTTATGATGAATTTAATGCGTAACCAAAGACCAAGGACAATGGAGATTTGGTTAAATTTAAAGGGCTGAATTTTAATGACTCAATTGTAGATCATTATGGCCTAAGGTTAATGTGTTTGTACATGTTTAAAGTAATGGACTTTAGGTTAAATTAAGTGGCTGACTTTATTGATTTTAAGATATGGGTGATGGGTCATTGATGGATCCAAATCTATGAATCATCTATGGACTTAATCATGCATGGATGAATGAGTGGTTAACCATGGAGAAGAGGTAGTGGCAAAACCGTAAATAATGGCTAAAATGAAGAACTCCATGGGAGATGATCATGGGTTTAGGAATTCTAAGTAATAGCATTATGTAGGGTAAAATAAAGCCTGGGAGGCTGATTTTACACTCATGTAATTAAAATGTGGACTGATTAATGTGTAATAAGGTACTGGACATCGCAAGCGGTACGCGTGTCGGTAGCTGGACTGTCGGACGGAAACGAAAGAAAGAACGCTAGTCGGTATTTGGTAGGATTCTAACCTTTTTGTAAGCCATGGATTGAGTGATGGTTTCCTTGAATTATTTTGGAAATAATATGGTATGTTTTAAGATTGGTTTTTGAATTATGTATTATGTAGGGGTTTTTACTTGATTCATTCCGGTAAGCATATGATTGGTTTAAAATGGGTTTTAATGCTATGATGTGATTATTGAGGCTTTGCTTGATCTATTTTGGGTAATCAAGTTATATGTTTTATTGATGGGATTTTCTTTAAATGTCATGGTTTGTTATTATATTCATTACATGGCATATGGCATCTACATCTCATGCATGGCATGGGAAGGATATGACAGGGGAAGGATGAAATGAAACCGGAGTCCATGCTCCGTCGGGGCGACCGATCAACAGACATGGAGATATTTTCATGTGTTTGATGTATCAGGGATGTTGTATGTAATTATGATACCTTGATGATGATTCTTCCATCAAGGGGGAGGATTTGTGATTGTTTTACATCTAGACGAGGTTTTGCCGTCCAGGGGAATGATTTGTGATTGTTTTATATCTGGACGAGGTTTTGCCGTCCAGGGGGATGATTTGTGATTGTTTGTATCTTGACGAGGTTTTGCCGTCAAGGGGGATATGACAGCATGATGGTATGGATGATGGGTGGGATTCATAACATCGACACCCATGGCATAGCATTCATTTTATGATCTCCGTTATGTATTATCTATATGCTTTGTTATCACTAATCCATGTGTTAGCCCTACTCGGAGTCCTACTGGGCGCGTGTTCTAACGCCCTACTTCTACCCTAGCTGACGATGCAGGAGATGGCGGAACGGAAGGACAGGATGGGAGTCAAGCTTAGGAGCTTGGGAAGGCGGACTAATTATTTTGTTTAAGTTTATTTTGGGAAAATGTGTATTTGCATAATTTAGCTTGTCGGAAATGTAATAACTTAGATGTCTTGCCATGTTTTATAAATTATTTTGGACAGTACAGTATGAGGGCATTTTAGTAATTTAATGGATATCTCTTCCCTGCTATCTGAAGATTGGTAGGATAGTGTCTATTATCATCTGCACTTATTTTTATGTTCCGTGAGCTTACTTGCTACGCGTGAACCGTACTCGTGGACTTATGTTCCACGCACGTGTAGGGTTGGCCAGTTAAGGGCCGGGCTTTAGAAGCTCGGACTTAACTCGCGTCGTGACGTCCGCGCCCTTGGTCACTCTTTATTAAAAAAAAAAAAAAATAGACTCTGATTTTAGGTGAAAAGGGGCGGGCGTTACAAGAGTAATGGGGAGTTTTGGTTTAATTTTCAAATTCAAACAAATGCAAAGCACACGTTGGAGAGATAATGGGGAGTTTTGGTTTAATTTTCAAATTCAAACAAAGGCAAGGCTGCACGTTGGAGAGATAATGGGGAGTTTTGGTTTAATTTTAAAATTCAAATAAGGCCGAACTCTCCCTCTCCCTCTTTGCTGTTTCTCTCCCTCACACCCTCTCTTAGCCGATCACTCCTCAAGACCAAAAGACTTAGAAATGTTTTTGATCTCAAGCTAGCACACAAGGCCGAACACTCTCCCTCTCATTCAAGGCCGAATTCTATCCCTCTCTCTCAAGTCACAATCTCGGCCAAAAGAAGTAAGAAGGAAGGAGGAAGAGGCTAAGAAAGGAAAGGATCGGAAGAACAAGTCGGAGCGAAGGAAAACCGGAGGAGTCGGGAACCGGTAGGTATTTTGATTTAAATTCGGTTTAAAGTATAGGGTTCGGCCATGGCGTATGGCCGAACCCCATGGAAGAAAAATTAAGGGAAGCATATGGTATTTCAATGGAAAGGATGAACCATAGGGTTCGGCCATAGAGCATGGCCGAACCCCATGGAGGGAAATTAAGTGATTCTTAACGGGTTTAAAGGATGAAAACCATGGAATGTTGGTTAATGATTTTAAGGTTTTGAATGGATAATGTTAGTAATTTTTGAAAGGGGTTTTAAATGAGGAAAATCATGGAGAAATGTGGATGATTCTTTATGGTCTCAAATGTTGTAAATAATGATGAATCATGGACCATGGGTTCGGCCATGTTGTATGGCCGAACCCCATGGAGAAAATATTAATGGACTTGAGTTATTTTGACCATGAAGTGATGGAGGAAATGCTAAGGGATTATGGGTTCGGCCATGGTGTATGGCCAAACCCCATGACCCATTTTATGAGCCATTTTTATGGGTTAAGTATGGATCTATGTTTTGGGACCTAAACATGAGTGAATAAATGAAGGTGACTAACCATGGAAGGAATAATGGCAAAAATGTAAATATAGTAAAAAATGAAAGACCATGGGTTCGGCCATGGTGTATGGCCGAACCCCATGGGGAGTGTTTTTGGGTCTTAGGGACTTTTAAATGACGAAATTATGTGTATTTTGGTTAATGAATCAAAGGGTGGCTGATCTTAGACCCACATGATTAAAATGACCTATGGGATTAAAAAGGAACCCAAAAACTAAGTGGGTGAGGTTCGGCCATAGTGTATGGCCGAACCCCACTAAGGCATATATTATGGACTTAGACACGGTTGGAACATTAGTTGACTTGTTTATATGTAACAAGGTGACGAGACCTCATAAACGGTGCGCAATCGTGAGCGGTTGCCGGTTTAAGAAGCAAGGGCATGTTAGTGGTCTTTGGTAGGATTCTACCTTTTTGAAAACATGGTTTATGTATGATGGTTTTTACCTTATTTTGATGAATTTATGCTGTAAAAGATATGTTACAAATGTGAGTTTTAACACTATGTTTATAATAAAAAATAACATGTGTTTCATTAGCATCTCATGCATGGCATGGAGTGAAGGATATGTAACCTGAGGGGCCACACTCCGTCGGGGCGTCCGAAAAACCTATGTGGGATACCTTGAGTGCATTTCCATCAAGAAGAAACCGGAAGGGTCACACTCCGTCGGGGCATCCGAAAGACCAATGTGGGGGTACCTTGATGATGAGAATCCCATCAAGAGGTTATATGTACTTGTGATGGGTGGGACTCATTGCATTTGACATCATTACATGGCATTGTTTTATATGGTTTTGACATAATGTTATTATATATGATTTGTACTAACCATGTGTAGACCCTAAATGGAATGAATACCTACTGGGCGCATTGTTCTAATGCCCTACTTTTACCCTAGTGGATGATACAGGAAAGGAAATGGACGATGAACGTGATCGGAGCCAAGCATAGGAGCTTGGATATGTGATTGGATTATATTTTATTTATGTTACTCATGGACATGTAATAACTTGGATAATTTTGCTATGGTTTGAATGGTTTGTTGGATATTTAAGTTAAGTTTAATTATGGTTAAAGACTTGAAGTACTTTGCTATCTAAAAAGGAATAGATCTAGGTTCTATTATAATCCGCATGTTTATATTATTATGTGTGAACCGTTTTCATGGACTTAGTCCATGCACACATAGGGTTGGCCAGTGAAGGGTCGGACTTTAGAAGTCTGGACTTAGCTCACATCGTGACGTCCCGCTCTTTATCTCACTATTTATTTAAAAAAAAAATAGACTCTGAATTTTTTGGAAAAGCGAGTTAAAAAGGGTGGGGCGTTACTGTTGGTATTAGAGCGAAACGGGAAGATTGAATCTTTCGAAGTAAGATTAAGATGGTTTCATGTCTCACTGACAGATAAGAATCCGAACTGACCAACTCTTCGGAGTCCGCTGCACGGGGGCTGGATTAATTTACTTCGTTAGACTCAGACTGAACATTCAATCTGAGAACAAAAAGGAATGATAGTAATGGAAGTACAGTCACCATAATTGGAATTATCAAACCTAGCAAATTAGGATATACTTTCCCAATATCCCCAAATTGAGAAACAAACAAATTGATACTTAGGAAGTTTCCCCAAAAACAAAGAAAAACAAAGAGTGTTGATTTGGCAATTTCCCCAAGGACAAGAGTAACAAGATGTTTATTTGGCAATTTCCCCAAACAAGAGACATTATTTGATACATAAGAAATTCCCTAAAACAAAGATTAGTTTGATTAGAACTGCTGTTGTCATTGATATATTCTGTTGTTGTGATACAGACATGTCGAGCAACATTGAGTATACAGAGTTGTGGGATGGAGGGTCCCCTAGCTGTCTGATAGATCTGGTTTCTTCTTCCGACGATTCCAGCGTGCTAAACTTCATCAATGAAGTTGTAACCAGTCAGGACATGGAAGTAGAATCGCCCGAGTACAATGTTGGGGTTGCTCCAGCCTTTGTACCCGAAGAGGACGAGGAAGATGTCCCAAACTTAGAAGAATCCGTAGGGGAGATAGGCTGGCCCGAGTATACTCTGGCTACTCCGACTTTGGATGAGTTGACAGATTATATGTGCAAATTATGCAATCATGAGGGGCACAACTGTACTTATTGCCCCCACCCTGTTGATATTATTTGCCCTGTTTGTGGACTTTACGGCACAGAAAGGAGAGGACTAACTGTCCATAGATTGGGGGACCGAAAATAATACCCTGTTTGACTGGTGGAGTGTTGGGGCACACGTCGACGACATGCCCTGACAGCTTCTTCGATTTTTATGATGATGCAGGGTCTTCTACGGAAGGTTAAGTTAAGGAGTGGTAAGAGAATGTCGGGGAAAGAGAAGATTTTGTAAGGGTTGTGGGTACGTTTTGAAGAGTTTGTTTTAACCCTACCAACCCTTGTATTGTGATGGAAGTCTGAATAATGTTCAATAAGGTATGCAAACTTAAGAGTTTATGAGGACTTTGACACTGAGATGCATGTGACGAGGTCACTTGATTACATTGAGATGTGGTATGCGTGGGTCCCTCACGTGATATTGATGATTGAGACCGTGGGAACCTCAATATGAAATACGGAGAGTTAGTCCTGTAGGGTTGCCGTTGGGGAGTGGCTCCCTCGCATGCTACGTGCTGGAGGGCATTCTCTGTAACGCCCCGCCCTTTCCGAGAATTCAGAGTCTAATTTTTTTTATAATAATAATATGATAACACCGGAAGAGAGCGGCGGCGTCACGACGCGAGCTAAGTTCGGACTTCCCAAGTCCGACCCTTAACTGGCCACCCATGTGTGCATAGACTAGACCATGATAGATAATACACACATGGAACTATTCAAAAACATGCGGAATAGAAATAACTAATTACGGAACTAAACTGATGCGGAATATAAGCAATCTTATGTTAACCATACATTCTCTGATAGCAAAGTACAAGTCAAGTTTACTTTAAACTAACCATTTCAAACCATGTCAAACTAATCATTATCATAACTGTAATCAAACCATAGCAAGGTCACAAACTATTACATATCCATAAAATGTAGTCCAAATGACAGTAAATATAGTTCCATTCCAATAATCAACCAACTCATAAGCCCAACTCACCACATTAAATGACACTCATTTAATGCACTTGAGTCAACTCCATTTCTTAATTTAAACCCAACTCAATTCAATCCCACTCAACCTGATTTAACTCACAATTGAGCTCATTTGAGGGTCCACACGGTCAACCATGGTCCACATGGTCAACACAACCCATTGGGTCCCCATTTAGCTTATTGACCCAATTAACGCCTAGACCCAATTATGAGTGGTTTAGCCCCTTTGAATGTGGTTTACCCATTTGTATCAAGCCTACCCATTTATGCTCCACTTAATTTCCAATCAATTCAGCTTAACCCCATTAAATTTGGGCTCAACCAATGGTCAAACAAGTCCATTATGACCCATTGGTCCCAATTGGGTCCTTTGACCCAATTAACCATATTGACCCAATTTGATGTTCATTACCCATTCATGATAAATTGGCCCTTATAATATGTTCATATGGTCTTAATTTGAACAATGGGCCCCACTATTTTCTCATTTACAATCACATTTATTAAATTCACCAATCCAGTGGCATTTTCGTAAATATTCATATTATTGAGAAATTGTGGTGTTACAATATAACCCTCTTTTTAAAATTTTCGTCCCGAAAATCGAACGAAGTAGGGTTCCAAAATAAATTACATAAATAATTCGGGGTGAGCTGTTCTCATCTCTGATTAAAATTCCCATGTGGCCTCTTCAACACCATGTCGGTCCCATACCACCTTTACAAACTGAATCGCTCTATTTCGCAACACCCTTTGCTCAGTCTCTAGTATTCTAACTGGTTTCTCGACGTATGTCACGTCGCTTTGTACTTCTATGTCTTGCACATTCAATACATGGGACGGATCGGGATTGTATTTCCTTAGCATCGACACGTGAAACACATCGTGTAACGTTGCCAATTGTGAAGGAAGTGCTATCTGATAAACCACATCCCCCATTCTTCTTATGATGGAAAACGGTCCCACAAATCTTGGTGATAGTTTCTCCTTCTTCCCAAACCTCATGTGTCCTTTCCATGGCGAGACTTTTAAGAATACCATGTCCCCCACTTCAAATTCTAGAAACCTTCTTCTTTTGTCAGCATAGCACTTTTGCCTACTTTGTGCAGTCAATAAGTGCTGACGTATCAACTGAATTTGTGTTGTAGTCTCCGCGACTAGCTCAGGTCCAATCAATGCAGGCTCACCAGCCTCTGTCCAGCACACTGGTGATCTACAAGGTCTACCATATAAAGCCTCGAATGGGACCATCTGAAGGCTTGCCTGATAACTATTGTTATACAAGAACTCTACCAGTGGCAAGTGGTCCTCCCATCCACCCTTGAAATCTAACATACATGCTCTCAGCATCTTTCAAGGTTTGTATCGTTCTCTCCGACTGTCCATCAGTCTGTGGATGGAATGCGGTGCTAGTCAGTAGATTTGTCCCCATAGCTGACTGCATGCTTTGCCACACTCTGCCGGTAAACTAGCTATCTTTGTCAGATACTATAGTTCGGGGAATGCCATGTAGCCGAATAATTTCCTTGATGTACCGCCGACCCAACGTATCAGATGAATCCGTCATCTTAATAGGAATGAAATGCGCAGACTTGGTCAGTCGGTCTACCACGACCCATATGGCATCATTTGTAATAGCCCGGACTTTTTAAATCAGTATAAATATGGATATTATTTATTTTAATGATGGAAATTGGGAAATTTAATGGAATAGATGGTAAATGGATCAAAATTTGGACAAAGGCCCAAGTGTGGTCCAATGGGCCGTGGATTGGAATGAGTTCACTTAATTGGGTCAATGATGGTCAATTGGGACAAGGATGGTCAAATTGGGCCCAATACCCATTTGGGACCCAATGGATCAAGATGATGTAAACTTTAAGGTAAATAGGTAAGAAATAAATTTAATTGGGCCATGGGCCCAATGGTGATCCAAGTAGTTGAAAATGGATTAAATTTAAATCACCTAAGTTGGTGATGAATTGACCAAGGTGACATGGCCAAGTGAGACCCACCTTCGTGGACCAAAGATTGGTGGGGCTGGCCACCATGGTTGACTTGATCAACCATGGGTGAAGTAATGGAAAGGAGTCATGGAGATTAAAGGAGATAAAGTGGGAATTAATTAACTTAAACTAATGATCGATCCAATTAATTAAATGATTAAACTATTCAAAAGGTGGTCAAAGGGGTCAAAAGATGGAAAACCAAACCATTTTATCTTAGACACAAAAAAAAAAACGTTGGCTAGTGGTGGTGATGCCAACCACCACCATAAAGCATGATAAAAATCTTATGTGGGTTGGTGGGAGGAATTAATGATAAAGTGTATCTTAAGTAAGCCTTGGGATAAGATGGGCTTTCTTTTCATTCTCTCCCATTTCATTTTCTTCCTCTCTTTCACCCTCAAGACCGTCCCTCATGTCCAAGAAGAAAAGAAGAGGAAACCTAAGAAGAGAAGAAGCGAAGAAAGGAGAGGAAAGTGTAAGCATAAGCCACCACACTAAGATCAAGACCTAGCATCTTCTTCCTCACCATCTCCTCCCTTCCCTCTCTCAAACACACTCCATGGTGGCCGAACCCAAGTGTTGAGGTTTTCATCTTGATCAAGTTCATCTTGGCCGATCAAACAAGGAGAAGAAGAAGAAAGAAGGCCAAGGAGTCCAAGAGGAGGAAGAAAAATCGGAGGAGCCGACGGATTGTAAGTATTTCTAAAACAAGAGATTAGATTTTTTTTTAGGGTTTAAGAGATTATCAAATCCATTGCTTGGATTTAATGGTGGCCAAATTATCATAGGCCTTAGATCTCAAAATCCATCCAATGGAAAGATGAGAAATGGTAAAAGTAGGAGAGATGGAATAAGAAAAAAATCAATGGATGTATTAAGGACCCTAAATATTGAAATTATTTAAGCATGGAAGTGTGGATTTTTAATGGGATGATAGACCATAGGGTTCGGCCATGTAGTATGGCTGTACCCCATGGTAGGTGTTTAAGAGGCTTATTAGGGTTTATAAATAATGGAAGCCATGGAGGATGATTTAGGGTTTTTAAGATTTTAATGGTTAAATGTAGGTAATTAAGGATAGTGAGGCTCATAAGGATTAAATGTTAGTATTTTTTTTTAAAAGGGGTTTTTATGATGAAATTCATGGAAGGGCTAAATGGTTTGTATGGCCTAAAAAGGCATAGATGGGAGTGAAACCATGAACCATGGGTTCGGCCATGGTGTATGGCCGAACCCTAGGGTGATGTGATTGTAAATTTAAAGGGTGTAAAAAGAGGGAAAGATGTTTAAGAAAGTGGATAGTTTAAATGAATTTGCAAGTATAGTTTAGAATGTTTGAAAGGGGTGGAAATAATGTTTTAAAAATAAAACCATGGAGAGATTTTATGGATGGGTGTTTTTTTTAAATCCCATGGTAGTGTATTGGTGACTTTGATGGGGGTAAGATAATGGAAAAATAAATGGGGAATGTTGGAGGTTTTGATGGACCAAAATGAACCTAATGTTGATAAAAAAATTGATGATTTAAATGCATGATGTAAACCTCCTCATGGGAGGGCTTATTATGGATCTAAATGTGGTGAAAAAGACCCAAGGAAAAATGGGGATTAGGTTGAATCAAAGGGGCTGATTTTAATAAAACCCATGACCCATTTTGCAAGCCATTTGATGGGTTAAGTGGGACTTTGGTATGTGTTTAAATTAAAAAGGATTAGGCTAATTAAATGGTTGATTTTAATGATCTTATGACATGGTTGATGGATCAATTATGGACTCAAGATGTGGCTAAGAATGATGATTCAATTATAAGTCATTTTTATGGGCTAAGGAGGGGTTTATGTATGTGTTTAATTAATGAGGATTAAGTTAAGAAAAAGGGCTGTTTTAATGATGTATGGCATGATTAAATGGGTCACTAATGGATTTGAGTGTATGGATCAATTATGAACAAAAATGTACATGGTTAAGTGAATGATTAACCATGGAAAAAGAGGTAGTGGCAAAACCGTAAATAATGGCTAAAATGAGGAACCATGGGTTCGGCCATGGTACATGGCCGAACGCCATCGAGGATGAACTTGGACTTAGGCATTTTTATTATGACCTTAGGTATGATTAAATGAAGCCTAGGGTACTGGTTTTTAAACTCACAAAATTAATATGGTTAAGGGATTAAATGGGACCCACAAACTTAACTAGTAGGGTTCGGCCATGGTGTATGGCCGAACCCCACTAAGGCTTGGGTAATGGACTTGGACATGATTAAAACATGAGTCTAATTGATAATGTATAATAAGGTACCGGACATCGCAATCGGTGCGTGATCGGCGACTGGATTCGGGAACGGAAATGTAAAAGGGACGTTAGTCGGTATTCGGTAGGATTCCTACCTTTTTGTAAGCCATGGATTATGTGTTATGTATGAGTTTTTCCTTGATTTATTTTGGTAAGCATATAATTGTTTTAAGATGGGTTTTAAGGCTATGATGTGTATATTGATGCCTTGCTTGATCTATTTTTGATAATCAAATTATATGTTTTATTAATGGGATTTTAAATGCCATGGTTTGTGCTATCATATATATTACATGGCATATGGCATCTACATCTCATGCATGACATGGGAGGGATATGGCATGGGAAGGATGAAAATAAAGAAACCGGAGTCCATGCTCCGTCGGGGCGACCGAGAAGCAAACATGGGGACACCTTGACGAGGCTTTGCCGTTAAGGGGGATGATGTGTGGCTGTTTATACCTTGATGATAGTTCTTCCATCAAGGGGGATGTTGTATTGATTATTATACCTTGATGAGGGTTCTTCCATCAAGGGGGATATTCGTATTTGTAGTTATACCTTGACGAGGCCTTGCCGTCAAGGGGGATAGGGCATTATGATGGTATGGATAATGGGTGGGATACATGACATAAGACACCCATGGCAATGCATTCATTTTATGGTTTTGATATAATATTATCTATATGCTTTGTTATCACTAATCCATGTGTTAGCCCTACTCGGAGTCCTACTGGGCGCGTTGTCTAACGCCCTACTTCTACCCTAGCTGATGACGCAGGAGATGGCAGAACAGAAGGACGAGACGGGAGCCAAGCTTAGGAGCAGGGGAAAGCTGGCTACTTAGTTTATTTAAATTTTATTTTGGAAATGTATTTGAGTAGTTTAGCTTGTCGGAAATGTAATAATTTAGATTACTTACTATGTTTTAGATTTGATTTTGGACATTACAATTTGGAAGTATTTAATAATTAAATGAATGTTCTTCCTTGCTATCTAAAAATTAGTAGGATAGGCTTTATTATAATTTCTGCACTTAGTTAATATTCCGCAAGCTTGCTTTCTACGTGTGAACCATTCTCCGTGGACTTCGCTCCACGCACACGTAGGGTTGACCAGTTAAGGGCCGGGCTTTTGAAGCTCGGACTTAAATCACGTCGTGACGTCCATGCCTTTGTCACTTTTATTTTTAAAAAAAATAGACTCTGATTATCGGGTGAAAAGGGGCGGGCATTACATCATTGCCTTTGAAGACCTCGGCAACCCCGTCACAAAATCCATGGAAATGTGCTCCCATTTCCATTCTGGCACTGATAAGGGTTTGAGTAACCCTAGTGGCTTTTGATGTTCAGTCTTAACTTCCTGACAAGTTAAACAATGTGCCACATCCCTTTTTAATCCGTGCCACCAATAATGCCTTTTCAGATCGTGATACATTTTGGTGCTGCCCGGATGAATGGAGAGCTTGGATTGATGTGCCTCAATCAATAGCTCTTTCCTACAACTCTTTGGCACATATATTCTTCCCCGGAATAAAAGACCCTATCCTGGTCATAATTCCCATTCCGGTATGACTACGCCAGTGGACATCTTGGCCCATATCTCTTCCACCTCCGGATCTATACGTTGCTCTTGTTCAATCTTGGTATTGGACCGTATGATTAAATTATACATACTCCCATGGTTGTTGATATAAAGATTGAACTCTCGAATGGTGTTCAACATCTCCCATTCTGTTCTGATCAAGCATGCTACTGATGCATGTGATAGGCGGCTGAGGGCATCCGCCACCTTGTTTGCATTGCCTGGATGATATCGAAGCGCGAACTCATAATCCGCCAGATACTCCATCCATCTACGCTGCCTTAGATTGAGCTCCTTCTGATCAAATAAGTATTTCAAACTCTTATGATCAAAAAATACCTCAAATTTCTCGCCCTAGAGATAATGTCTCCAACTTTTGAGAGCGAAGACCACTGCAGCTAGCTCCAGATCATGTGTGGGATAAAGACGTTCGTGTATTTTTAACTGTCTTGACCCATATGCCACCACACGTTGACCTTGCATGAGTGAACACCCTAGTCCCTCTCCTGAAGCATCGCATTGTACTTCATATCCTTTGCCCCTTTTCGGCAAAATTAAAATAGGAGCTCTTGTAAGTCTCTCTTTCAGTGTTTCAAATCTCCGGTTGCACTGATCTAACCACTCATACTTGACTCCTTTCTGAGTGAGTCAAGTCAATGGAGACGCTATTTTGGAAAAATCCATGATAAATTTCCGATAATAACCCGCCAATCCCAAGAAACTAGGGATTTCAGTTACATTCTTTGGTGCTTTCCAGTCTTTCACAACCGCCACCTTAGCCGGATCCATGGCTATTCCTTCCTCGGATATAACATGTCCCAAGAAATTCACTTGAGATAACCAGAACTCACACTTACTGGCTTTGGCATATAGCTATTCTGCCTCAAAGTATTCAAGACCATCTGAAAGTGCTCTGCATGTTCCTCCTGACACTTGGAATAGATCAGGATATCGTCAATGAACACTATTACAAACTAGTCCAGATACGGACGGAAGATCCTGTTCATTAAATCCATGAACACAGCCGACGCATTTGTGTGTCCAAATGGCATGACTACAAACTCGTATAGTCCATACCGCGTCCTGAAAGTTGTCTTCTCTATATCTTCCTCCCTAACCCGCATTTGATGATAACCAGACATCAAATCAATCTTTGAAAAATGGCTGGAACCCCTCAATTGATAGAGCAAATCATCGATCCTGGGTAGAGGGTACTTGTTCCGGATAGTTAGCTGATCCAGCTTCCGATAATCTGCACACATCCGAAGTGAACCGTCCGTCTTCTTTACAAACAATACTGGAGCTCCCCATGACGATGTGCTGTGTCGGATGCATCCCAGCCTGAACAGTTCATCGATCTGCTTCTTTAGCTCCGACATCTGTGCTGGTGCCATCCGATAGTGTGGTAGAGACACTGGTGAAGTACTAGGATACAACTTGATTTCAAAGTTGATCTCCCTCATAGGAGGTAAACCAAGGAGTTCCTTTGGAAACACATCCGCAAATTCTTTCACAAGTAAGGGAAATTCAGTAATTGGTGCTTGATTTATAATGATATTATTCAATACCACGTGGTTCAACCCTTCCTGCAATCCACTCTACTTGTCTGCACGAACCACATATTGCTTTCCTTCGGGTGACCAAAATGTCACTCTTCGGCGATAACACTCAATGTTGGCCTGGAACTTAGCCAACCAATCCATGCTGAATATTATATCATACTCAACCATGTCGAGTACCAGATAATTGAACTCAAATCTAAGTCCAGCTAGTTCAGTGTTAACTGCCGTGCATATAAGTCCCAATGCCGAGTCTCGAACAGGGGACACAATTGTAAGTGTTGTGGCTAATTTTTGAACTAGGGTACCTGTAGCAGTTATAAATGATGCAGCTATGAAGGAGTGTGAAGCTCCAGAATCAAATAGTGCATATGCATAAGAACTACTCACTACTGCCATATCTTGTATCACCGAATGATCCTCATCTTCTGGAGAAGTTAAAGTAAATAATCGTCCAGCTCCAGTAGGGTTGGGCGCCCGTCTCGCCCGATTATACATCCTGCCTCACCGGGAGTTAACCGGTCTGACTGGTGGACGAAGCGATCCTCTGGAGTATGAAAGCCTGTTGAGTTTTGGACAATCCCTCCGGAGATGACCAGGTTGATCACAGTGGTAGCAGTCGCCCGCTCCTCTAGAAGCCTGAGTGATTGCTACAGATTGAGAGGACTGGTTGGGGCGAAAGGCCTTAATAGATCCAACAGATGGCGAGGGTCTGCTGAAGTTCGGTCGGAACTTCTTGTTGGGTTGATAAGTACCCCTCCCACTCAGTGCTCGACGGTTGTCAACTTGTACAAACTCCGCCAGTTCCTGCTCCACAATGGTAGCTTTCCTGACCACTTCCGCCAGCGCAGCTGCTTTGAACACGGTCACTCTGGCCCTAATGTTTGGCCGCAACCCACGCTCGAACTTGCGAGCCCGTCGGTACTCCGTGTCCACAATGTAGAACGCATAGCATGATAAACTCAAAAATTCCCTGTGATTCTCAGCTACTGTCATGGAGCCCTGTACCAATGACAAGAATGCTTGAGTCTGACGTTCCTTTTCCTCCTCTGGAAAATATTGATCCAGAAACGTCGTTGAGAATTGTTCCCAGGTCATTTCAGTTATTTCCCTCTCTGGCACAAGTGCCTATTGTTTCTCCACTACTTCCCACCAGTTACTAGCGTCATCTATCAGTTGTGACATGGCCAGTAGGATCTTGTGGGCATGACTCTTGATGTTCAGCAGAGTTAATATCTGGGAAATTTTCTTCAGCCAGTTCTCTGCTCCAACAGGCCCCTCTCTCCCTTTGAAATAAGGTGGCCGCTGTTGTTGGAAGTCCCTGACCATATTCCGGTCACTAGCCTCACTGGTGCTACCACCTCCATTCAGATATTGTTGGAGGACGGAAGTAACTACAGCTTGTACCAAGCTTTGTAGTTCAGGCGGCACATATGGTATTCGTGTATGTACGCTGCTGTTGCGGTTCTCCTCTTCCTCCTTATCATGGAATGATTTCTCAAACCCATGCTGAGGTTCTTCCTCATCTTTGTCACGTACAACTTTCTCCTTTATAAATTGAGATAACTCCTATTCATGTGGAATGAAGGATATCTCTTTTTCCTTTCCTTGATCGTCTTGTCGGGTCTTCCTTTTTGAAGCCCCTTCGCCTAATCCAATTTGCAATACTTTCTCCTTTCCCTTCTGATACTTTGGGATCTTTTTCTGTGGTACCATCTTTCCCTAATTCATGAAAACATTATTGGCTTAGTTTTCTTCGCAAAATACATTAAATGCCATAAATCCTCATAGAATCATAAAATTGCATATTTTATATATATTCATATTCCATCTTTGTACAAGGGTTGGTAGGGTTAAAACAAACCCTATAAAGAACAAAATGCACCCTTACAAACTATTCCCCTTTCCTCTCACTTTTCTTTCTAACCCTTAACCTAATCTTCTGTGGAAGATCCTGCATCATCAGCGAACTTAAAGTAACTCTCAGGGCATGTCATCGACATGTGACCCAGTACTCCACATGTCTAGCAGGGTATTATCCCTAGTCCTCCAATGTAAGGACAATTAGTCCTTGCCTCTCCGTGCCCATGAAGTCCACAAGCCGAGCAGACAATGTCTAGAGGGTGAGGACAATACATACAGCTGTGCCCGTCTTGGTTGCACAACTCACACATATAGTCGGGATCTATCTTCCCAACCGATTCCATTATTATAGGAACATCTTCCATAGGATCCTCCGGTAAAGGTGCTAGATCCTCTTCAATTTCCTCGAGAGGTTCCATTATCCAAGGAATGTCTTCCATAAGATCCTCCAGAAAAAGTGCTAGGTCCACTTCATCTTCCTCGAGAGGTCCCTCCTGAAAGTCCACGTTAACTTCCAAACTGGAGTTGTTGGAAGTAGACACCAAGTCTATTGGACAGCTAAGGGTCCCTTTATCCCACAATTCCGTGTACTCCATGTTACTCGACATATCTGTATCATAACATAGAATTCATAAATAATCAACAGAAGCTCTAATAAAACCAATCTTGGTTTCAGGAAATTTCTTATATATCATATCATGCATTGTGTTTGGGGAAATTGCCAAATCTTCACACTTGTTTTCTTTTGTTTCAGGGGAAATCTCTAAATTCCTGTTGTTTGTTTCTCAGTGTAGGGATATCAGGGGTGTGCATCCTACTTTGCTATATTTGATATGTCCAGTTATGATGACTGTACTTTACTTGCTATCTTTCATTGTCGTTCTCAGATTGATTGTTCAGTCTGAGTCACTCGAAGTAAATTAATCCGGCCCCCAGTCAGCGGACTCCGAAGAGTCGGTCAGTTGGGATTCTTATCTGTCAGTGAGACATGAAACCGTCTTAATCTTACTTCAATGATTCAACTTCCCGTTTCGCTCTGATACCAACTGCCCCGCCCTTTCCAAGAATTCAGAGTCTAATTTTTTTTTTATAATAATAATATAATAACATCGGAAGAGAGCGGCGGCGTCACGACGCGAGCTAAGTTCGGACTTCCCAAGTCCGACCCTTAACTGGCAACCCATGTGTGCATGGACTAGACCATGATAGATAATACACACATGGAACTATTCAGAAACATGCGGAATAGAAATAACTAATTGCGGAACTAAACTGATGCGGAATATACGCAATCTTATGTTAACCATACATTCTCTAATACCAATTGTAACGCCCCGCCCTTTTCGAGAATTCAGAGTCTAGTTTTTTTTATAATAATAATATAATAACACCGGAAGAGAGCGGCGGCGTCACGACGCAAGCTAAGTTCGGACTTCCCAAGTCCGACCCTTAACTGGCCACCCATGTGTGCATGGACTAGACCATGATAGATAATACAGACATGGAACTATTCAAAAACATGCGGAATAGAAATAACTAATTGCGGAACTAAACTGATGCGGAATATAAGCAATCTTATGTTAACCATACATTCTCTGATAGCAAAGTACAAGTCAAGTTTACTTTAAACTAACCATTTCAAACCATGTCAAACTAATCATTATCATAACTGTAATCAAACCATAGCAAGGTTACAAACTATTACATATCCATAAAATGTAGTCCAAATGATAGTAAATATAGTTCCATTCCAATAATCAACCAACTCATAAGCCCAACTCACCACATTAAATGACACTCATTTAATGCACTTGAGTCAACTCCATTTCTTAATTTAACCCAACTCAATTCAATCCCACTCAACCTGATTTAACTCACAATTGAGCTCATTTGAGGGTCCACACGGTCAACCATGGTCCACATGGTCAACACGACCCATTGGGTCCCCATTTAGCTTATTGACCCAATTAACGCCTAGACCCAATTATGAGTGGTTTAGCCCCTTTGAATGTGGTTTACCCATTTGCATCAAGCCTACCCATTTATGCTCCACTTAATTTCCAATCAATTCAGCTTAACCCCATTAAATTTGGCTCAACCAATGGTCAAACAAGTCCATTATGACCCATTGGTCCCAATTGGGTCCTTTGACCCAATTAACCATATTGACCCAATTTGATATTCATTGCCCGTTCATGATAAATTGGCCCTTATAATATGTTCATATGGTCTTAATTTGAACAATGGGCACCACCATTTTATCATTTACAATAACATTTATTAAATTCACCAATCCAGTGGCATTTTCGTAAATATTCATATTATTGAGAAATTGGGGTGTTACATTCTCACGGCTATTTTGCACACTTGATGTACATGGATGCACAGAGCTAGTTACTATTTTACCCCATGGGGGTGGTGCTAGCTTCGTTAGGCGCGATTCAACCACCTTAGAGCTTGACTGAATCACCCTTGGGGTGAAGGGATGCAGGGCTAGGTAGACTTGATCACGTTGGACGTGGGTCTTCCGCTTAGTAAGTCATGGGCCCTAAGTCTTGCTAGGGGTCGGGGTATGTTTATGTTTTGATATTATTGCTACAGTCATGTAGTGATGCATTCAAATATTGTTCTTAAGGATAAAATATCTCGTGGTAGATGATGTGCCCTGGATTAATTATGCCAATGAATGGATTATACCCATAGGAGGGTTATATTTATGGATGGTTATTAACCATGGACAGATAATACTCATTGATAGAGTGGTACCAGGGATGGATGTGTATAACCGTGGATGATGATTCCCATGGTGGTTTGGATTGATGCCGGTATTGGTATCGTAATAGTTTTGAACAAAAGGTGTTAGTCACATTGTGACTTATGTACAAATGAAGGTATACTTACTTTTGGAGATGTACTTAAGGGAAAAGTTAAGAGTCTAGTGAAACTCGAATGGAAAGCTATGGGTGACTGCTGAGTTAGACTTGTCAGCTGACTCTGTAGTTAGCTGATGTAGAGCATAGCCGAACCCCATGGAGGGAAATTAAGTGATTCTTAACGGGTTTAAAGGATGAAAACCATGGAATGTTGGTTAATGATTTTAAGGTTTTGAATGGATAATGTTAGTAATTTTTGAAAGGGGTTTTAAATGAGGAAAATCATGGAGAAACGTGGACGGTTCTTTATGGTCTCAAATGTTGTAAATAATGATGAACCATGGACCATGGGTTCGGCCATGTTGTATGGCCGAACCCCATGGAGAAAATATTAATGGACTTGAGTTATTTTGACCATGAAATGATGGAGGAAATGCTAAGGGATTATGTATTCGGCCATGAGGTATGGCCGAACCCCATGACCCATTTTATGAGCCATTTTTATGGGTTAAGTATGGATCTATGTTTTGGGACCTAAACATGAGTGAATAAATGAAGGTGACTAACCATGGAAGGAATAATGGCAAAAATGTAAATATGTTAAAAAATGAAAGACCATGGGTTCGGCCATAGTGTATGGCTGAATCCCATGGGGAGTGTTTTGGCACTTAAGGACTTCTAAATGATGAAATTATGTGTATTTGGGTTAATGAATCAAAGGGTGGCTGATCTTAGACCCACATGATTAAAATGACCTATGGATTAGAAAGGAACCCGAAAAACTAAGTGGGTGAGGTTCGGCCATAGCGTATGGCCGAACACCACTAAGGCATATATTATGGACTTAGACATGGTTGGAACATTAGTTGACTTGTTGATATGTAACAAGGTGACGGGACCTCATAAACGGTGCGTGATCATGAGCGGTTGCTGGTTTAAGAAGCAAGGACACTTAAGTGGTCTTTGGTAGGATTCTACTTTTTTGAAAACATGGTTTATGTATGATGGTTTTTATCTTATTTTGATGAATTTATGTTGTAAAAGATATGTTACAAATGTGAATTTTAATGCTATGTTTATAATATAAAATAACATGTGTTTCATTAGCATCTCATGCATGGCATGGGGTGAAGGATATGTAGCCGGAGGGGCCACACTCCGTCGGGGCGTCTGAAAAACCTATGTGGGATACTTTGATGTGCATTTCCATCAAGAAGAAACTGGAGGAACCACACTCCGTCGGGGCGTCCGAAAGACCTAAGTGGGTGTACCTTGATGATGAGAATCCCATCAAGAGGTTATATGTACTTGTGATGGGTGGGACTCATTGCATTTGACATCATGACATGGCATTGTTTTATATGGTTTTGACATAATGTTATTATATATGATTTGTACTAACCATGTGTAAACCCTAAATGGAATACCTACTGGGCACGTTCTTCGAACGCCCTACTTCTATCCTAGTGGATGATACAGGAAAGGAAAAGGACGATGAACATGATCGGAGCCAAGCATAGGAGCTTGGATATGTGATTGGATTATATTTTATTTATGATACTCATGGACATGTAATAACTTAGTTAATTTTGCTATGGTTTGAATGGTTTGTTCGATATTTAAGTTAAGTTTAATTATACTTGAAGTACTTTGCTATCTAAAAAGGAATAGATCTAGGTTATATTATAATCCGTATGTTTATATTTTTATGTGTGAACCGTTTTCATGGACTTAGTCCATGCACACATCGGGTTGGCCAATTAAGGTCGGACTTTAAAAGTCCGGACTTAGTTTGCGTCGTGACGTCCCGCTCTTTATCGCACTCTTTATTTAAAAAGAAACATAGACTCTGATTTTTTTGGAAAGGGAGTGAAAAAGGGCGGGGCGGTACAGATTCAGTCAGCTGACTTTGGATCAGATCATGTGTGTGTTCGGCGAGCATACATTCAGTCGATTGGATCACCGATTCAGTCGGCTGAAATACCTACCAATCATTTGTGTGTTTGGTAAGTATACCTTTAGTCGACTGAATCATAAGATTCAGTCGGCTGAAACATACCAGATCACTTACTTGTTTGGTACGTATACGTTCAGTCGACCGAATCAAAGATTCAGTCTGCTGAAATACCAATAGACCCCATCTGTGCTTAGCCAGTGTACTTTCAGTCGACTGAATCATAAGATTCAGTCGGTTAAAACACCCAGATATCCCGTATGTGATCGGTCTGTACATTTTCAGTTAACTGAATCATAAGATTCAGTCGGCTGAAATACCCAGATATCCTTTGTTTGCTTTGCTGGTAAAAGTTCAGTCGACTGAATCTTAAGATTCAGTGGACTGACTTTTGTGAAATCCTTTGTTTGCATGTATGGTTAGGCCCTTTCTTCTTGAAATCCATCCTTATCATTTTTAAACATGGATTTCATCTTCCATCCTTCACTTAGTAACCTTACCCTACGTACTAGTCAAGTTTAAGGTCTTTTTCATAACCATTCCATCCTTGGTATTATTGCATGGATTCAAATTTCATCTTATAGTTGTTTTGTTTCAATCCCATAACCGTCTTTTGGATGGATTTTCCAACTTCATGGCCTTAACACAATTTGGCAATCCATTCTAACCAATCATGGAACCCATGGGTTTGGTCACACCATGGCCAAACCTATGGTTTCTTTGGAATCATTCCTATGTTATTAAGCCTTAAACATACCTTCTTTCTGTCTCTTTATTTTCTTTTTGATCTATCTTTTCTTCCTTAATCCTTTTTCTTCTTTCTTTGCTACTCCAAGTCTCCAAGTATAGAGGCAGAGGTGGGAGAGAGAGAAGAGGAGAGGAGGGAAAATCATTTGCTCAAGGTGTAGGAGTCGGCCAAGGGATGTGAGCAGCCCCTTTGGTTTGTGTTTTTATGTAACAACCTTAGACCCTTCACTCTCCCTCATGAAGGTTTGTCTAACCAATGTGTCCCTTGGCTTAACCAAGGAGACCCTTGGTTTCATGCCTTTTGAGATGAAAACTCTTCACCTTTTCAACTCAAGCCACAACTTAATTCACTTGACCTCACTTGTGGTTGACCAAGTCAACCATAACATGGCTGGCCATGCATGTGGCGACTTGGTCACCACATAGCACTTGGGTCCCATCTTGTAACACCCCGGATTTTCAATTTACGAGATAGACCTCAGATGGATAAGGAGTTGGTTCAATTACTCAATTAAGACCCAACGGATTATGGATAAAGTTCAATAGAAATAAATGGGTAAGATTTATTTAATTGGGTCAAGGTTGTCAATTGGATCAAATGCCCAATTGGGACCAATGGGTCATGGTTGACTTGGTCGACCACCAAATGAGCTCAAGCTTAACTAAGGTGTGGCTAAATTAAATTGGATTAAGTTCAATTGATTAAGTTCAAAATGAAATCAAAGAATTGAGTTGATTTTAAGTGAGTTAAATAGAGTTGAATTAAAGATATGAGTTGAGTTAAAGAGATGAGTTGGATAAGGAGATGGAGAGTTCCATCTCAAGGGACACCATCATGTACACAAGTTGGGGAGGTGGTAGTTTCATCTCATGGGATGAAACTCCAAAGGGATCATTAATGAGGGAGGTGAAGGGTCTTTGTTGTTATAGAAGTCATATCCAAGGCACACGTTGGGGAGATGGAGATGGAAACCCAAGGGGCACACGGTTGGGAGTTTCATCTCACGGGATGAAACCCCCAAAGGAAGTATTAATGAGGAGGTGAAAAGTCATAGTTGTTACAAAGGGGCATCACCCAAAAGACACCACTCAAGGCCGACCCTCATTGAACAAGACAAGAAAAGACTTGGAGTTTCATTTCACTCTCAACCTCTCTCTCTTGGCCAATCCCCCTCTCAAAGACAAAGGAGAAAGGACTTAGAGTTTTCTATCTCAAGCTCCTCTCCCTCTCTTAAACCTACACTCTTTGACTGAACCCTCTCTTTGGGTTTTTATCTCAAGACCTCTCAAGCTCACTCTTGGCCAAAGATCAAGGAGGAAGAAAGAAGAAAGACTAAGGAAGAAAAAAAGCGGAGGAGCAAGTCGGAACGAAAGAAACTGGAGGAGTCACAGAATCGATAAGTACTTGATGAGATTCTAATAATTAAGAAAAGATGATCAAGGATCATGGTTTGGCCCTTACATGGCCAAACCCTAGGTTTATGTATAAGAAACATCATGAGAACTAAAAAAGAGATTGGATGAGGTTCGGCCATGAGGTATGGCCGAACCCCTTCAAAGGATATAAACATGATTATGTGATTTGAGGAGAAGATAATGAACCATAGAGGGTTCGACCAAGGTGTATGGTCGAACCCCATGGAGGTATATTAATGATTTTTAATGGGTTTAAAGGCTGAAAATCATAGATGTATGTTAGTGATTTAAAAGGGTTTTTAAGGGTGAGAATGATGGAAGAATATTAGCAATGTAAATGGTCTCAAATGTTATAAAGGGTGGAGAACCATGGACCATGGGTTCGGCCATGGTGTATGGCCGAACCCCATGGAGAAATATTGATGGACTTAGATATTTTTGGACCATAAAAATGATGGAAAGATGTTGGTAAATGTTAATGAGTGGTAAAGGATGAAAATCATGCAAATATGTTAGTGATTTTAAATAAGGTTTAAATGTTGTAAATGATAAACTTGAAATGAGAAAATAAGGAAGAACCAAGGACCATGGGTTCGGCCATGTTGTATGGCCGAACCCCATGGGGAAATATTAATGGATTTATTATGGATCTTTGGGTTTAAATGATGAATCTAAGTGTATGACTAAATCCCCCCATGGAGGGACTTTTGTTATGGATTTAATGTTGTAAATGATTTAGGAAAGAGGATGGAAAAATGACATGATCATTTGGTAGATCCATGTATGATTTAAGAGATGAATCATCAAGCTATGAAATGAAGGGATTTAGTCATGGATCTATGTTGTGATGTATGGACCTAAGTCTTGTACATATAAGCTAAGTGAGTAACTATGGAAAGATTAATGGCTAAGATGTAAATGGGGTGAAAATGATGGACCATGGGTTCGGCCATGGTGTAGGGCCGAACCCCATGGAGAAGTTTTTGTGGACTTAGGGTTTTATTAATGTTAGATGATTAACCTATGTGTATTTGGATTAATGAATCAAAGATGGCATGATCTTGGACCCAAAACCAAGTGAGTGAGGTTCGGCCATGTTGTATGGCGGAACCCCACTAAGGCATGTTTGTGGACTTAAACATGGTTGGAAACCAAATGGAACATGGGTTTTGATTTATTGATATGTAATAAGGTAACGGGATCTCGCAAGAGGTGTACGATCGGCTTGACGCGATCGGTGAGCGGTTTTCGGACAAAAACACAAGGACACATTAGTTGGTCATTGGTAGGATTCCTACCTTATTGAAAACCATGGATTATGTATATGCATTGTTTTACTTGACTTATTTTGGTATCAAATAATGTGTCTTAATGATGGGATTTTTATGTTATGATTTGTATTATTACATAGCATGGCTGCACTTGCATCTCATGCATGGCATGGGAGGGATGAAATGTAACCGGAGACCCACGCTCCGTAGGGGCGTCCGTAAGGCATTCGTGAGGGTACCTTGATGTGCATTATCCATCAAGAGGGATGTATGATTTATTTGTAACCAGAGATCCACGCTCCGTCGGGGCGTCCGTAAGGCATTCGTGGGGGATACCTTGATGAGGAATTTTCCATCAAGAGGATACTATGTGATGGTGATATGGCTGATGGGTGGGACTCATGGCATATGGCACCCATAGCATGACATTGACTTGCATGTTTTTTATATTATGTTATCTATGTGATTTTTGTACTAACCATGTGTTGACCCTACTTGGAATACCTACTGGGCGCGTTGTGTAACGCCCTACTTCTACCTTAGTTGATGACACAGGAAATGTAACACCCGGCCCTTTTTCACCTGCTTTCCGAAAATCAGAGTCTATTTTTTTTTTTTTTAAATAGAAGAGTGAGAGAGGGCGCGGACGCCACGACGCGAGTTAAGTCCGAGCTTCTAAAGCCCGGCCCTTAACTGGCCAACCCCACGCGTGCGCGGAGCTAAGTCCAAGAGAACGGTTCACGCGTATGAAGTAAGCTCGCGGATTATAATTATTGCGGAACATGATGATAGAGTCTATCCTACCGGTTTTTAGATAGAAGGGAAGATACAACATTGAATTACCAAAATGCCCCTAAATTCATAATTATATCACAAAATGTAATCGTCCATAAGTAACGTCCAAACCATCGTAAGAATGTAAACTTATACAACCCGACAAGCTAAGTTACTTTCAAATTACAATCTCCAAAATGTAAACGTAAATAAAACTAAGACTGCACTGCCCAAGCTCCTAAGCTTGGCTCCTGTCATGTCCACCACTTCCGCCATCCCCTGCATCATCAGCTAGGGTAGAAGTAGGGCGTTAGTCAACGCGCCCAGTAAGACTCCGAGTAGGGCTAGCACATGGATTAGTGATAACACACATACCGATAAAATAACATATAACAAAATAAGCATGTAATGAATGTTATGCCATGGGTGCTTATGTCATGTGTCCCACCCATCATCCGTATGATCATACAATGTATTATCCCCATGTCTGCTTCTCGGTCGCCCCGACGGAGCATGGACTCCGGTTATAACATAAGAGCTATCCCCATGTCTGATTCTCGGTCGCCCCGACGGAGCATGGACTCCGGTTATGACCCTCAGTTATCCCCATGTTTGCTTCTCGGTCGCCCCGACGGAGCATGGACTCCGGTTTGTTTATTTTTTTTCTGCCCATGCCATGCATGAGATGTACGTGCATTATGCTATGTAGTATATAAATAAACCATAATTTTGATATCCCATACATAGCCATATAATGCATACTATTAAATATAATCCATATGATTCATAACTTAAAACTCATCATAAGATAAATCATAATCATAAATCCATCATAAACCAAATCAAAATAATTTAAAACACCATCACATATCCATCGCTTACAAAGAGGTAGGAATCCTACCGAATACCGTGTCGCGTTCCGTTACGCTTCCCGTTCGATAATCCGGTCGCCGATCGCGTACCGTTTGCGATGTCCGATACCTTATTACATTTACCGAATTAGTCCCTACATTATCCATGATTAAGTTCATAATTGATCCATCTACTTAGACTCAATAATGGTCATTAATTTAGGTTACAAATTTATCGAAAATCAGCCCTTTAACTTAGACTCATTTTTTTGTGGTTTAAAACACGTACCTAAACCCGATTTTTGGCCAATTTCGATATTCCAATTTAGTGGCCTACAACGCAGCAACTAATCGCTTTACTTAACCATTCACAAAATATCCGATTTTTATGTCTAATCCCTATAGGGTTCTTCAATGTGGCACTTATTTACTGTTTTGCCACTTTCTCTTCCATGTTTAATATTTCACCCCTTCATGTATATTTTAAGTCTAGATTTCATCCCTAACTTAGACCTATTTATGATTCCATATCATATCCAAATTCAGCCAACCATTACTTAATTTTTGAAAAACATTTAACCCCATATAACCTTTCACATTTGGCCCTAAAGGTGGCCCACAATCATGACCTCCAAATGGGTCATGGGTTCGGCCATACACCATGGCCGAACCCATGATGCTTATTTTCCATTCCCTTGGGTCCATATTACTCCCTTCAATCCAATCTCCAATGAATTTTAAATTATCCATTCAAGTCCCCATTTTCATTCCATTTAAACCCTCACATATCATTTTTATAAATCCATTAAAATCTAGCATTCTTCTACATTATTTTCCATTTATTAAATCCACTAATCACTACCCTAAGGTTCACCTTTATGGATACCATTTTCAAAGACTAAGTTTTGTCCCAAAATAATCCAATTTAAAATCACAAAACTTTAATCATTTTGGCCCTTTAAATCAAACTCCTAAGCATTGATACATGCATTTAATCTTAGCCTAAAATTGATCAAAATTTGGGTCATGGGTTCGGCCATACACCATGGCCGAACCCATGATGTTTCTTTCCCCATTTTTCTTGGTTTCATTTACCCTTTTAAACATACCTCTAATTAAATCATCCATTTAAATCACCAACATCACATATCATAATTGAAACATCCATACAATCCATCCATTTTTCTTAACCATTTTCTATACTTTTCCATCATAAAGAGAATTATTAAATACCACCAAGGGTTCGGCCATACACCATCGCCGAACCCATGGTTCATGGCTCATCATCCGTTGATGCCATCCTTAGACCAATGTTTTTGTCCAAAAGAAATCCCTTTTTAAAATCAATAATCCTCATTCATTTTGGCCCTCTAAAATATATCATTCACTTTGTAAATCCATTTAAATTTCATCATTAACTTTGTAATGGCCCGAAATTTTTAAATCAATAAATATGGGAATATTATTTATTTTAATGATGAAAATTGGAAATTGGTGGAATAAATGGTAAATGGGCCAAAACTTGGACAAAGGCCCAAGTGTGGCCCAATAGACTTGGTTTGGATTTAAATTTATTTAAATGGGTCAAGAATGGTTAAATTGGGTCAAATACCCATTTGGGACCCAATGGGTCAAGAGGGTTATGCTCTAAGGTAAATGGGCTAGATAGAAATGTAATTGGGCCATAGGCCCAATGGTAATCCACTTAGAGTGAATTCAATGATTTTAAATCACCTAAGTTATTTGGAATTAAACAATGGTGATGTGGCCAAGTGTGGACCCAAGGTTTGGTGGGGCCGACCACCATGGTTGATTTAGTCAACCATGGGTGGAATAATGGAAATTAGGTTAAGTATAATGAATTCACCTAAGGTGATTTAAATAAGTAAATGGGAATTAAAGTAACTAAGTAATTAAATAATTAAATTATTTAAAATTGTAGTTAAGAGTGGTCAAAGGGGGCCCATGAGGTGAAGACTCACCTCATCTCAAACTCAAAAAAAAAATAGACACGTTGGGACTTAGAGGGGTGGAGTTATAAGCCATAAAGCAACTTAAATATCTCAAAATATCTTAAGGTTGGTGAAGGTAATTAATGTAAAAAAAAAAAATGGGGATAAGCCTTGATGTCTTTTCCCATTCTCTTTTCATTCAACTCTCTCCATTTCCACTCTCCCATGGTCGTCCCCTACATCCAAGTGAAGGAGAGAAAGAGAGTTAAGGAAAAGAGAAGAGAAGGAGAGAAGAAAGAAGTGGAATTTTGAGAGAAATCACTCTAAGGTAAAGGGTTATCATCTTCCCTCTCATAATTTTCCCCTCTCCCTCTCTCACACAAAACTTACCTTGGCTGATTCTAGGGTTGGGGATTGCCACCCTTGATCAAAGATCTTAACCTACCAAAGATTAAAAGGAAGGAGAGAGGAGGCTACGGAGACCGATGGGAGCGGCGGAAATCAGAGGAGACGTCGGATAGTGAGTATTTTTTTTACAAGAAATTTTGGATTTTAGGGTTTAAGATTTGGGTTTTATTTTGTGAATTTAATGGTAGTCAAGTAAATTTATGCTATGGATTTTAAATCCATCAAATGGAATGAATGGAAAAGTGGGCAAAAACCCTAAGTGGAAAAATTAGGGTTAGGGAAAAGAAATAAATACTTGGATTATGTGCATTGGGTAATTTATGAAATTAAGCATAGAATTGGAAGAAAATCATGGGCCATAGGGTTCAGCCATGTGGTATGGCCGAACCCCATGGTGGGTGATTTGGTATTGGATTTAAATAATTAGGGTTTCAAAAAGATGGAAGACAATGAGGGTTTTATCTAATGAAAATTAGGGTTGTAGATGAATGAATGGGAGTAAGTTGTAAAATGGTTTTATGATGAAAATGCAAAGGGGTTTATGGCATTGAAATGCATGGAGGAAGTGAACCTTGAGCCATGGGTTCGGCCATGGTGTATGGCCGAACCCTATGGTGATCAAATGGTGGAATGAAGGGTTGTGAATAATGGAAAGTAAATGGGAATGTTGGTGGTGTTGATGGACCCGAAAATGGTTTTAGCATTGATATTTGTAATGGACTCTAATGTAGCTAGGGATGATGGTTTTAAGTGTATGAATTAAATCCTTCATGGAAGGATTTGTGATAAACCCAAATGTGTAACAATGGACCCAAGAAAAATGGGGAAAGGACACCATGGGTTCGGCCATGGTGTATGGCCGAACCCATGGCCCAATTGTGATCCATTTTGGTGGGTTAAATTGGAGGATGAGTGATGTTCATGGTCTCCAAAGAGTATGAATGGGTAATGGATTCATTGTAGTTTAAATGTATGAGCTAAATCCCATGGGAAGAGTTGATGAATGAGGTATTTTGAAACCATGATTCATTATCCATCTAAAGGGTTAAGTGTGGGATTTTGTATGGATTTAAATGAATGAGGGGTAGGTTAATAAAATGGTTAATTTTAGTGGCTATGTGACATGGGTCAATGGGTAATTAATGGACCTAAGTTGGGGATCTAAGTTTATGATCAATTATGGACTTAATCATGCATCGATAAATGAGTGATTAAGCATGAAAAAAGGGGTAGTGGCAAAACCGTAATTAGTGGCCAAATTCAAGAATTCCATGGAAATTGATCATGGACTTAGGGGAGCTAATGTAATAACCTTATAAGTGATTGATAAAGCCTAGGCTGGCCGAATTTTAAGGCTTATGGGAGTAAAAGGTTTAATAGATGATATGGGACCCACAAAACCTAAATAGTGACCGATTTTTTCATATGGGCTTAGAAATGGTTAAAACATGGACTAATGATGAATGTGTAATAAGGTACTGGACATCGCAGGCGGTGCGCGATCGGCGACCGGGTTTATATAACGGAAAACGTAAAAGGACGCGGGTTGGTATTCGGTAGGATTCCTACCTTTTTGTAAGCCATGGATTTGGGTGATGTTTTCTTTAATCTAGTTTGGAAATCATGTGGTTGTCTTTAAGATAAGTTTTGGATTATGTATCATGTGATGTTTTACTCTAAATTATTTTGGAAATTATGTGAATGCTTATGATGGGTTTTGGATTAAATATTGTGGGATGGTTTCTCTTGGATTTAGTTGGTAATCTTGTAATTGTTTTAAGATGGGTTTTATTACTATTGAATTTCATATATTACATGGCAAATGACATCTACATCTCATGCATGGCATAGGAGGCATATGACAGGGGAAGGATGAAATGAAACTGGAGTCCATGCTCCGTCGGGGCGACCGATAAACAAGCATGGGGACATTTCACATATGTATTATTGTACCTTGACGAGGCCTTACCGTCAAGGGGGATGTTGTATTTACTGTTATACCTTGATGATGGTTCTTCCATCAAGGGGGATATTGTATTTGTGGTTACACCTTGAAGAGGCCTTACCGTCAAGGGGGATGTTGTATTTATTATTATACCTTGATGATGGTTCTTCCATCAAGGGGGATATTATATTTGTGGTTACACCTTGACGAGGCCTTACCGTCAAGGGGGATATGGCATCGGGATAGTAAGGATGATGGGTGGGATTTATAACACAGACACCCATGGCATGACATTCATTCTATGGCTTTTCGTTATGTATTATCTATCTGCTTTGTTATTACTAATCCATGTGTTAGCCCTACTCGGAGTCCTACTGGGCGCGTGGTCTAACGCCCTACTTCTACCCTAGCTGATGACGCAGGAAATGCCGGAGCAGAAGGACGAGACGGGAGCCAAGCTTAAGAACTTGGGAAGGCGGACTAATTATTTTATTTAAGTTATTTTGAGAAATGTGTATTTGATGTAGTTTAATTTGTCGGAAATGTAATAATTGAGATTACTTACTATATTTTGGACATTATGGTTTTAAGGATGTTTGGTGATTGAATGAATGTAACTTCTCTGCTATCTAAGAATTTGTAGGTTAGGCTCTTTTATATTTTTCCGCAATTGGTTTAAATGTTCCCCGATGCTTACTTCTACGTGTGAACCATTCTCCGTGGACTTCATTCCACGCACACGTAGGGTTGGCCAGTTAAGGGCCGGGTTTTAGAAACTCGGACTTAACTCGCGTCGTGACGTTCGCGCCCTTTGTCACTTTTCTTTTTTTTAAAAAAAAAATTAGACTCTGATTTTCCGTGAAAAGGGGCGGGCGTTACAGTTGGTATCAGAGCGAATTCGGAAGAATGAATTTCTCGAAGTAAGATTAAGACGGTTGCATGTCTCACTGACGGCTAAGAATCCCAACCGACCGACTTTTCGGAGTCCGCTGCACGGGGGCCGGGTTAATTTACTTCGATTGACTCAAACTGAAGTGTTTAATCTGAGCACAACAATTGACGGAAAGGAATGATAGCAAGGGAAGAAAGATTCATTCTAGGAGAGATTTACTGAAACATAGCAAGATAGAGTTTACTTTCCCAGAAATGAGAAAACATCTAGTTTTTTTCCCCCAAATTGATGAAACAGTACTAGATTTATCAATCATAGCAAAGTAGGATGTACTTCCCCTGTATTCCCAATTTGAACAACAGACAATAGGAATTTAGAGATTCCCCCCCCAGAAACAAAGGAAAAACAAGTGTGCTTATTTGGCAACTTTCCCCAAACAAAATGTATTGTGATATACATAAGAAATTCCCCAAAACCGAGATTGGTTTTATTGGAAATTGCATTTGATGATTTTTGGGTTCTAATTGTATTCTATGAATACAGGTGTGTCAAATGAAGGGGAGTGTACGGAATTATGGGATAAGGGAAACCCTAACTGTTTCATAGATTTGTATCTGCTTCTAGCATAGCAGTTAGCCTGGACTTTCAAGAGGGACCTCTCGAGGAAGATGAAGAGAATTTAGCATCTCTTTCTGAAGAGAATGTGGAAGACTTTCTGATGATAAGATAGTCGGTAGGGGAATTGGAACCCAGTTATATGTGCGAGTTGTGTAATCAGGTTGGGCACAACTGCACATATTGCCCCTACCCTCTTTAAGTGGTATACCCGATTTGTGGACTACATGGACACGGGAAAGAGAGGACTAACTGTCCTTATATTGGAAGATAGTTAATGATTTTGGGGTTTTAAATGAAGGAAATAAGTGTGATATTAAATTGCACAAGCATACTTGTATTGTGAGTGCATGTGAATATACATGTGTTGAATTCTTATTGTTGAGTGTATGAGGTGTTGAAATGTGGAAAGATTAATAGTTATGATCATACTAATTAAGTGAGGAATGAGTATGTAAAAAAAAAAAAAAATGTACAATGAGGAGAATGTGAAGGGTCTAGCTTGCAAAGACTAATATATTGTATGAAAAAGAAAAAAAAAATCTTGTATGTATAATGCAATTGCATTCTCCCAATGTGTTGTGGAGATTATGAACGAGTGATGATAGGCCTTGAAATGGGTTTATGGCCTTAAAAAGCATGAATGAATGATGGACCATGAACTTATGAAAATATTTTATTTAGTGATTGCATGAGGATTCTCTATGATGTTACTAAATTGTGAATTATCAATCATTGCAATGAGTTTATATGATATTGCTTTGATAATTGATTCTATGCAATGAATAGTCATTGAGGAAACAAGGATGTGTTATAGGTTATGTATATGATGATGAGTTGATAAGGTGCCTTGAGTTGTGAATATGTAGTATGCATGAAGAGGCTGTGACATGCCAATGCGTTTGGTTGGAAACCTAGGTGGGGCTGCTGGAAAATTCTGAAGTTTAGGAATTCATGGATAGTCTTTGAATGTATTGGGATGACTTGCTTTGGATGAGTAGGATTGTTATTTCAAAGTCTCTAGGTGTATGTTGTAAATGGGGTAGGGTAACCTAATCATAATTAGGTTGAATCACTAGATCTTATTAATGTGTTATTTCTTATGTTACCTCAAGTTGTTGTTTGATGTGAATGGAGGTGAAAGATCCGGTTACACATGAATTGTGTTATTCGAAGATTGTGTGATTTCAATTTTACGTGGCCTGCTAATGAAGGAATATGAACCGTATGCTGTGGTAACCATTGATAACGTAGGCATGTAGGGTGGAATTTGGTGGTTGGTGAAATTGGTAATACTTGTGAATATTTTATTGGTGAATGGGCACTATTTGCATAATCTAAGTAAGCTTAGATATATCACTGTTTTTATGGAATCTATGAAAATATGTGGAATAATCCAGAAGGGTAGGAAATTAGTATCTATATGATTTGGATTGATGTCGGGTATTGGTATTGTAGGAGTTATGAACAAAAAAGGTTAGTCACATAGTGGCTTATATGCAAATAAAAATATGATTGCTTTTGAGAGATAGGCCT
This sequence comes from Chimonanthus salicifolius, assembly GCA_013350335.1. Classification (NCBI taxonomy): domain Eukaryota; kingdom Viridiplantae; phylum Streptophyta; class Magnoliopsida; order Laurales; family Calycanthaceae; genus Chimonanthus; species Chimonanthus salicifolius. The sequence goes on from CM023533.1 coordinate 66,528,116, forward strand.
AAGGGAAAGGTTAAGAGTCTAGTGAAACTTGAATGGGAAGCTATGGGCGACTGCCGAGTGAGACTGATCACCTGACTCTGTAGTTGGCCGATGGAATTCCAGGAGGGTGAAGCTAGAAACCTAGTTAAAATGGAATCAACAATGAACTTGAGCATAGGCTTGTATTGGCAGACTAACTCACATGGAGAGTAGCCAAAAGAACGTATTGAAGGAGTACGTATGAGAAATGTTTTGGCAACAGATAAAGTGAAATAGAATACGTTAGTCTACATAAAAATCGCAAATAGATGCATGAGGAAAAGAGATAATACGAGGCAAAGTAAATTCTGCAAGAATGAAACTCATAGGTTGATATGAGTGGTGTTGATGTGAGTAAGAGATACTTGACACGATTGAATGGGAACAACGAATAGACCTAGAAATGGAGGAGACTTGTACCAAGATATCTACATGTGAGGTAGTATCGGAATTCGAGTTACGACCGGGATAGGGTCTTGTGTTCTGAGGTAGGACGGAGGTACCTAAGAGCTGTGGAAGGGAATTGTTAGTTGAGGCACACCAAACCAAGCTCTCTACCCATCCGGACAGCGCTAAGATGTGCAAGGACCTTAAGAGGCACTAATGGTGACATGGACTTAAGAGAGGCAGAGTTTGTTACTCGCTACACTAACTTGTTGGCAGGATAAGGCGGAACATCGGAAGCCACTGGGTTTACTCAAACCCTTACCAGTGCCGGAGTGGAAATGGGAGCATGTAGCCATGAGCTTTGTAATAGGGCTACTAAGGTCATCTAGGGGCAACGATGCAATATGGGTCGACGGTACATCCGAAATATTATCGGACTACATGGTGTACCCCGGACTATTGTGTCCGACTGAGATGGCCGATTCAATAGCAGAGTATGGCAGAGCGTGCAATCGGCTATGGGGACCGATGTGTTGATCAACACAACGTTCCACCCATAGACTGATGGACAGTCGGAAAGGACAATACAGATATTGGAGGATATGCTGAGAGCATGTATGCTGGATTTTAAGGGTGGATGGGAGGATCATTTGCCATTGGTGGAGTTCTCTTACAATAATAGTTACCAGGCAAGCCTCCAGATGGCTTCGTTCGAGGCCTTATACGGCAGGCCATGTAGATCACCAGTGTATTGGACAGAAGCTGGTGAGCCTGCGCTAATTGGACCGGAATTGGTTGCAGAGACCACAGCATAGGTCAAATTGATACGGCAACATCTACTCACTGCACAGAATCGTCAGAAGAGTTACGCCAACAAGAGGAGAAGGTTCCTCGAATTTGAGGTGGGAGACTTGGTGTTTTTGAAAGTCTCACCACGGAAGGGACACATGAGATTCGGAAATAAGGGGAAACTGTCACCTAGATGGTGGGGCCGTTTCCAATCCTAAAGAGGGTGGGGGAGGTAGCTTATTAGTTGGCGCTCCCTCCGCAGTTATCCTCTTTACATGATGTGTTTCATGTGTCCATGTTGAGGAGGTACAACCCTGACCCTTCATAGGTGTTGAACGTACAAGACGTCGATGTACAAAGCGACGTGATGTATGTGGAGAAACCAATCAGAGTGATCGGGAGCGAACAAAAGGTACTACGGAACTGCGCTATTCAGTTCGTCAAGGTGGTATGGGAACGACATGGCAATGAAGAAACCACCTGGGAACTTGAGTCGGAGATGAGAGCTTCTCATCCGAAACTCTTTGTATAAGATGATTTGAACCCCTACTTCGCTCGAATTTTCGGGACGAAAATTTTAAAAGAGGATTGTATTGTAATGGCCCGAAATTTTTAAATCAATAAATATGGGAATATTATTTATTTTAATGATGAAAATTGGAAATTGGTGGAATAAATGGTAAATGGGCCAAAACTTGGACAAAGGCCCAAGTGTGGCCCAATAGACTTGGTTTGGATTTAAATTTATTTAAATGGGTCAAGAATGGTTAAATTGGGTCAAATACCCATTTGGGACCCAATGGGTCAAGAGGGTTATGCTCTAAGGTAAATGGGCTAGATAGAAATGTAATTGGGCCATAGGCCCAATGGTAATCCACTTAGAGTGAATTCAATGATTTTAAATCACCTAAGTTATTTGGAATTAAACAATGGTGATGTGGCCAAGTGTGGACCCAAGGTTTGGTGGGGCCGACCACCATGGTTGATTTAGTCAACCATGGGTGGAATAATGGAAATTAGGTTAAGTATAATGAATTCACCTAAGGTGATTTAAATAAGTAAATGGGAATTAAAGTAACTACGTAATTAAATAATTAAATTATTTAAAATGGTAGTTAAGAGTGGTCAAAGGGGGCCCATGAGGTGAAGACTCACCTCATCTCAAACTCAAAAAAAAAATAGACACGTTGGGACTTAGAGGGGTGGAGTTATAAGCCATAAAGCAACTTAAATATCTCAAAATATCTTAAGGTTGGTGAAGGTAATTAATGTAAAAAAAAAAAAATGGGGATAAGCCTTGATGTCTTTTCCCATTCTCTTTTCATTCAACTCTCTCCATTTCCACTCTCCCATGGTCGTCCCCTACATCCAAGTGAAGGAGAGAAAGAGAGTTAAGGAAAAGAGAAGAGAAGGAGAGAAGAAAGAAGTGGAATTTTGAGAGAAATCACTATAAGGTAAAGGGTTATCATCTTCCCTCTCATAATTTTCCCCTCTCCCTCTCTCACACAAAACTTACCTTGGCTGATTCTAGGGTTGGGGATTGCCACCCTTGATCAAAGATCTTAACCTACCAAAGATTAAAAGGAAGGAAAGAGGAGGCTACGGAGACCGACGGGAGCGGCGGAAATCGGAGGAGACGTCGGATAGTGAGTATTTTTTAAACAAGAAATTTTGGATTTTAGGGTTTAAGATTTGGGTTTTATTTTGTGAATTTAATGGTAGTCAAGTAAATTTATGCTATGGATTTTAAATCCATCAAATGGAATGAATGGAAAAGTGGGCAAAAACCCTAAGTGGAAAAATTAGGGTTAGGGAAAAGAAATAAATACTTGGATTATGTGCATTGGGTAATTTATGAAATTAAGCATAGAATTGGATGATTGGAAGAAAATCATGGGCCATAGGGTTCAGCCATGTGGTATGGCCGAACCCCATGGTGGGTGATTTGGTATTGGATTTAAATAATTAGGGTTTCAAAAAGATGGAAGACAATGAGGGTTTTATCTAATGAAAATTAGGGTTGTAGATGAATGAATGGGAGTAAGTTGTAAAATGGTTTTATGATGAAAATGCAAAGGGGTTTATGGCATTGAAATGCATGGAGGAAGTGAACCTTGAGCCATGGGTTCGGCCATGGTGTATGGCCGAACCCTATGGTGATCAAATGGTGGAATGAAGGGTTGTGAATAATGGAAAGTAAATGGGAATGTTGGTGGTGTTGATGGACCCGAAAATGGTTTTAGCATTGATATTTGTAATGGACTCTAATGTAGCTAAGGATGATGGTTTTAAGTGTATGAATTAAATCCTTCATGGAGGGATTTGTGATAAACCCAAATGTGTAACAATGGACCCAAGAAAAATGGGGAAAGGACACCATGGGTTCGGCCATGGTGTATGGCTGAACCCATGGCCAATTGTGATCCATTTTGGTGGGTTAAATTGGAGGATGAGTGATGTTCATGGTCTCCAAAGAGTATGAATGGGTAATGGATTCATTGTAGTTTAAATGTATGAGCTAAATCCCATGGGAAGAGTTGATGAACGAGGTATTTTGAAACCATGATTCATTACCCATCTAAAGGGTTAAGTGTGGGATTTTGTATGGGTTTAAATGAATGAGGGGTAGGTTAATAAAATGGTTAATTTTAATGGCTATGTGACATGGGTCAATGGGTAATTAATGGACCTAAGTTGGGGATCTAAGTTTATGATCAATTATGGACTTAATCATGCATGGTTAAATGAGTGATTAAGCATGAAAAAAGGGGTAGTGGCAAAACCGTAATTCGTGGCCAAATTCAAGAATTCCATGGAAATTGATCATGGACTTAGGGGAGCTAATGTAATAACCTTATAAGTGATTGATAAAGCCTAGGCTGGCCGAATTTTAAGGCTTATGGGAGTAAAAGGTTTAATAGATGATATGGGACCCACAAAACCTAAATAGTGACCGATTTTTTCATATGGGCTTAGAAATGGTTAAAACATGGACTAATGATGAATGTGTAATAAGGTACTGGACATCGCAGGCGGTGCGCGATCGGCGACCGGGTTTATATAACGGAAAACGTAAAAGGACGCGAGTTGGTATTCGGTAGGATTCCTACCTTTTTGTAAGCCATGGATTTGGGTGATGTTTTCTTTAATCTAGTTTGGAAATCATGTGGTTGTCTTTAAGATAAGTTTTGGATTATGTATCATGTGATGTTTTACTCTAAATTATTTTGGAAATTATGTGAATGCTTATGATGGGTTTTGGATTAAATATTGTGGGATAGTTTCTCTTGGATTTAGTTGGTAATCTTGTAATTGTTTTAAGATGGGTTTTATTACTATTGAATTTCATATATTACATGGCAAATGGCATCTACATCTCATGCATGGCATAGGAGGCATATGACAGGGGAAGCATGAAATGAAACTGGAGTCCATGCTCCGTCGGGGCGACCGATAAACAAGCATGGGGACATTTCACATATGTATTATTGTACCTTGACGAGGCCTTACCGTCAAGGGGGATGTTGTATTTACTGTTATACCTTGATGATGGTTCTTCCATCAAGGGGGATATTGTATTTGTGGTTACACCTTGAAGAGGCCTTACCGTCAAGGGGGATGTTGTATTTATTGTTATACCTTGATGATGGTTCTTCCATCAAGGGGGATATTATATTTGTGGTTACACCTTGACGAGGCCTTACCGTCAAGGGGGATATGGCATCGGGATAGTAAGGATGATGGGTGGGATTCATAACACAGACACCCATGGCATGACATTCATTCTATGGCTTTTCGTTATGTATTATCTATCTGCTTTGTTATTACTAATCCATGTGTTAGCCCTACTCGGAGTCCTACTGGGCGTGTGGTCTAACGCCCTACTTCTACCCTAGCTGATGACGCAGGAAATGCCGGAGCAGAAGGACGAGACGGGAGCCAAGCTTAAGAGCTTGGGAAGGCGGACTAATTATTTTATTTAAGTTATTTTGAGAAATGTGTATTTGATGTAGTTTAATTTGTCGGAAATGTAATAATTGAGATTACTTACTATATTTTGGACATTATGGTTTTAAGGATGTTTGGTGATTGAATGGATGTAACTTCCTTGCTATCTAAGAATTTGTAGGTTAGGCTCTTTTATATTTTTCCGCAATTGGTTTAAATGTTCCCCGATGCTTACTTCTACGTGTGAACCATTCTCCGTGGACTTCATTCCACGCACACATAGGGTTGGCCAGTTAAGGGCCGGGTTTTAGAAGCTCGGACTTAACTCGCGTCGTGACATTCGCGCCCTTTGTCACTTTTCCTTTTTAAAAAAAAAAAATTAGACTCTGATTTTCCGTGAAAAGGGGCGGGCGTTACAAACTTAACCTAATTTCTTCATTATCTTCAAACCTAATAATCTTAATAAATCACTCATTATTCATCATGGGGTTCGTCCATGCTACATGGCCGAACCCTATGATCATTCATCCATTCCACTCTATGCCTTTAAATCCTCTTTAAAATCACTATTAAAATCACTTGGAAACTAATTATCATACATCATTCTCCACCATTTCAAACCTTCAAATCTTAATTAAAAATCATCCCACATTGGCCATGGGGTTCGGCCATGCTACATGGCTGAACCCTAAGGTCCATTCAATCCATTAAAACTTCCATCTTTTCCATACTTAATCCATTCATTTCATTTTTTCCTTAGACCATCGCTTCCATTTCTTTGCCTTCCATTTGATGGATTTTAGATCCATTCCATAGCCTAAAATAATTTGGCCACCATCATATGGCAAGGATGGATTTCAAAATTTAAAAATCCTAAATAATAAATTTCTTGTTTAGAACATACTTACTATCCGACGACTCCTCCGGTCTTTGTCGCTCCCATCAACTTCCTTGGCCTCTTTTCTCCTTCCTTTCCTTGTTTGATTGGCTAGATGAGCTTGATCAATGGTGGGACATGCTTGGATTGGCTAAGGTAAATGAGGTTAGGTTAAGAGAGAAAGAGAGTATGGAGATGAGGCAGAGATCTTCAAGGTTCTTGATCTTGGGGTGGCCCAAGACTTATCTTTTTCTTCTCTTTTCTTCCTCTTTCTTTCTAAGTTTTTCTTCTAAGTTTTCTTTTTTCCTCTCTTGCAAGGTGAGGGACGAATTTCATGTGTGTGTGGGGAGATAGAGTGAAATTGGTTAGCTTGGAAATGGGAGGGAGGTGGTTGGAGTAGCCTTCACTCAAGCATTAACTTTCTCACCAACCAAGCATGGGTTGGCTTGACTTTGGTGGGGGTGGTTGAGCCCAATCCACCATTTAAGCCCATGGTTTTATTTTGTGTTTCTTAAGAGTGGTTTGTGTTTGTTGGAGTGGTTTTGACCATTTGACCAATTTAGATTAGGTTAATTAACTTAGATCCATTTGATTTTTAGGTTAAGTTAATTAAACCCCATATTTCATTTAATTCCATTAAATTTCTTCTATAAGATCCACCCATGGTTGACCAAGTCAACCATGGTGGTCGGCCCCACTATCCTTGGGTCCACACGCCACCTCCATGGGTGAGGTGGAGGTGGGCCCCATTTGGTCATACCATTTAATCTTGATACTTCTTAACTTAGATAAATTATCTAATCCATTTAATTTATTTTAATTGGATTACCATTGGGTCCATGACCCAATTATATTCTTGTCTTACCCATTTATCTTAGGGCTTATCTACTTTGGCCCATTGGGTCCCCTATGGCCCTTTGACCCAATTTGACTATCTTGACCCAATTACTTACCATTGACCAATTAAATGAATTAATTCTAATTCATGGTCTATTGGGTAATCATTGGGCCCATGGCCCAATTAGATTCCCTCTTTGCCCACTTACTTTAGGGTTGGAACCGATTATTTTGATCCATTGGGCCCCACATGGCTATCGGGCCCCCTTTGACCATCATTGACCCGTTTGGTCCTCATTGACTCATTAAATGGATTTCATCCAATCCATGGCCCATTGGACCATTCTTGGACCCTTGTCCCAACTTTTGATCCATTTGGTATTCCATCATGTTAAAATTCAAATTAAAATCAATAAATGCCAAATATATATTGATTTGAAAATTCGGGCTATTACAATAGAATCCTCTTTTGAAATTTTCGTCCCGAAAATTCGAGCGAAGTAGGGGTCCAAAACAACTCATGCGAAGAGCTCCGGATAGGCGGTTTTCATCTCCGACTCAAGTTCCCAGGTGGTTTCTTCACTGCCATGTCGTTCCCATACCACCTTGACGAACTGAATGGCGCGGTTCCGTAGCACCCTTTGTTCGCTTTCAATAACTCTGACCGACTTCTCCACATATGTCACATCGCTTTGTACATCGATGTCTTGAACATTTATCACATGAGAAGGATCAGGATTGTACTTTCGCAACATGGACACATGAAACACATCATGTAGAGATGACAGCTGTGGAGGGAGGGCTAACTGATAAGCTACCCCTCCCACCCTCTTTAGTATTGGAAACGGCCCCACAAATCTAGGCGACAGTTTCCCTTTCTTTCCGAACCTCATGTGCCCTTTCCGTGGCGAGACTTTTAAGAACACTAAGTCTCCCACCTCAAACTCGAGGAACCTTCTCCTCTTGTCGGCATAGCTCTTCTGACGGCTCTGTGCAGTGAGTAGATGTTGCCGTATCAGCTTAATCTGCACTGTAGTCTCTGCAACCAAATCTGGTCCGATCAACACAGGCTCACAGGCCTCCGTCCAACACATTGGCGATCTACACGGTCTACCATACAAGGCCTCAAACGGAGCCATCTGGAGACTTGCCTGGTAACTGTTATTGTAAGAGAACTCCACCAGTGGCAGAGGATCCTCCCATCCGCCCTTGAAGTCTAGCATGCATGCTCTCAGCATATCTTCCAGTGTCTGTATCGTCCTCTCTGACTGTCCATCAGTCTGTGGATGAAATGCTGTGCTAGTTAATACATCGGTTCCCATAGCCGACTGCAAGCCTTGCCATACTCTGCCTGTGAATCGGCCATCCCTGTCGGATACAATAGACCGGGGAATACCATGTCACCTGATGATCTCCCAGATGTACCGTCGACCCAAAGTCTCTGATAAATCTGTCATCTTGATGGGAAGGAAATGTGCAGACTTGGTCAACCGGTCCACTATGACCCAGATTGCATCGTTGCCCTTGGATGACCTTGGCAACGCCGTTACAAAGTCCATGGATATGTGTTCCCATTTCCATTCTGGTACTGGTAAGGGTGCGGGTAAGCCTGGCGGTTTCCGATGTTCTGCCTTAACCTGTTGACATGTTAAGCAACGAGCAACAAACTCTGCCACGTCTTTCTTAAGTCCATGCCACCAATAGTGCCTCTTAAGATCATGGTACATCTTCGTGCTGCCCAGGTGGATAGAGAGTTTGGTTTGGTGTGCTTCAATCAGCAACTCTCTTCTACAATTCTTAGGTACGTATGTCCTACCTCGGAACATAAGACCCTGTCCTGGTCGTAATTCCCACTCCGGTACAACCTCACCGGTAGACATTTTAGCCCAAATCTCCTCCACTTCTGGGTCTGTCCGTTGCTCCCGTTCAATCTCAGAGACCATGTGGGATCGTATGATTAGATTATATATGGTCCCATGATTATTGAGGTAGAGTTTAAACTCTCTGATGGTATTCAGTACCTCCCATTCCGTCCTGATCATGCTGGCTATTGTCGCATGTGACAAACGGCTGAGAGCGTCCGCCACTTTGTTAGCCTTGCCAGGATGGTACCGAAGTGCGAACTCATAATCCGCCAGATATTCCATCCATCTACGCTGTCTCATATTGAGTTCTTTCTGATCAAATAAGTACTTCAAACTTTTGTGATCCGAGAACACCTCAAATTTTTCACCATAGAGGTAGTGTCTCCAGCTTTTGAGAGCGAAGACCACCGCTGCTAGTTCTAGATCATGTGTGGGATAATGGCGTTCATGAATTTTCAACTGTCTCGATCCGTACGCCACCGCACGATTACCTTGACTGAGTGTGCACCCCAGTCCCTCACCGGAGGCATCGCAGTACACCTCATAATTTCTGCCTCTTTCCGGCAAGATCAGAATAGGAACGGTCGTAAGCCTCTCCTTTAACTCCTCAAATCTCTGATTGCACAGATTGGACCACTCAAACTTGACTCCTTTCTGAGTGAGTTGGGTAAGTGGAGCTGCAATCTTGGAGAAGTCCAAGATGAATTTCCGATAGTAACCGGCCAATCCCAGAAAACTGCAGATCTCGGTCACATTTGTCGGCGCTTTCCATTCCCTGACTGCTGCTACCTTAGCCGGGTCCACGGCTATACCTTCCTCTGATACGATGTGCCCCAAGAAGTTGACTTCAGATAGCCAAAATTCACACTTGCTGGCTTTGGCATACAATTGGTTCTTCCGCAAGGTGTCTAGGACTATCCGTAGGTGCTCGGCATGTTCGTTCTGACTTTTGGAGTAGATCAGAATATCATCGATGAATACGATCACAAACTGATCTAAGTAAGGACGGAATATCCTATTCATCAGGTCCATGAACACCGCCGGTGCATTAGTAAGCCCAAACGGCATGACTACATACTCATATAACCCATACCGTGTCCTGAAGACAGTCTTCTCTATGTCCTCCTCTCTAACCCGAATTTGATGGTATGTAGTCATGCCGTTTGGACGGAACGAAGAACGTGATCGGACCCAAGCTTTGGAGCTTGGATGTCTTAGTTTCATTTTATTTAAGTTACTCATGGACAACGTAATTTGAGTAGCTAGCATTTGGGACTGTAATAACTGAGATTATTTGCTATGGTTTGAATGTTAATTTTGGATATTTTAACTTAAGATAATTATTATTAAGTGATGGACTACTTTGCTATCTAAAATGGAATAGAATTATTATTCTATTATAATTCCGCATCTATGAACTATTCCTCATGTTTAACTTGAGTACGTGTGAACCGTTTTTAGTAGACTTGGTCCACGCACATGTATGGTTGGCCAGTTAAGGGTCGGGCTTTGGTAGCTCGGACTTAGCTCGCGTCGTGACGTCCCCGCTCTCTCTCACTCTTTTATTAAAAAAAAAAAATAGACTCTGATTTTCGGCTAGTGAAAAAGGGCGGGGCGTTACACATCTTGGCCATGTCACTTGATGATGTGGCAGCTTGCTTAATTGGCTTCCATGTGATGACACGCATGCCACATGGCAATGCCACATTGTAACGCCCCGCCCTTTTTCACTCGCTTTCTGAAAATCTGAGTCTATTTTTTTTTATAATAAAGAGTGAGAGAGAGCAGGACGCCACGACGCGAGCTAAGTCCGAGATTCCAAAGCCCGACCCTTAACTGCCCAACCATACGTGTGTGTGGACCAAGTCCACTAAAATGGTTCACACTTACTCAAGTTAACATGCGGAATAAAACATATATGCGGAAATAATAATAGAATAACAATTCTATTCCATTTTAGATAGCGAGGACATCCATCACTTAATAATAATTACCTTAAGTTAAATATCCAATATTATCCATCCAAACCATAGCAAATATATCTACGTTATTACAATCCCGAATGCTAGCTATTCAAATACATAGTCCATGAATAACTTAAACAAAATATAACTTAATCATCCAAGCTCCTAAGCTTGGCTCCAATCTTGTTCCTCGTTCCATTCTTTCCCTGTGTCATCAACTAGGGTAGAAGTAGGGCGTTAGACAACGCGCCCAGTAGGTATTCCAATTAGGGTTAACACATGGGTTAGTACCAAAAATCCAGATATAATATATTGTACCATACTCGTAAAGCATCGTATCCAAAATCATGTATGATAATAGAGATCCAATCATACAGATAAAAACCAGAAACCTTGCATGATAATAAAGATCATAATCATGCCGATTCAATGCCATGCCATGCTATCATATGCAATGAGTCCCACCCATCACAAAACATCCTCTTGATGGAAAGCTCCTCATCAAGGTATCCCCACAGTGGTCTTTCGGACGCCCCGACGGAGTGTGGCCTCCGGTTACATATCCTCCTTCCCATGCCATGCATGAGATGCAAATGTCCACATTCTATGCAATTATACAAATCATAGCATTTAAAATTCCATATTTGAAACATAACATTTGATACAAAATAATTCATCAAAATATGAATTTAAAACCATCATACATATCCCATGGTATCAAAGAGGTAGAATACTACCAAAGACTACTAAAGCGTCTTTGCTTCTTAATCCGGCAACCGCTCACGATCGTGCACCTTTTGTGAGGTCCCGTCACCTTGTTACATATCCACAAATCAGACCAATATCCCATTTGATTTCCAATTAAGTCTAAGTCCATAAACACAACCGTGTGGAGTTCGGCCATACAACATGGCCGAACCTCACCCACTTGAATTTGGTCCCTCTTTTCATTTAACCAATGACATCCAAGTAAACCATTTTAAAAACCCTAAGTCCACCAAATACACCATAGTTGGGTTTGGCCATACAACATGGCCGAACCTCACTATCTTGGTTTTGGTCCCTCTTTAAAGTCCTTTGATCTTTTAATTAAGCCCAAGATCATTCCTTTGATTCACTAATCTTATCACTTATACAACAATTATTTAACATTGACAATAACCTAAGTCCATAAAAATATTCCCCATTGGGTTCGGCCATACACCATGGCCGAACCCATGGTCCATCATTTTCACCTATTTACATCTTTGCCATTTATACAAATTCATAACCAAAACATTCCTCATGGGGTTCGGCCATACACCATGGCCGAACCCATGATCTCCCATTTTTACCCATATTTACATTTTTTGCCATTGTTTATATCACCTTATGGTTAGGTCCACAACATAGGTCCATAACTAACATTTCATGCACAAACATTCTTCATGGGGTTCGACCATGGTTCTCCATCCTTTACATCATTTTAACCCATTTACAATCCTTAATTCCTTTACATGGGGTTCGGCCATGCACCATGGCCGAACCCTATGGTTCCTTATTTTCCTTAAAAATATATCAAACCTGTATGGTTTGATCCTTTGATGGCTCTCATACAGACATCCATAATTTTCATGCTTTGAAACCCAATAAAATTATTAACTAACTTCCATGGTTTTCATGATCTAATTGCATCTAAAATCATCAACCATACATCCATTTAAAACCTTTTTAAAAAAAAAAATCATAAATAACCTTTCCCATGGGGTTCGGCCATACATCATGGCCGAACCCTATGGTTCATCTCTTTCACTCATAAATAAAACAACCATGATCATAATCTTTGATGGGGTTCGGCCATTCCTCATAGCCACACCCATGGTCCATGGTTCCCATACATAAGTCCATTTACACCCTTTTATAACCTTTTAAAATTATAAACATCCCTTTATGATTTCCATCTTTCAAACTTCCATTATCCTTCCATGGGGTTCGGCCATACAACATGGACGAACCCTATGGTTCGTCATAGAGTCTTTATCCATAATAAAATCAGGGTTCAGCCATGCAATGGCCAAACCATGTCCTTGACCACCTTTTTTTCTTATTTTTGCAATTTTATCGAGCACTTACCGATTCTGCGTCTCCTCCTGTTTCTTTCACTCCTTCTTGCTCCTTTCGTTCCTTAGCCTCTCTTTCCTTCCTTCTTATCTTTGGCCGATGATGGTCTTGATAAAACTCTCTTGGAGTGGTTCGGCCAAGAGTATAGATTAGAGAGAGGGAGAAAGAGAGAAGATTAAGACAAACACTCCAAGTGTTTTCTCTTTGACTATGAGAAGTGATTCGGCCTTCTGTGATAGAGAGAGTGATGAAAAACACTCTAAGTATTCTCGTCTTGAGAGGTGTAACAGCCAAAAGAGGGTTTGAGGGAGAGAAACAGCCAAGAGGGAGAGGGAGAGAGTGAGATGAATATCAAATTTGTTTTGTTCCAATGATGTGGTTCTACCAAGGATGATGGCTTTGGTGAAACCCTTTATGTAACTCCCATTTTTCTTAACTTCTCTCCTTAATGTTCCACTTGGGGGTTTCATCCATGAGATGAAACTCCCAAGGCTCCAACGGTGTAGCCTTGGTTGGCTTGTGTAACAACACAAAACCGCCATCTTCTCATTCATTATCCATTTGGGAGTTTCATCCATGAGATGAAACTCCAAGGCTCCAATGGTGTGCCTTTGTTTGAAATGTGTAGCCGCCCACCTCCCATTGATTTTACCTCCCTCCTTAATGCTCCACTTGGAGGTTTCATCTTGAGATGAAACACTCCCAATGGTTTGGCTCTTGGGTTTCCATCTTGTGATGGAAACCCCCATGCTTCCAACGTGCTAGCCTTAGTGTAAGCTTGTGTAACAACTCCAAACCGTCCTCCTCCCATTTAATGATTCATTTGGGGGTTTCATCCATGAGATGAAACTCCCATGACTCCAACGTGTGCTATGGGTTTGAATTGTGTAACCCCCAAAACCCTTTCATCTCCTCATCAATGAGCCTTTGGAGTTTCATCCCATGAGATGAAACTCCCACACCTCCAACGTGTAACCTTGACTTGGTCTTGGTGGGATGCACCTCTCCACCTTCCCACTCCACACACTTGAGATTAAAGTCCCATTAGCTTCCATTCAACTCAACCTTTTAACTCAACTCACTTCTTTGATTCAACTCTTTTAACTCAACTCAAGTCTTTAATCCAACTCATTTAACTCACTTAAAAATCAATTCAATCACTTGATTCCATTCCAATTTAATTCAGCCCCAATTAAGTAAGCTTGAACTCACTTGGTGGTCGACCAAGTCAACCACGACCCATTGGGTCCCAATTGGGCATTTTGACCCAAATAACAACCTTGACCCAATTAAACACATCTTACCCATTTATTTTAAATTGAACCTTATAACATATCCGCTGGGTCTTAATTGGGCAATTAACCCAACACCTTACCTATATAAGGTCCATATCCGTTAGTTCACAATTTAAATGGTAAATTCCTGTAAATACTTATAACTTGAAAATCCAGGGTGTTACACACATCACTCACATGCCACCTCACTTGATGAGGTGGATTTTAATGCATTGTGTCTTAATTGGGTAATTGACCCATTTACTTTAAACTTACCCAATTACTTTACAATCAAGCTCATCCATGACCCATTGGGTCTTAATTGGGTAATTGACCCATTTCTTGCCCATCTAATGTCCATTTCCACTTTTTAATTTCAAATTCCATTAAATTGAAATCGAAATGGACCAATCCAGTGTATATTATAATCTAAGGAAATCCGGGGTGTTACAATTCTGTTGCAAAGCATGTTTGACTGTAGTTTCCACTTTGGAAACCTCTTACCCATAACGAATTGTCGCCCATTACTGAGGGGTTGGTCCTTGTACTCTCGATCGGTCTTTGGTTGCCGATATGTATGTTTCTTCGAGAGTCCTCATGAGTTCAGAGTTTTAGAACTCAAGATCTTGATCAATGATTCGTTGACCACGAGGGGTCGTTTCAACCTTTCACCGAGGGGTTAGTGTATACGAGACACTCGGTCAAGGGCAAACCTAGAATGACAATTTAATGTTCCAAAAGCTAATGTCATTCGGACCGACCAATCTTTGACCACGATAGGTCAATCCTGACTGCACCGAGGGGTCGATTATCGAGATGACAGTGAAACAAAATACATATTTTGAAGTTGGGTTCCAATTCACTGTCAACCTTCCTCACTAGGCTTCATATGTTTGTTTTTCTAAGCCTAAGGATAGTCCTCTCTAAGGTATGGGTACCACCTAAAGTCATTTATGGTCATTTTAAGTGTTTTGTGATTGCAATAACTATGAGTTTCAATCCGGTGGAGCATGATCTTTACTCTTGATCATCTTGAGTCTTCAAGCTTTCAGCAAGTGCTTCTTTCCAAGTCATGGAATTGACAACCATAGGGGCTTGGCTAAACCAAGGCTCTAACAGTAGGACAATGTTATGTATTAAGAATGTTCATGTAATATTTGGGGAATGTAATGGCAATATGACTTGGAACTTTGTAATTAAGTATTTTGTATTTGACTTATGTATGATTATCTTGGAAATTTCCTTTTATTTTCTTTTAGATGCGTTTGGCTATTCATGCAATGAAATAAATGTTTAAATTTCTATAGGTTTACGTTAGTGTGGACAAATGTTATCATGCAGACACTAGTTGGGCCAGTTAAGGGTTGAGTCTTTGGACTCAGACTTGGCTCGCACCGTGACGCTCGCCTTCCTCTCTACTGAAATATTCATAATATATTACTCTGATGACAATGGTTAGAGGGAGGGGCGTTAAAGTTGGTAGTAGAGCATGAAAAGAAAATTAGGAATGTTCCATAAGTCAAATTCAAATAGAACGTGAAAATTCCCCTCGTTAAAGTACAAAAGAAGTTGAGTATGAACAAGTTTAGAATACTCCCCAAGTGAAATGTAGATAGGAGGTCAGGACACTCCCCAGTTATATGTTGAGTCATGACATAGAATACCCATCCAAGGGAGATGAAATTGCAATTTAGGATTCCTCCCCAAAATAAGTATTGGATAATCATATGGAATGATTACTTCTAGATGATATGATGCAAGATGAAAAACTTGCATGAAATCATAACGGTGTAGTGATCCCTGATCCATATTTTTGTGCATACTTTTAGAGGTTATATTGAAACTTCAAATGGCACAAAACCTGTGTGAATGTATATATCTACACTGGCATTCAAAGGTGTATAAGCAAAGCATGATGTATTGTGAACTTGCATACATCAGAATAACACACACCCTATCATCCCTTAATCATCAAATCTTATAGGGATGATTTGTTGACTTTCCAATGTTCTAATGATGTTTTTATTAACAAATCTATTAGACATTGGAATCGTGATGTGGAGAAAAGAAAATTAATCATCTCCAAATCTATTTCGGTTTGCATTCATGGTTTAATCCTTCTTATGTTCCTTGATATTTGTCACATAAAGGTTTGAATGCAACCTTGGGACTGCACCATAGAGGATTGGCTTTCAAAGAGCAAGAAATGCCAAAATCTAGATTGATTGGCATTGTGAAAGCCATTTTGATTAGGAAGTTCAAATCTGAGGACTTGGTGCAGTGTGCTCTCAATTGTGGAGCAAAGGAGAGCAGTTCTTTGATTTTAATTGGAAGAAATGCCTCCATCTTTCAATATTAAGGAATTTTCAAGGGTTTGAGTTTCGAGATAAAACTCAAACTATTTTTCAGACATTCTTCTTTGAATCTGAAAAATTTGAGCTAAGGTAACTGTTCATTATTCTACTCTTCATTGTAGTATGATATATTGAATGACTTAGATACCTTGGTAGGTTGATGCATTGTACTTGGATTAGTATAAATCTATGTATCATACCTGTATTTTGCAGATCAGCTGAATTTCTTGTAAACCATATAGTTTTGGTTTTGCATTCATTGGGCTGGCTGGATTCTTCATGATTTCATGAACTGTGTGCATACTTGTTGTCATACCTTATGTTGTTCATGATGTTCTTCACTCATATGTTCTAATCATGATATATTTACTATATGAGTGATTCCCTTCTCTAGCATGCATAACTTATGTTTTCAAAAGTATGAGTATCTTTGACAATGCATGTGGCTCCTGCTCTTCATTCTTCCTTCTCTTCAGTCCAACAATTGGGACTTGTTGAATCACACTGATTTCGGTGCTTAGCACCCTTTTAGAAGCTTAAAAGCTTATGTTAAGGGACAAAATATAGAGAAGCTTAATGTTAGCTTTAAAGATGAAGCTCAAGCATTGGAGGAAAGGCTTAAAGATCTTATGGAAAGAAGATCTTTAAGGGAGGACAGTCTATGATTAAAGGGGAGATTAATCATATGAATAAAGGGCTTTTAGTTCACATATTCAGGGGGAGTAATATGTTTTATATATGTGACTAACATTTAAATGAGAGATCTATGCTTCCATCTAGCTTGTGTGTACAGGTACTTTGGCACATCATGAGGGAGATAAGTTCGAGAAGCTAGAAAATTTAGCTTATTCATAAAAGAGATGCATCGAAGAAGCTAGAGAAGATAGCTTTGAGAATGGGGGAGAAGACTCAAAGGAAGCTAGGTAAATTAGCTTGACCCATGGGAAGAAATCAGCTAAGCTGGAATTTAGCTTATGCAGGGGCAGATAAATATGAATGCATGAGAAGCATGCATTGGTCCATGGGGGAAATTTAATGAGTTGAAAGTGAACTCATGGAAGAACTTAATGCAAGAAGCATGGGGGAGTGCTTGAAATCCAATTCCTTCTAAATGAAAGGAAAATCGGTGTCTGCCTACTAAACTTTTGTCAATTATATGACAAAATGGGGGAGAAATTAATAGAAGTTGTTACACATCAAAGCCAATTAAGAAGAGTAATTGGAAAAATAGGGAGAAACAATGGACATGGGAGAATGTCTATGCTTGGAGTTTGGGACTTCAAACTCAAAGAAGATTGGGGAAGAAAATCTTCTCAACAATGATACCTTGGATATGCTATGGGTAGTATTGGTTTCTACAAAATCATGGTGTATGGGGGAGCATGAATACAAATCTAGTTTAGTCCATGGATGCATATTTATGTTTTGGACTGACCCCTCTAATGATTTTCTAGTGATGCTTGTTTATGTGCTTGAACATGAAATCATGACTTGAAGCAAGCTAAACAAGAATATGTGTAGATCATAATCTTGTTTTCCATTTGAATATGTACATGTAATCAGCATAACATTTTTTTATTCAAATAAGATTTAATAAGGGTGGGCTTGTCATTGGGTTAGCTTCTAGGTTTTTGTCATGGAATTGATAAAGGAGGAGATTGTTATTGCCCCGGCTTTGCCGAGTCCTTATGTTTGTCAATTCAATGACTCGGGAGGAAGCACTTACTAGAAACTTGAACACTCAAGGTGATCAAGATTGAAGATCATGCCTCCACCAGATTGAAGCTCATCGTTATGGCAATTCCATAACAAGTATTTGGCTGTAAATGACTTTAGGTGGTATCCATACCTTAGGAAGGCCATTCCTAGGCTTAGTTGAACAAATGGTAAAATCATAAAAATCCTAGAGAGGAAGCTTAACAGTGAATTCGAAGCGAACTTGGAAATATGAATTAAGTTCGCTGTCAGCTCGACCGGTCGTTTTCACCAACCCCTTGCTGGAGACAGGATCGACCCATCATTGTCAAAGACTGGTCGGCCAGATTGACAAAGGTTCTGGAACATTGAACTGTCATTCTGGGTATGCCTCTGATCAAGAGTCTCATATGCACCGACCTCGGTGATGAACTTAAAGACCCCTCGCGGTCAACGACTCGTCGATGATAAATTATGAGTTTTGGAACTTAAAACTCAAGTGGACTATCGAGAAAACAAACATCTCAATAATTCAAAATCGATTAAAAGTACCAGGACCGACCCTTCGGTAAAGGACGATAGGTTGTTCTAGGCAAGACAAGTTTCGGGACATGAAATTCTGTCTGCATGGTGTTGCCCCAGATCGAGACCCTCGTATGGATCGACCTCTCGGTGCCATGACTGTCAACCAATCGGTGACACGGACCTCTCGACCGGGAATTATTATGCTGTTGGGAGTGCATTTAATGTGCAGCGGTGGGGTGATTGAACGAGAATAAATATGAACACTGACCCATCGGTGCCCCCGACCCATCGGTACTGAACAGTTTGAAAAACTGTGTTGACTCCTCTGTAAATATGAGAGTTGTACGATCATTTAATTATCTTCCTTGAAGTGAGAAAATTCACACACTTTAAGGAACGATCAACTTTCTTGTGCCTACACCTGAGAACCAAATATAACCAATCTATTGATTGAGTTAGTAAAAGAGAGAAAGAGATGAGAAAAGAAAAGATACAAACTAGGAAAGATGTTGGTAGAACTAGTTTGCTAGTCACCCTGAAATTGTGATTGCTCAACGACGGCTACAAGGCAAAGTGTCGGAAATAACTCGGGCACACATTGGGTGGATCTTTGAGAAACACACATCTTCGAGAAAGAGCTATAAGGCAAATGTTTCTCGGTTTTAATCTTGTTTTAAAACCTTTGTCCTGTGAAAGTGGATTAAGGAGGCTTGGCTCTGGAGCCACTATAAAAAATCTAGAGCGTAGTCTCTGGTACACGTGATGGGGGAATTCCCAGCCAATTCAAATATGTGGAATTCATATTTTACAAGTGTTACGTGAAATTCCCATCCGATTGAGTGAGGTGGAATTCCTACTCTAATTATGAGAGAGTAAGTCCCCACTTAGTGAATTTGGGGATAACTCAAGGTTACGCCAGTCCTAATAGTGGATGTAGGTTGGGTAACCAAACCACTATATACCTTGTGTCCTTTTGCTTGTAGTGTTAGAGCTAATTCCTTGTGTTGATTGCTTAATTACATTTGCTAACACACACACACTTGATTGTTTTATCCACTGCACTTAATTAATCAATCAAGTAATTTTTAAAAGGACCAATGATTTTTAGATTGACCTACTCAGCCTCCCCTCTGTAACGGCCCGCCTTTTCTCACCTTCACGAAATCAGAGTCTATTTTATTTTAATAAAGAGTGAGAGAGAGTGGGAGGCCAAGACGCGAGTCAAGTCCGAGTTTCCAAATCCGACACTTAACTGGCCACCATTGCGTGTGCATGGACTAAATCCACTAAAACATTCCACACACTTTTCTGAATACTAGCGGAATTATTTATATGAATAAGATACTATTCATATACTAGTCATTATAAGGCAAGGAAAGTCAATTACCATATACTTAAAATGAAACTTAAATATAATCAAACCATAGCAAATAAGTCTAAGTTATTGCAATCCAAAATGCAGTTCTCCCAATACATCATTGAAAATAAAACAGAGTAATTTAAACATAATCTTTCCAAGCTCCTATGCTCGGTTCCCTTCTGGTCCATTGTTCCTTTCCCAATCATTACCATTCCCTGTTCCATCATCTATAGGGTAGAAGTAAGGAATTAGTCAACATGCCCAGTAGGTATTCCAAGTAGGGTTATGGTACATATAGGAGTAATATAAATCAAGGGTATATACATCATATCATATTTATAAAAACATCTCATAAGTAGTAAACATAATGCACGATGTCCATATAATAATCATGCTTACTTATGTGCCATGTCATGGGTGTCAATGCCAAATGAACTCTAACCCAATATTCATATCAAATCACATCATAAATAAATATCAATGGTTTCCTTGATAAATCGCCATATCAAGGTTTACTTGGCCAATTACGTCCGCAGTGTTTTGTGGCGGTAACCACCAGGTCACTGTATACCCATCCACAAATTAACAACCAAGACTATCGGTGGAGTGTGGACTCCTCCTTCTGCGCAATGTTTCGGGAGCTTCCCAGAGCACTTTGGCCTAAATTACGCCGTACTTATTTCTATCAACCCGGATAAGGCCAAATCTCATCAGTTCACATCGCTTCATACAAGCTAGTCTCAAGCCCAAGTCATGTTCGGACCTCTCAAGACTTGGCTTCTTGGTCATATGTATTCCCTCCCATGACATGCAGTAATGTATGCAAGAATGCCATTTCATTTCAAAGTACATAATATCATTGAAAATCAGTTCATAAACATATACAATTTGTTTAACCAAAGTAATCATCATATTTGGAATAAAAATCAGTACTATATCATATTCCATAGTGTTCTCAATAAGGTAGGAATCCTTCCAAAGTCCAATACACTATCCTGCCTTGTCTTGTGAGGACAACGCTAACGATCGCGTCGAAACGAATCACAATCCCTTTACAAATTTCCTTACCTTATTAAATTCAACCACATATATTAATTTGATTTTCCATTTTAATTTCTTCATCCCTTCCATCCGACCAGATGGACAGACGTATCTGGAAAAGAATCCAAAATACAAACTTTCTAATTCAGTGGCTGAACCTTGGATTCAGTCAAGTGAATCACACCTAAATACTATCTCTGCTTTACCCGCAAACTTTCAGCCGACTGAATCATAAGATTCAATCTGTTGAAAATACAACTAGGTACTGTATAAACTTGACCCGTACAGTTTCAGTCAACTGAATCGTAGATTCAGTCGGTTGAGTTTGGGTCAAATCCACTGTGTTCTCGGCCAGTACACATTCAGTCGGCTGAATCATACATTCAGTCGACTGAAATATACTTTCAGTCGACTAAACTCCAACTCAGTACTGTTATTCCTTGACTCACTAACATTTCAGTCAACTGAATCACAGATTCAGTCGGCTGACTCTAAGTCAAACCCTTGTATTCTTGGTCAACCTTTATTCAATCGACTGAAGCAGAGATTCAGTCAACTAACTTTGGATTAGATTGACTGTATATTCGGCTAGTATAGATTTAGTCGACTGAATCCATGATTCAGTCGGCTGAATCCTCAACCAACGGTTTTCCTTACTTGATAAGTAATCATTCAATCGACTGAATCATAGATTCAGTCGGCTGAAACACATCGGATCCGTTTTCTTATTTGTTACGTCTCCTTTCAGTTGACTGAATCACCAGATTCAGTCAGCTGAAACTCCTAGAAACAGTTTTCTATTACAGCCAACTCCAGTTCAGTCGGCTGAACCTCCCAGAAACTCTTTGCTTTCTTCGGCCAGCATTAGTTCAGTCGACTAAATCCAAGATTCAGTCGACTGACTGTTTGTCAGTCTTTTTTGTTTGATGTTTTGGCTCGGCCCTTTCTCCATGAAATTCATTCCCAATATTATTTAAGCATAAATAATATCATTCATATAACCTTTAGTGGATTTACTCTACCTTCTAGCCAAAGCTAGAATCTTTTCCATAATCTTTCAATCTTGAGCCTTTAAAAATATAATTCTAATTTCCATCCTTTCGTTGTTGGTTTTCAACATATATCCACTCCTCAAATGGATTTCTAATACAATGGCTCTATGATTTTTTAGCCAACACTTCCAACCAAATACGGAACCCATAGGTTCGGTTACACCATGGCCAAACCTATGGTTTCCTTTATCATAACCCCATGTTACTAGACTCAAAACATACCTCTTTCCTCGTCTCCTTCGTTTCTTTTGATCTGAACTCCTTCATTAATCCTTCTTTGTTCTTCACTGATTTCTCTAAGGTATAGACGAATTGGGAGAGATGAGAAGAGGAGATGAAAGAATCCTTTTGTGTGCAATATGAAATTCGGCCAAGGGGTGTGAAGTGCCCCTTGGTGGGCATCGCTTTGTAACAGCCACAAGACCTTTCAATTTTTCATAATGGTTGTCTTCAACCAAGGTGTCCCTTGGCTTACCAAGGCACCCCTTTACGTTCCATCAATTTTCCTTGGGTATCATCCTTTGAGATGGAAACCCTCCATCTTCCCACTCAATTCACTTAATGGCTTAACTCAATTGAACTCAACTCATGTAATTTAATTCATTTGAACACATTAATCACTCACACCAATTCAACTCAACCATAACTCAACATTACTCATGCAACCCTTTAATCCCTTTGGTGGTTGACCAAGTCAACCATGACATGGTTGACCATAACACATGGCCCTTGGGGTCCCACCTTGACCATGTTACTTACATGCCACCTCACCCACTTGCCACCTCCCTTGATGAGGTGGATTTGGGTCTTAATTGGGTAATTGACCCAATTAAATTAGCCTTACCCATTTACTTAAAATTAGCTCACCTATGACCCATTGGATTCCAATTGGGCAATTGGTCCATTTAATCACATTTACCCAATTACTAACAAATCAAATCTTATCCAGGATCCATTAGTTCTTAATTGGGTTATTGACCCAACTTCTTTACCCATCTAAAGTCCATTACATCCATAAATCTTAAATTCAACCAATTTAACAATTTTAAATAGACAAAATCTAATATATTTATGCATTGAAAAATCCAGGTGTTACATGTGGCACCTTGCTTAATTGGCTTCTATGTGATGACATACGTGCCACATGACAATGCCACATCATTCATATGCCACCTCATTTGATGAGGTGGACTTTAATGCATTGGGTCTTAATTGGATAATTGACCCATTTACTTTAAACTTACCCAATTACTTTAAAATCAGCTCATCTATGACCCATTGGGTCTTAATTGGGTAATTGACCCATTTAATTTAAACTTACCCAACTACTTTAAATTCAAGCTTACCCATGATCCATTGGGTCTTAATTGGGTAATTGACCCATTTCCTTGCCCATCTAATGTCCATTTCAACCATTTAATCTCAAATTCATTTAATTCACAATTCAAATGGACAAATCCAATATATTTATAATCTAAAGAAAATCTGGGGTGTTACACCCCCTTTAGGGTTAATTGCGTTCTAGCACCAAAGGGAGAACAATCAATTGGCATCAAAGCCTCATGCTCTTCATAAAAGATCTAACCATCTGAGTTGATCCATGCTAGAACAATGGCTATGAGAGAAAGCCATGTTATTTCCAATCCATCATTTGTTTAAATGGAATGTGCCATGACTCAAGGAAATTAAAAATATAAATTTTCTTTATTTCCATTGACGGATATGGTTGGAAATAGGTGAATAGAAGATGGTCTGAACCTATGGAAGTGATATTTGAGAAATCCTCAAATTCCATGACCACTCTGCCCAAAGACCGAATAAGGTGGACTTGTGATGATATGGCTATGTTTTTATGAAATGGTAAAACATTAAGAAGCCATCATCAGTGTTGTTTCTTTGAATGAAATTGGGAGAATTATGAGATGTGAAACAGCAAAATAGGCATAGGAAAACACATGTAGGGATTGCCTCTTCTAGTTCAATGGATGGCTTCACCTCCCTTGAAAAATTGGAGAATCGAAAGTGAAGTGAAAAACTGCCTAAGTACTGTAATGTCCCGCCCTTTTTCACTTATTTTCCAAAAATCAGAGTCTACTTTTTTTAAAAGTGATAGAGAGCGGGACATCACGACGCGAGTTAAGTCCGAGCTTCTAAAGCCTGACCCTTAACTAGCCAACCATACGTGTGCGTGGACTAAGTCTAATGAGATGGTTCACACGTATTAAGTTTATATGTGCGGAATATGACATAAACTGACTGCGGATTATAATAGAACCTAAGGCTACTCCATTTTAGATAGCAAAGTACTTAGTCACTTAACCAAAATTACCTTAACATAAACATCCAAATAACCATTCCAAACCATAGCGAAAATATCTAAGTTATTACATGCCGACATCTAACTATTCAAATTACAAGTTCATATAACAAAAGACATCCAATCACATATCCAAGCTCCTACGCTTGCTTCTTTCACGATCATCGATCCCTTCCTTTCCTGTGTCATTCACTAGGGTAGAAGTAGGGCATTAGAACAATGCACCCAGTAGGAATTCTAAATAAGGCTAACACATGGGTTAGTAAACAAATCATATATAATATCATATCCTCAAAACCATATGAAATCATGCCATGCATTATGTCTTACGCAATGAGTCCCACAAATCACAATACATCTAACCTCTTGATGGAATTCTTCTCATCAAGGTATCCCCACAGTGGTCTTTCGGAAGCCCCGACGGAGCGTGGCCTCCGGTTACAAACTTCCCTCCCATGCCATGCATGAGATGTACATGTCCATATGCTATGTAATATAAATAACTATAGCATTAAAAGCTCCACATTTGAAACATAATATATTTACAACATAAATCATCAAAATAAAGATAAAAACATATTACATAACCATGTTCCAATGAGGTAGAATCCTACCAACACCACTAAAATGCCCTTGCTTCTTAAACCGGTCACCGCTCAAGATCGCGCACCGTTTGTGTGGTCCCGTCACCTTGTTACATATCAACAAGTCAATCCATATTCCATTTGATTTACCATTTGGTCTAAGTCCATAAACACACCCTTGTGGGGTTCGGCCATGCACAATGGCCGACCTCACTTACTTTGATTTTAACCCTTCCTTTATTTATTACTCAATCACCACTTAACTAATTACTTAACCCTTAGTCCATCAAAATCGACCTTATTGGGGTTCGGCCATACAACATGGTCGAACCTCACCATCTTGATTTTGGTCCCTCTTTCAAGTCATTTGATCCTTTTAATTAAGTCCAATCACCAATCTTTTAATCTAATCATTCACACATTAACCTTTTAACACACACAACAACCTAAGTCCATAAAAATTTCTTAGTGGGGTTCGGCCAGACAACATGGCCGAACCTCACTTCCTTGGTTTCATGCTCATCTTTCAACCCTTTGATCTTTAAGTTAGATACAAGATTATGACCTCTTGATTCATACATCTAATCGCTTGTACCACAATTGTTTATCATTGATTACCATTTAAATCCACCAAATATTTTCCATTCTTTTTTATAATCAAAATGCATCCAAGTCCATCACATTACATTCATTTTAAACCTTTTAAAAACATCATTAACCTTCCATGGGTTTCGGCCATACAATATGGCCAAACCCAATGGTTCCTTATTTTCCTTCAAAATGTAACATACACATATGGGTTGATCTTTTGGTGTTTCCCATTCATACCTCCATTTAGTCCCTTTAAAAATCTATGATAACCTTCCACTAAAACATATCATATATCCCTTCATTTTTCTTCCATGGGGTTCAGCCATGCACAATGGCTGAACCCTATGGTTCATCCTTTCTGTTACTAAAATGATAAATCCATTTAAATATTTCTCCATGGGGTTCGGCCATACACCATGGCCGAACCCTTATGGTTCTAATTTCCTCTTTTAAATCCAATAGCCATGATCTTAACCTTTGATGGGTTCGGCCATACATCATGGCCGAACCTAATCAACCCTTTTTTTTATATTCTTAATGGTTCTTGTATATCCCCTCTTAGGGTTTGGCCATGCAATGGCCGGATCATGTTTCCTTGACCATCTTACTTAATAAGAGTTTATTGAGCACTTACTAATTTCACGACTCCTCCGGTTCTTTCCCTCCTACTCGTTCTTCCGATCCTTTCCTTAGCCTCTTCCTCCTTCCTTCTTGTTCCTTTGGCCGAGTGTGAGCTTGATCAATATAAAACCTGCAAAAGTGGTTCGGCCAAGAGGGGTATAGGTTTGACAGAGAGATAGAATTCAGCCTTGCATAATAGTTTGAGATCAACATTTTTCTAAGTCCTTTGGTCTTGAGGAGTGATCGGCCAAAAGATGAATTTGAAGGAGAGAAGAACAGCCAAGAGGGAGAGGGAGAGTATGAGATAAATGTCCAATTGTTTAGTTCCAAATGAGATGGTCGGCCAAGGTGATGATTTTGGTGCAGCCTATGTGTAACTCCCATTTCCTTAATCTTCCTCCTTAATGCTTCCCTTGGGGGTTTCATCCATGAGACGAAACTCCCAAGGCTCCAAGCGGTTGTAATGGGGTGCCTTTGTAACCTTCACAAACCTCATTCATCTTCCATCTTGGAGTTTCATCCATGAGATGAAACTCCCATGTGCCCAACGGCATGTGTTTGTTTGAAATGTATAACCGCCACCCCTCCATTATTTGCCCATGTGGGGTTTTCATCCATGAGATGAAATTCCCTAGTAGCCAACGGTTTTGTCTTGCCTTAGACCACCAAACCATTCATCTCCCCTTTAGTTCTCATTTGGGGGTTTCATCCATGAGATGAAACTCCCCCCTCCAAGTGTGAACCCCTTGTGTAACTCCCACAAAAGAGCCACCTCCCATTCATTATTCATCTTGGAGTTTCATGCAGGAGATAAACCTCCCATGCATCCAACGTGTACCCTTGGATTTGAAATATGTAACCCCAAAACCTTTCCATCCAACTCACTTCTCATATAAATTTATTTAACTCACTTAACTCAACTCATCCATTTAATTCAACTCAAACATTTAATTCAACTCAACCATTTAATTCAACTCAACCATTTAATTCAACTCAACCATTTGATTCCATTTCCAACTCAAAGCAGCCCCAACCAAGGTAAGCTTGGACTCACTTTGGTGGTCAACCAAGTCAACCATGACCCATTGAGTCCCTTTTGTGCATTTTGACCCAAATAACAACCTTGACCCCATTAAACACATCTTACCCATTTATTTTAAATTGAACCTTATAACATGCACATTGGGTCTTAATTGGACAATTGACCCCACAACTTACCCATCTTCGGTCCATATCCTTTAATTCACAAATTCAGTGGCAAATTCTTTAAATATTTATAACTCGAAAAAATCTGGGGTATTACAACTACCTCCATTAAAAGTGTCCAAGTTGTATCCTCTAGAGAAGAATAAGATGTTGGAAATGATCTTCATGAGGATGGTGACCTCCAAGTATCCTTTGGAACCTTATATAAGATACTTATTTGTACAAATAGGTTTCCACCCTAGTATTGGATTATACTTGCTTCATCTCATTTCATATGCCATGTGACTTGTGCATCGTTTGGAAATGAATGAATTATGTGCATTATGTCTTGTATAGGGTGTGTATGTGCCCACAAGTGATCTTGTGTACATACACAGTGTCGTGTCTTTCCGAATTGCCAAACCTGTATTTTATGTGGAATGAAACTTGCTCCATACTTGTCAATGGTATTGTTGGTCAAACTTTGATCAAATGTTCTTAGGTAATCCATTCATGTACTAGTCTTTTCAAGGGGTGTAACTCATTGGAGTGTTCTTGAAAGAATGGTCGGGTCGTTTATCATGTTTTAAGTGTTAACATGATAAAAAGCATGGAAGCTATGTGGCTGGTTTCATACCTCATTTCCATGTGCGTGATTTGTATATCACCTGGGAAATGAATGTATGTCTTGTGTGCTTGAACTCTCATTTCTATGTACTCTTTATTGGAATACTTTTGAGAAATAATTGCATGTTGTATGCTCTTAGTTTTCATTCTTATTCACTTTATTTGGAATACATTTTTAGGAATGTAGCTAAAACCTGAGAATGCCGCATCTCATGACATCACACACTTGGCCAATGTATTTGAATTGGTAAATTAAATATGCCAAGGTTCTTGAATTGGATTGGATCTGTTAGTGGCCTGGCTTGACTGAGTCTCTGTTTGTCAATTACATGACTCAGGTGTAAGAATTTGCCAAGAAGCTTGAAGACTCAAGATGATCGAGGAAGAAGATCATGCTCCACCAAGCTCAAAGCTCGTCGTCATGGCAATCACAAGAATAGGTATAAGGACATAGATGAACCTAGGTGGAACCCAAACCTGAGAGATGACTACTAGGCTTAGTGACATATGTTGGTAATAAACATAAAATGCCTAGAGAGGATGCTGAACAATGAATTGGAAGTGAACTTGGAAACATGAATTATGTTCACTGTCAGCACGACCAGTCTATCTCATCGACCCCTCAGTGCAGTGAGGATCGACCCATCGTGGTCAAAGACTGGTCGGCTAGATTGACATTAATTCTGGAACTTCAAACTGTCATTCTGGAAATGCCTCTGACAAAGAGTCTCGTATGCACTGACCCGTCGGTGATGAACTTGAACGACTCCTCGTGGTCAACAACTCGTTAGTATAAAACTTATAATTTTTGGACTGGGAACTTATAAGGGCTCTCGATAAAACAGACATCTCAGTACATCAAGACCGATTGAGAGTAACAGGAATGACCCCTTGGCAGAGGACGACAAATCATTCTAGGTTTGATTAGTTTTTGTCTTGAAACTCTATCAGCATGGAGTTGCCCAAATCGAGCCTCTCGTATGGACCGACCCATCGGTATTATGACTATCGACCCATCAGCAACACTGACATGTCGACCGGGAAGTAATTATGTCGTTGGGGGTGCATTTAATGCTCAACAGTTGGGTGGTTGAAAGGTTGTAATAGCCCGAAATTTTTAAATCAATATATATGTGGCTATTATTTATTTTAATAATGGAAAATTGGAATTTTGATGGAATAGGCGTTAAGTGGATCAAAATTTGGGCAAAGGCCCAAGTATGGTCCAATGGACCATGGATTGGATTAAATTCATTTAGATGGTCAGTGATGATTAAATGGTCAAGAATGGTCAAATTGGGTCAAATACTCATTTGGGACCCAATGGGTCAAGAGGATTTAAGCTCTAAGGTAAATGGATAGGAGGGAATTTAATTGGGCCATGGGCCCAATGGTGATCCAATAAAGGGAATGGATTGAATTCGTTTAAAATCACCTAAGTTAGTGATGAAATAATCAAGATGGCATAACCAAGTGGGACCCACCTCCACCTCATCAAGTGAGGTGGCGTGTGGACCATAATTTAGGTGGGCCGGCCATCATGGTTGAGTTGGTCAACCATGGATAAGTAAAAGAGAATTAAAGAAGATCATGTGAATTAATGTGATTTAATTAATGAGAATCATCTAAGTTTAATAGTGATTGGACGAAGGTGACATGGCCGAATGGGGCCCACCTCCACGTCATCAAGTGAGGTGGCGGGTAGGCTAGGAGTTAGTGGGGCCAGCCACCATGGTTGATTTGGTCAACCATGGGTGGATTTCATGGAGGGAATCTAAGGGAATTAAATTAAATGGGAATTAATTAACCTAAGTTAAGGATCCAATTAATTAATTAATTAGGTTAGTCAAATTTGGTCAAATGGATAAGTCAAAGGGATAAGTCTAGGGGTGGTTTCATCTCATTGAAACCACCCAAAGAAACAAAAATAAAACCATGGGCTTAGGGTGGTGGTTTCATCTCAACCACCACCACCCAAAGGATGATGACCCATGCCTTTTCATGATGATGGTCAAAGGGTCAAAATGGAGGACCAAACCACCCTCATCTAAGGGCCCAAAACCGTTGGCTTAATGGTGGTTTTATCTCAACCACCACCACCCAAAGACATGTAAGCCCATGCTTGGTTGGTGGGGGAAATGATGGAAGAGTGTGGCCCAAGCAAACCAATGGGGATGAGATGGGTTTTCATCTCATCTCTTTATCCCACTCTCATCTCACTCTCTCCCTCTCTTCCTCCTCTCATTGCCGATCCATGCTCTAAGGAAAAAAAAGGAGAAAAACTTAAAGAAAAGGAAGAAAAACCCAACTATTGGCCGACCACATCAAGACCAAAACCTTGAGATATCTTTCTCATCCCCTCCTCCCTTCCATCTCTCAAACCTATCCCTACCTTAGCCGAACCCAAACCTTGGAGACTTCATCTTGATCAAGCACATCTTGGCCGAACATCAAGGAGAGGAAGAAGGAGAAAAGGCTAAGGAAATCAAGAGGAGAAAGAAAAGCCGGAGGAGCCGTCGGAGTGGTAAGTATTCTTAAACAAGAGGTTACATTTTAAAGATTAAAAAGAGATCATGAAATCCATTTTTCTTGGATTGAATGGTGGCCAAAATATCATGGGCCATGGATCTAAAATCCATCCAAGGAAAGGATGAGAAATGGACAAAACAAGAAAGATAAATTAGGTTAAGAAAAAATAAAGGATGTATTAAGGACATTATGTATTAAGACTTATTTAAGCATGGAGATATGTGATTTTGAAGGAATCATAGACCATAGGGTTCGACCATGTAGTATGGCCGAACCCCATGGAAGGTGATTAGGAGATTTTGATGAGGTCTTAAAGAATGGAAACCATGGAATATGATTAATGTTTTTTTTTTAAACCATGGAATATGATTAATGTTTTTTTTTTAAACCATGGAATATGATTAATGTTTTCTTTAAAAGGCTTTGAATGATTAAAAGTTAGTGATTTTTAAAGGGATTTTAAATGAGAAAATCATGGGAGATGTAAATGATTTTTAATGGCCTCAAAAATGTGGTAAATGATCCAAGAGAAGTAAGGAGATTAACATCATGGGTTCGGCCATGTTGTATGGCCGAACCCATGACCCTTTGAGAGCCATTTTATGGGCTAAGATTAAGGCCTATGTATGTGATTAAATTAATGGGGATTAGGTTAAGTTTGTAATAGCCCGAATTTTCGAATCAATAAATATTTGGCATTTATTGATTTTAATTTGAATTTTAACATGATGGAATACCAAATGGATCAAAAGTTTGGACAAGGGTCCAAGAATGGTCCAATGGGCCATGGATTGGATGAAATCCATTTAATGAGTCAATGAGGACCAAGCGGGTCAATGATGATCAAAGGGGGCCCGATAGCCATGTGGGGCCCAATGGATCAAAATAATCGGTTCCAACCCTAAAGTAAGTGGGCAAAGAGGGAAT
Organism: Chimonanthus salicifolius; assembly: GCA_013350335.1. NCBI lineage: Eukaryota > Viridiplantae > Streptophyta > Magnoliopsida > Laurales > Calycanthaceae > Chimonanthus > Chimonanthus salicifolius. Next base: position 66,559,583 of record CM023533.1, read on the forward strand.
CTAATTGGGCCATGGGCCCAATGATTACCCAATAGACCATGAATTAGAATTAATTCATTTAATTGGTCAATGGTAAGTAATTGGGTCAAGATAGTCAATTTGGGTCAAAGGGCCATAGGGGACCCAATGGGCCAAAGTAGATAAGCCCTAAGATAAATGGGTAAGACAAGAATATAATTGGGTCATGGACCCAATGGTAATCCAATTAAAATAAATTAAATGGATTAGATAATTATAAAATTATCTAAGTTAAGATGTATCAAGATTAAATGGTATGACCAAATGGGGCCCACCTCCACCTCACCCATGGAGGTGGCGTGTGGACCCGAGGATAGTGGGGCCGACCACCATGGTTGACTTGGTCAACCATGGGTGGATCTTATAGAAGAAATTTAATGGAATTAAATGAAATATGGGGTTTAATTAACTTAACCTAAAAATCAAATGGATCTAAGTTAATTAACCTAATCTAAATTGGTCAAATGGTCAAAACCACTCCAACAAACACAAACCACTCTTAAGAAACACAAAATAAAACCATGGGCTTAAATGGTGGATTGGGCTTAACCACCCCCACCAAAGTCAAGCCAACCCATGCTTGGTTGGTGAGAAAGTTAATGCTTGAGTGAAGGCTACTCCAACCACCTCCCTCCCATTTCCAAGCTAACCAATTTCACTTTATCTCCCCACACACACATGAAATTCGTCCCTCACCTTGCAAGAGAGGAAAAAAGGAAAACTTGGAAGAAAAACTTAGAAAGAAAGAGGAAGAAAAGAGAAGAAAAAGATAAGTCTTGGGCCACCCCAAGATCAAGAACCTTGAAGATCTCTCCCTCATCTCCATACTCTCTTTCTCTCTTAACCTAACCTCATTTACCTTAGCCAATCCAAGCATGTCCCACCATTGATCAAGCTCATCTAGCAAATCAAACAAGGAAAGGAAGGAGAAAAGAGGCCAAGGAAGTTGACGGGAGCGACAAAGACCGGAGGAGTCGTCGGATAGTAAGTATGTTCTAAACAAGAAATTTATTATTTAGGGTTTTTAAATTTTGAAATCCATCCTTGCCATATGATGGTGGCCAAATTATTTTAGGCTATGGAATGGATCTAAAATCCATCAAATGGAAGGCAAAGAAATGGAAGAGATGGTCTAAGGAAAAAATGAAATGAATGGATTAAGTATGGAAAAGATGGAAGTTTTAATGGATTGAATGGACCTTAGGGTTCGGCCATGTAGCATGGCTGAACCCCATGGCCAATGTGGGATGATTTTTAATTAAAATTTGAAGGTTTGAAATGGTGGAGAATGATGTATGATAATTAGTTTCCAAGTGATTTTAATAGTGATTTTAAAGAGGATTTAAAGGCATAGAGTGGAATGGATGAATGATCATAGGGTTCGGCCATGTAGCATGGCCGAACCCCATGATGAATAATGAGTGATTTATTAAGATTATTAGGTTTGAAGATAATGAAGAAATTAGGTTAAGTTAATGATGAAATTTAAATGGATTTACAAAGTGAATGATATATTTTAGAGGGCCAAAATGAATGAGGCTTATTGATTTTAAAAAGGGATTTCTTTTGGACAAAAACATTGGTCTAAGGATGGCATCAACGGATGATGAGCCATGAACCATGGGTTCGGCGATGGTGTATGGCCGAACCCTTGGTGGTATTTAATAATTCTCTTTATGATGGAAAAGTATAGAAAATGGTTAAGAAAAATGGATGGATTGTATGGATGTTTCAATTATGATATGTGATGTTGGTGATTTAAATGGATGATTTAATTAGAGGTATGTTTAAAAGGGTAAATGAAACCAAGAAAAATGGGGAAAGAAACATCATGGGTTCGGCCATGGTGTATGGCCGAACCCATGACCCAAATTTTGATCAATTTTAGGCTAAGATTAAATGCATGTATCAATGCTTAGGAGTTTGATTTAAAGGGCCAAAATGATTAAAGTTTTGTGATTTTAAATTGGATTATTTTGGGACAAAACTTAGTCTTTGAAAATGGTATCCATAAAGGTGAACCTTAGGGTAGTGATTAGTGGATTTAATAAATGGAAATAATGTAGAAGAATGCTAGATTTTAATGGATTTATAAAAATGATATGTGAGGGTTTAAATGGAATGAAAATGGGGACTTGAATGGATAATTTAAAATTCATTGGAGATTGGATTGAAGGGAGTAATATGGACCCAAGGGAATGGAAAATAAGCATCATGGGTTCGGCCATGGTGTATGGCCGAACCCATGACCCATTTGGAGGTCATGATTGTGGGCCACCTTTGGGGCCAAATGTGAAAGGTTATATGGGGTTAAATGTTTTTCAAAAAATTAAGTAATGGGTGGCTGAATTTGGATATGATATGGAATCATAAATAGGTCTAAGTTAGGGATGAAATCTAGACTTAAAATATACATGAAGGGGTGAAATATTAAACATGGAAGAGAAAATGGCAAAACGGTAAATAAGTGCCACATTGAAGAACCCTATAGGGATTAGACATAACAATCAGATATTTTGTGAATGGTTAAGTAAAACGATTAGTTGCTGCGTTGTAGGCCGCTAAATTGGAATATCTAAATTGGCCAAAAATCGGGTTTAGGTATGTGTTTTAAACCATGAAAAAAATGAGTCTAAGTTAAAGGGCTGATTTTCGATAAATTTGTAACCTAAATTAATGACCATTATTGAGTCTAAGTAGATGGATCAATTATGAACTTAATCGTGGATAACGTAGGGACTAATTCGGTAAATGTAATAAGGTATCGGACATCGCAAACGGTACGCGATCGGCAACCGGATTATCAAACGGGAAGCGTAACGGAACGCGACACGGTATTCGGTAGGATTCCTACCTCTTTGTAAGTGATGGATATGTGATGGTGTTTTAAATTATTTTGATTTGGTTTATGATGGATTTATGATTATTATTTATCTTATGATGAGTTTTAAGTTATGAATCATATGGATTATATTTAATAGTATGCATTATATGGCTATGTATGGGATATCAAAATTATGGTTTATTTATATACTACATAGCATAATGCACGTACATCTCATGCATGGCATGGGCAGAAAAAAATAAACAAACCGGAGTCCATGCTCCGTAGGGGTGACCGAGAAGCAAACATGGGGATAACTGAGGGGTCATAACCGGAGTCCATGCTCCGTCAGGGCGACCGAGAATCAGACATGGGGATAGCTCTTATGCTATAACCGGAGTCCATGCTCCGTCGGGGTGACCGAGAAGCAGACATGAGGATAATACATTGTATGATCATACGGATGATGGGTGGGACACATGACATAAGCACCAATGGCATAGCATTCATTACATGCTTATTTTGTTATATGTTATTTTATTGGTATGTGTGTTATCACTAATCCATGTGCTAGCCCTACTCGGAGTCCTACTGGGCGCGTTGACTAACGCCCTACTTCTACCCTAGCTGATGGCACAGGGGATGGCGGAAGTGGTGGACATGACAGGTGTAACACCCCGCCTTTTTCTCTCTAATTTTCAGAGTTTATTTTTTTTTATATAATAATAATCAACAATTGATCGGGGCGGAATGTCACGACGCGAGTTAAGTTCGGATCTCTAAATCCGACCCTTAACTGGCGAAGCCCATGTGCGTATGAACTAAGTCCATAAAACTGATCCGCACATGGTACATATATAACTAGCGGAATTAATTTAGTCTAAATCTAACTGAGGTTATAATAAATCCTATGACTAATCCAACTTTCCATTCTTAGATAGCAAAGTACCTTATTTATTTTCCAAAATTATTATATAACCTTAGTCTACTATTCATTCCAAACCATTCAAATAAATCCAACCATAGCATCTACTTAACTACTTATTACATGCCAATATCTAATAAACAAATTACATTGTCCAAATAAATCAAATAACAAGTCTATAAATAATCCATTCATAGTCCATTCGATTCATTCAAACCGCCCAAGTTTCCGTACTTGGTCCTCTTCTCCAACCACGTTCTTTCCTTTCCCTGCATCATCCACTAAGGATATAGATAGGGCGTTAGATCAACGCGCCCAGTAGTGTTTCCGAATAGGGCTACCACTTGGTTAGTCAAACATACAAATAATATAATGATAGTACATGTGTAACAAAATTCAATAAAAACATGCTATGTATGAAATGAACATGTAATGAGTCCCACCCATCACCATTCAACATAGACATCACTTGACGGGATTCTCATCGTCAAGGTAACCCACAGTGGTCTTTCGGACGCCCCGACGGAGTGTGGCCTCCGGATTCCTCCTGATGGGATTCTCATCATCAGGGTACCCCACAGTGGTCTTTCGGACGCCCCGACGGAGTGTGGCCTCCGGTTACTACACCATCATCCCATGCCATGCATGAGATGTCTATGCAAACATGCCATTTGTAAATTTAACATTTGATTCAAATAACTTATTCAAATACCATAAAACAGCAAATAAGTTTTGTGGTTACAACAAGGTAGGAAACCTACAATAGTTTACTTTGTTCGATCCTTCCTTTGGACCGTCTTCCGATCACGGCTCGCTCACCGTTCTAAAAATCCGAATACCCTATGTACATGGCAGCAAGTTAATCATTTATCCACCTAATTTCCAGCAAAGCTTAATGTTCCAAGAACCACCTAGTGGGGTTCGGCCAAAGCCATAGCCGAACCTCATCCATTAAAACTTTGGTCATTCATTTATTTAATTAAAACCTATCTAATTATCCAAACTTCTAAAAGAACCTTGGTAGGGTTCGGCCATACATTATGGCTGAACCTTACTACTTTGGTTTTAGCCCATTTATCCCATCATATGATCATTTTATTTTTTATCATTTCAGCCATAATTACGATTGTGCCATTGAGACCAACCTTTGCTTTAAATTAGCTAACTTCCATCACCAAACATAAAACCATCTTTAGTGGGGTTCGGCCATACACACGGCTGAACCTCACCACTTAATTTGATCCTTCTTAAACCTTCCATATCTTCATATAAACCAACCATTATGTCCCACAATTACCATTAGTGGGGTTCGGCCATACACATGGCCGAACCTCACCAATGTGATTTTATCCCCAATTTCCATCATTCATGTTGGCTGATTACTTACACATACTAACTCCATAAACAACATATATTATTCTTAAATCAAAGCATATAAATAATACCTAATGTCCATCATAAACTTAACCTAATTATTCCACAAAACAGTCCATGGGTTTTCATGGTTTCCATGGTTTTCATGGGGTTCTCAACATGAAAACCAACATCATTTTGCATGGGGTTCGGCCCTCTATAATGGCTGAACCCAATGATTACGTTTACTGTTTTTAAACCTCAATTAATCATGTAATAACAGTATATTAAAATCATGTTTTTACCCTTCATACAACCATCCTAAAATTAGCCCAATTTCATAGGGTTCGGCCATGCTTATTGGCCGAACACCATGAAATTACTTTTGAACCTTTAACCCTTTATCTTGGGTCTGAAACTAGCACCCAAATCCATGTTTTTAACCATTCTAAGGCATGTATTTACATCTTAAATAATAACCCAAAACAGTCCATCAACTTCATGGTTTATATGTTTCAAATACATCAAAATCAAACCATTATTTGCATGGGGTTCGGCCCTCCATGGTGGCCGAACCCTATGACATTTGGTTTTGAATTTCTTAATCATTCATCTATGTCCAAAACAAACTTCCTTATTTATGTTTTCACCTTTTTAAAACACACACTTAAAATCATCTAAAAACAGTCCCATATTTGTATGGTTTTAATTTCCAAAAACCATCTAAATAAATCAATTATTTCCATGGGGTTTGGCCATCCAATGGGGCTGAACCCTATGGTCCCTCTTTTGATCTCATTCATGTACTTCTAACCAATATTTAACCTTTGTTAGATTCGGCCATCCAATGGCCAGATCATGATTTAAAAATTGTTCATCGAAAAACCTACCGTTTCCGCGACTCCACCACTTGATCTTCACTCCCGCTTGTTCCTTCCCTTTTGCTGAACTTGTCTTGATGAAAAAGGGATCAATCCAAGGACTGATTGACACCCAGCTGCTGCTCTTAGTGTTTGGGAAGACAGAGAACGGCCAAGAGAAAGGGAGAGAGAGAGAGAGAGAGAAATGGGCACCCTTTGTTTAATCATAATCAGCCCAAGATTAACCTTGTGTAACTCCCATTGCCTTTACCCTAAACTCTATGTTACTTGGGGGTTTCATCATGAGATGAAACCTCCCCATGTTCCCAACGTCCCTTGTTGATTGGACTTGTGTAACCCCCACTTCTTAACTCCTTTTCTCATTACCTTTGCATGTGAGAGTTTCATTTAAAAAAATGAAACTCTCCTAGGCTCCAACGGTTTTAGCCCTACCTTCAACATGTAAACCAAGAGTTGAATTTGAAATGCCATTATCTCTTTGTGTAACTTCATAAACAGCAGCTCCAGCTTTGGGGTTTATTTGCATGAAAATAATGATCCAAACTACACCAACGTCTTCCATGTATAATTTTGTGATTATTTGCATTCTCTACTTTATTGATCTCTCATTATCCTTGCATTTGTACCTCTCAAACAGCCATCCCACTAACTCCATTGTAGCTATTACATGCAAGCAATATTCTCATGCATCCAACGTCCCTATGCATTCTATGTAATTTCAAAGTGTAACTCCCATTCAAAATGTAACTCCCATTTTATTCATCACCTAAATGGGGGTTACATGCATGGTAATGTCTCCCATGCTCCAACGTTTTTCCTTGCTCAAAATTTGGAATTTAAAACACTTCTCCTCTCATTCACACACTTCACTCACTTACATTAAAAATACATATTCATCCAACTCATTTATTCAACTCACCCAACCTAAGTCATTCATTTAATTTAACTTAACTAATAAATTCAACTCAACTTAACCCATCATTCATTTCAACTCAAACCAAACTCAAGCAATTAATAAACTTAAATTAACTAAGCTTGAACTCAATCCATGGTTAATCATGCCATTTTGACCCATTTATCAAAATTTGACCCAAATATGATTCTTGACCCGTTTAAATTCATCTTATCCATTTATTTGTTTTATAAACAAACTACCCTCCTTTGGGTCTTCATTGAGCCCTTGACCCATTTAAATTCAAATCAATTTTATCACAATGGCAATTCCGTAAATATGAATATTTTCATATAAAATGATAACTTTGAAATTCCAGGGTGCTACAATACAATACTCTTTTTATAATTTTCGTCCCGAAAATCGAACGAAGTAGGATTTCAAAGTAATTCATACAAACAATTCAGGGTGAGATGTTCTCATCTCCGATTCCAATTCCCAAATGGCCTCCTCAACACCATGTCGATCCCAAACCACCTTGACGAACTGAATCGCTCTGTTACGCAACACCCTTTGCTCACTCTCCAATATTCTGACCGGCTTCTCGACATAAGTGACATCGCTTTGCACATCTATATCTTGCACATTCAAAACATGAGACGGATCAGGGTTGTACTTCCTCAGCATCGACACATGGAACACATCATGTAGAGACGCCAATTGCGAAGGAAGTGCCAACTGATAGGCTACATCTCCCATCCTTCTGATAATTGAAAACGGTCCCACATATCTTGGCGACAATTTTCTTTTCTTCCCAAATCTCATGTGCCCTTTTCGTGGCGAGACCTTCAAGAATACCATGTCTCCCACTTCAAATTCGAGAAACCTCCTCCTCTTATCAGCATAGCTCTTTTGCCGACTCTGTGCGGTCAACAAATGTTGACGTATCAACTGGATCTGTGCAGCAGTTTCTGCAACCATCTCGGGTCCTATCAGTGCATGTTCGCCAACCTCGGTCCAGCACACTGGTGACCTGCATGGTCTACCATACAAAGCTTCGAATGGTGCCATCTGGAGGCTTGCCTGGTAGCTACTGTTATAAGAAAATTCCACCAATGGCAAATGATCCTCCCATCCACCTTTGAAGTCTAGCATGCACGCCCTCAACATGTCCTCCAACATTTGTATTGTTCTTTCCGATTGTCCATCGGTCTGTGGATGGAATGCTGTGCTAATAAGTAGATCGGTTCCCATGGCCGACTGCATGCTCTGCCATACCCTGCCGGTGAATCGGCCATCTCTATCAGACACTATAGTCTGTGGGATACCATGTAATCTGATGATGTCTTTGATATATCTCCGACCCAATGTCTCTGATGAATCCGTCATCTTGATAGGAATAAAATGCGCGGACTTGGTCAATCAGTCTACCACAACCCATATAGCGTCATTGCCTTTCAAGGACCTCGGCAACCCCGTCACAAAGTCCATGGAAATGTCCTCCCATTTCCATTCCGGCACTGCTAAGGGTTTGAGTAACCCTGGTGGCTTCTGATGTTCCGTCTTAACCTGCTGACAAGTTAAACAATGAGCCACGAACTCAGCAACGTCCTTCTTGAGTCCATGCCACCAATAATGTCTTTTTAAGTCATGATACATTTTTGTGCTACCCGGATGAATGGACAACTTGCTCTGATGTGCCTCTATCAGTAATTCTTTTCTGCAGCTTCTTGGCACATAAATTCTACCCCGGAACATAAGACCCTGTCCTGGTCGTAATTCCCAATCCGATACAACCTCGCCAATAGACATCTTGGCCCATGTCTCTGCCATTTCCGGATCTGTTCGTTGCTCCTGTTCAATCTTTGTAACCATGTTGGATCGTATGATCAAATTATACATACTCCCATGGTTTGTGATGTATAGATTAAACTCACGAATGGAATTCAACATCTCCCATTCAGTCCTGATCAAACATGCCACTGATGCATGAGACATGCGGCTGAGAGCATCCGCCACTTTGTTGGCCTTTCCCGGATGATATCGGAGCACAAATTCATAGTCCGCCAGATATTCCATCCATCTGCGCTGCCTCAGGTTGAGCTCTTTCTGATCAAATAAATACTTCAAGCTCTTGTGATCTGAAATTACTTCAAACTTCTCCCCATATAGATAGTGTCTCCAGCTTTTGAGAGCGAAGACCACCGCAGCTAATTCTAGATCATGTGTGGGGTAGAGTCGTTCATGTATCTTTAATTGTCTTGAACCATATGCCACCACCCGATCACGTTGCATGAGTGAACATCCCAGTCCCTCTCCTGATGCATCACATTGTACTTCATAACCTTTGCCTCTTTCTGGTAAAACTAAAATAGGAGCAGTTGTAAGTCTCTCCTTCAGCTCCTCAAATCTCTGATTGCATAGCTCTGACCATTCATATTTGACTCCTTTCTGCGTGAGTCGAGTCAATGGGGATGCAATTTTGGAGAAGTCCATGATAAATTTCCTATAATATCCAGCCAAACCCAGGAAACTACAGATTTCAGTGACATTCTTTGGTGCTTTCCACTCACTTACTGCTGCCACCTTAGCCGGATCAACAGCTATACCATCTGCTGTTATAACATGCCCTAAGAATTTGACCTCAGGTAGCCAAAATTCACATTTGCTTGCTTTGGCATACAACTGGTTCTGTCTCAAGGTGTTCAATACTATTCGAAGATGCTCAGCATGATCTTCCTGACTCTTGGAATAGATCAGGATATCGTCAATGAACACTATAACAAACCGATCCAGATATGGACAGAATATTCTGTTCATTAAGTCCATGAACACAGCCGGTGCGTTGGTAAGACCAAATGGCATGACTACAAATTCAAATAGTCCATACCGTGTTCTGAAAGCTGTTTTCTCGATGTCTTCCTCCCTGACCCGGATTTGATGATAACCGGACATCAGGTCAATCTTGGAAAAATGATTGGATCCCCTCAACTGATCGAATAAATCATCGATCCTGGGTAGAGGATACTTGTTCCGGACAGTTAGCTGATTCAACTTCCGGTAGTCCACACACATTCTGAGTGAACCATCCTTCTTTTTCACGAACAACACTGGAGCTCCCCATGACGATGTGCTGTTCCGAATGCAACCCAGTCTGAGTAATTCATCAAGCTGCTTCTTCAACTCGGACATTTTTGCTGGTGCCATCCGATAATGGGGTAGAGACACTGGTGTGGTACCAGGATATAGCTTGATCTCAAAATTGAGCTCCCTCATAGGCGGTATACCAGGAAGTTCTTTTGGAAAGACATCAACAAATTCTTTCACAATTGCTGGAAGTTCAGTGACTGGTGCTTTGTTGATGACAATATTGTTCAACACCAAATGACGCAAACCCTCCTGCAATCTGCTTTGCTTGTCGGCACGAACTATATACTGCTTTCCCTCGGGTGACCAAAATGTCACTCTTCGGCGATAACAATCAATATTGGCTTCATAACCAGCCAACCAGTCCATGCCAAATATAATATCGTACTCAGTCATGTCGAGTACCAAATAATTGAACTCAAATCTGAGTCCAGCGAGTTCTGTATTTATGGCCGTGCATGTGAGTCCCAAAGACGTGTCTCCGACAGGGGATACTACTGTGAGTGTGGTGGACAGCTTTTGAACTAGTGTTCCAGTAGCAGTTATAAAGGATGCAGATATAAAAGAGTGCGATGCTCCAGAATCAAACAATGCATAAGCATAAGAACTATTGACAACGGCCATACCTTGAATCACAGAATGATCCACATCCTCAGGAGGTTCCAGAGCAAATAGTCGTCCAGATCCGGTAGGATTAGGTGCCCGTCCCGCCTGATTATATGTCCTGCCTCCTCGGGAGTTAGTTGGCCTAGCTGGTGGACGGAAAGATCCTCTGGAATATGAGAGCCTATTGAGCTTTGGACAGTCTTTCTTGAAGTGACCCGGCTGATTACAGTGGAAACAGTTGTTGGAAACAGTTGTTCACCCCTTTGAATGACTGGGTGACTGATGCAGATGGGGAGGACTGGTTGGGACGAAAGCTCCCCGCGGACCCAGTAGATGGTGAGGGTCTACTGAAGTTCGGACGGAACCTCTTGTTGGGCTGAAACCCACCCCTCCCACTTGGAGCTCGACGATTGTCAAACCGCACTATTGCATTTAGCTCCTGTTCTGCTAATGTGGCCTTGCTGACCACCTCAGCCAATGTAGTGCACTTAAATATGGTCACTTTGGCCTTGATGTTTGGCCGTAAACCCCTCTCAAACTTCCTTGCCTTGCGAAGTTCTGTGTCCACCATATAGAATGCATAAATGGATAAACTGAGAAATTCACAGTGATACTCTGCCACCGTCATAGAGCCCTGTACCAAGGACAGAAAAAGTTCCGTCTGTCACTCCTTCTCCTCCTCCGGAAAGTAATGTTCCAGAAAGGTTGCTGAAAACTCATTCCATGTCATGGCTGTCCTCTCCCTAACTGGTATGAGTTCCCTCTGCTTCTCCACCACCTCCCACCATTTACCGGCATCTTCTATCAATTGTGAAGTAGCCAGTAAAATCCTGTCAGCATGACTCGAGATCTTACGTAATTTTAAGATCTGAGTGACCTTCTTCAGCCAGTGCTCGGCTCCGACAGCCCCTTCCTTCCCTTTGAAGTAGGGAGGACGCTGTTGTTGAAATTCTCGTGCCATACTCCGGTCACTGGCATCCCTGGAACTTTCACTCCCATTCATATGTTGCTGGAGTACTGAGGTTACCACTGCTTGGACTAAGCCCTGAAGCTCAGGCGGCACATGTGGTATATGTACACCACTGTTCCCTTCTCCCTCCTTCCGTGATGCATTCTCACTTCCCTTCTCTTCCCTCCAAGAGTGCTGTGATTCTTCCCCATTGTGAGACTTTTCATGAACAGCTTGCTCCTCATCAGGTTGGGTTACCTCTTTCTCATGTATAGACGGCTCCTTCTCATGCACAGATTTTTCGTGTTGTGATAACACTTTCTCATGTTGCGTGATTTGCAACACCTTTTCCTTCCCTTTCTGGTTCTGAGGGATCCTTTTCTTTGGTGCCATTTCCCTAAGTCATAAAACATTATTGACTTAGTTTCCTCGTATAGTTTGTATTTTTCACAATTTTGGGGAGATTTCCAAATAAGCAAACTTGATTTTCTATTTGTTTTTGAGGGGAGAGTCTCTAAATTCCCTATGTTTGTTTTTCTCAATTGGGGAGTATTGGGGAATGTATATCCTATTTTACTACGTTTGATAGATGAATTATAATAATGTACTTTTGCTATCTTTCACTGTTGTTCTCAGTTTGATTTGTTCAGTCCGAGTCCACGAAGTAAATTAATCCGGCCCCCAGTCAGCGGACTCCGAAGAGTCGGTCAGTTGGGATTCTTATCCGTCAGTGAGACATGAAACCGTCTTAATGTTACTTCGGAAGATTCAACTTCCCGTTTCGCTCTGATACCAACTGTAACATCCCCCCCTTTTCTCTCTAATTTTCAGAGTTTATTTATTTTTTATATAATAATAATCAACAATTGATCGGGGCGGAATGTCACGACGCGAGTTAAGTTCGGATCTCTAAATCCGACCCTTAACTGGCGAAGCCCATGTGCGTATGAACTAAGTCCATAAAACTGATCCGCACATGGTACATATATAACTAGCGGAATTAATTTAGTCTAAATCTAACTGAGGTTATAATAGATCCTATGACTAATCCAACTTTCCATTCTTAGATAGCAAAGTACCTTATTTATTTTCCAAAATTATTATATAACCTTAGTCTACTATTCATTCCAAACCATTCAAATAAATCCAACCATAGCATCTACTTAACTACTTATTACATGCCAACATCTAATAAACAAATTACATTGTCCAAATAAATCAAATAACAAGTCTATAAATAATCCATTCATAGTCCATTCGATTCATTCAAACCGCCCAAGTTTCCGTACTTGGTCCTCTTCTCCAACCACGTTCTTTCCTTTCCCTGCATCATCCACTAAGGATATAGATAGGGCGTTAGATCAACGCGCCCAGTAGTGTTTCCGAATAGGGCTACCACTTGGTTAGTCAAACATACAAATAATATAATGATAGTACATGTGTAACAAAATTCAATAAAAACATGCTATGTATGAAATGAACATGTAATGAGTCCCACCCATCACCATTCAACATAGACATCACTTGACGGGATTCTCATCGTCAAGGTAACCCACAGTGGTCTTTCGGACGCCCCGACGGAGTGTGGCCTCCGGATTCCTCCTGATGGGATTCTCATCATCAGGGTACCCCACAGTGGTCTTTCGGACGCCCCGACGGAGTGTGGCCTCCGGTTACTACACCATCATCCCATGCCATGCATGAGATGTCTATGCAAACATGCCATTTGTAAATTTAACATTTGATTCAAATAACTTATTCAAATACCATAAAACAGCAAATAAGTTTTGTGGTTACAACAAGGTAGGAAACCTACAATAGTTTACTTTGTTCGATCCTTCCTTTGGACCGTCTTCCGATCACGGCTCGCTCACCGTTCTAAAAATCCGAATACCCTATGTACATGGCAGCAAGTTAATCATTTATCCACCTAATTTCCAGCAAAGCTTAATGTTCCAAGAACCACCTAGTGGGGTTCGGCCAAAGCCATAGCCGAACCTCATCCATTAAAACTTTGGTCATTCATTTATTTAATTAAAACCTATCTAATTATCCAAACTTCTAAAAGAACCTTGGTAGGGTTCGGCCATACATTATGGCTGAACCTTACTACTTTGGTTTTAGCCCATTTATCCCATCATATGATCATTTTATTTTTTATCATTTCAGCCATAATTACGATTGTGCCATTGAGACCAACCTTTGCTTTAAATTAGCTAACTTCCATCACCAAACATAAAACCATCTTTAGTGGGGTTCGGCCATACACACGGCTGAACCTCACCACTTAATTTGATCCTTCTTAAACCTTCCATATCTTCATATAAACCAACCATTATGTCCCACAATTACCATTAGTGGGGTTCGGCCATACACATGGCCGAACCTCACCAATGTGATTTTATCCCCAATTTCCATCATTCATGTTGGCTGATTACTTACACATACTAACTCCATAAACAACATATATTATTCTTAAATCAAAGCATATAAATAATACCTAATGTCCATCATAAACTTAACCTAATTATTCCACAAAACAGTCCATGGGTTTTCATGGTTTCCATGGTTTTCATGGGGTTCTCAACATGAAAACCAACATCATTTTGCATGGGGTTCGGCCCTCTATGATGGCTGAACCCAATGATTACGTTTACTGTTTTTAAACCTCAATTAATCATGTAATAACAGTATATTAAAATCATGTTTTTACCCTTCATACAACCATCCTAAAATTAGCCCAATTTCATAGGGTTCGGCCATGCTTATTGGCCGAACACCATGAAATTACTTTTGAACCTTTAACCCTTTATCTTGGGTCTGAAACTAGCACCCAAATCCATGTTTTTAACCATTCTAAAGCATGTATTTACATCTTAAATAATAACCCAAAACAGTCCATCAACTTCATGGTTTATATGTTTCAAATACATCAAAATCAAACCATTATTTGCATGGGGTTCGGCCCTCCATGGTGGCCGAACCCTATGACATTTGGTTTTGAATTTCTTAATCATTCATCTATGTCCAAAACAAACTTCCTTATTTATGTTTTCACCTTTTTAAAACACACACTTAAAATCATCTAAAAACAGTCCCATATTTGTATGGTTTTAATTTCCAAAAACCATCTAAATAAATCAATTATTTCCATGGGGTTTGGCCATCCAATGGGGCTGAACCCTATGGTCCCTCTTTTGATCTCATTCATGTACTTCTAACCAATATTTAACCTTTGTTAGATTCGGCCATCCAATGGCCAGATCATGATTTAAAAATTGTTCATCGAAAAACCTACCGTTTCCGCGACTCCACCACTTGATCTTCACTCCCGCTTGTTCCTTCCCTTTTGCTGAACTTGTCTTGATGAAAAAGGGATCAATCCAAGGACTGATTGACACCCAGCTGCTGCTCTTAGTGTTTGGGAAGACAGAGAACGGCCAAGAGAAAGGGAGAGAGAGAGAGAGAGAGAGAGAGAAATGGGCACCCTTTGTTTAATCATAATCAGCCCAAGATTAACCTTGTGTAACTCCCATTGCCTTTACCCTAAACTCTATGTTACTTGGGGGTTTCATCATGAGATGAAACCTCCCCATGTTCCCAACGTCCCTTGTTGATTGGACTTGTGTAACCCCCACTTCTTAACTCCTTTTCTCATTACCTTTGCATGTGAGAGTTTCATTTAAAAAAATGAAACTCTCCTAGGCTCCAACGGTTTTAGCCCTACCTTCAACATGTAAACCAAGAGTTGAATTTGAAATGCCATTATCTCTTTGTGTAACTTCATAAACAGCAGCTCCAACTTTGGGGTTTATTTGCATGAAAATAATGATCCAAACTACACCAACGTCTTCCATGTATAATTTTGTGATTATTTGCATTCTCTACTTTATTGATCTCTCATTATCCTTGCATTTGTACCTCTCAAACAGCCATCCCACTAACTCCATTGTAGCTATTACATGCAAGCAATATTCTCATGCATCCAACGTCCCTATGCATTCTATGTAATTTCAAAGTGTAACTCCCATTCAAAATGTAACTCCCATTTTATTCATCACCTAAATGGGGGTTACATGCATGGTAATGTCTCCCATGCTCCAACGTTTTTCCTTGCTCAAAATTTGGAATTTAAAACACTTCTCCTCTCATTCACACACTTCACTCACTTACATTAAAAATACATATTCATCCAACTCATTTATTCAACTCACCCAACCTAAGTCATTCATTTAATTTAACTTAACTAATAAATTCAACTCAACTTAACCCATCATTCATTTCAACTCAAACCAAACTCAAGCAATTAATAAACTTAAATTAACTAAGCTTGAACTCAATCCATGGTTAATCATGCCATTCACGACCCATTGGGTCCCATCTAGCCATTTTGACCCATTTATCAAAATTTGACCCAAATATGATTCTTGACCCGTTTAAATTCATCTTATCCATTTATTTGTTTTATAAACAAACTACCCTCCTTTGGGTCTTCATTGAGCCCTTGACCCATTTAAATTCAAATCAATTTTATCACAATGGCAATTCCGTAAATATGAATATTTTCATATAAAATGATAACTTTGAAATTCCAGGGTGTTACAATAGGAGCCAAGCTTAGGAGCTTGGGCAGTGCAGTCTTAGTTTTATTTACGTTTACATTTTGGAGATGTAATTTGAAAGTAACTTAGCTTGTCGGGTTGTATAAGTTTACATTCTTGCGATGGTTTGGACGTTACTTATGGACGATTACATTTTGTGATATAATTATGAATTTAGGGGCATTTTGGTAATTCAATGTTGTATCTTCCCTTCTATCTAAAAACCGGTAGGATAGACTCTATCATCATGTTCCGCAATAATTATAATTCGCGAGCTTACTTCCTACGCGTGAACCGTTCTCATGGACTTAGCTCCGCGCACGCGTGGGGTTGGCCAGTTAAGGGCCGGGCTTTAGAAGCTCGGACTTAACTCGCGCCGTGGCGTCCGCGCCCTCTCTCACTCTTCTATTTCAAAAAAAAAAAAATAGACTTTGATTGTCGGAAAGCGGGTGAAAAAGGGCCGGGCGTTACAAAGTTAATGGCTGTTTTTAATGTTTTCATGTCATGGTGGATGGATCGTTAGTGGATCCAAGTTTTATGGATCAGTTATGAGTCTAAGGATGGAAAATAAAATTAGAACTTAACCATGGAAGAAGAGTGGCAAAATGGTAAATATAGGCCAAAATCAAGAACCATTGGTTCGGCCATGTACCATGGCCGAACCCCATGGAGGATGATCATGGACTTAGGTGTGTTTAAAGATGACCTTATGTATCGTTAAATGAAGCATAGGTTGCTGGATTTTAAACCCACTTGTAGGTCATTTTATGGGCTAAATTTGGAATTATGCATGTATTTAGATGAATGAAAATTAGGCTAAGTTAAGGGCTGATTTTTAATAATCTTGTAACATGGCTGATGGGTCATTAATGGATCTAAGTGTATGGATCAATTATGGAAAAAAAATGTACATGGTTAAGTGAATGATTAACCATGGAAGAAGTAGTGGCAAAATCGTAAATATTGGCCAAAATGAAGAACCATGGGTTCGGCCATGGTGTATGGCCGAACCCCATGGGGGATGTTTGTGGACTTAAGGGCTTTAAGTAATAGTCTTAATTGCTGATTTATGGAGTCTAACGTTGCTGATTTTTAGACTCACTAATTGGAATATTTAATGGGTTAAGATGGGCCCACAAACCTAGATAGTGAGTTTTGACCATGGTATATGGCCGAACCCCACTAAGGCATGTATTAGGGACTTAATCATGGATAAAACATGGGCTGATTAATGATATGTAATAAGGTATCGGACATCGCAAGCGGTGCGCGATCGGTGACCGGATTTGTGGACGGAAAACGTAAAGGAACGATTAGTCGGTATTTGGTAGGATTCCTACCTTTTTGTAAGCCATGAATTATGTGTTATGTGATGGTTTTCCTTTGATTTATTTTGGTAATCATGTGATTGTTTTAAGATGTGCTTTATGACTATGATTTATATATATTACATGGCATGTGGCATCTACATCTCATGCATGACATGGGAGGAATATGGCATGGGAAGGATGAAATGAAACCAGAGTCCATGCTCCATCGGGGCAACCGATAAACAAACATGGGGATATTTTGATATGCTATATCCATCAGGAAGGTTACTATGGGTTTTATGATATGTTGATAAGGTTATTCAAGCATGAATGTTACTATGTGTTCATTATACCTTGGTGATGGTTTTTCCATCGAGGGGGATATTCGTATTTATTATTAAACCTTGAGGAGGCTTTGCCATCAAGGGGGATACTTTGTGTGATTTGACCTTGATGATGGTTTTTCCATCAAGGGGGATATTTGTATTTATTATTATACCTTGAGGAGGCTTTGCCATCAAGGGGGATACTTTGTGTGATTTGATCTTGATGAAGCTTTTCCATCAAGGGGGGACATTATGTATGGTTGAAAAAGGGACATTGTACAATGATGATGAGCTTGATGGGTGGGATTCATGACATAGGACACCCATTGCATGACATTGCACAAAATTGCATGGTTTTGGATATAATATTATCTATATGTTTTGTTATCACTAATCCATGTGTTAGCCCTACTCGGAGTCCTACTAGGCTTTTTTTCTAACACCCTACTTCTACCTTAGATGACGACACAGGAAACGGAGGACGTGATGGGAGCCAAGCGTAGGAGCTTGGGGAAGCGGGCTAGATGATTTACTTAAATTTATTTTGGAATGTAATTTGAGTAACTTAGCTCGTCGGACTGTAATAATTTAGATTACTTGCTATGGTTTGGATTTTATTTTGGACATTATGATTTTGAGATATTCTAGTAATTTAAGTGACATACGTACTTGCTATCTAAAATTGGTAGGATAGACTCTATTATAATTCCGCATTAAGTGATATTTCCACAAGCTTACTTTCTATGTGTGAACCGTTCTCGTGGACTTAGTTCCACGCACACGTAGGGTTGGCCAGTTAAGGGTTGGGCTTTAGAAGCTCGGACTTAACTCGCGTCGTAACGTCCCGCGCCTTTGTCACTCTTTATTTTCAAAAAAAAAAAATTAGACTCTGATTTTATTGAAAAGGGACGGGCCTTACAAAGGTAATAAATATGAACATCCACCCATCGGTGCCACCTACCTGTCGGTCCTAGAAAGTCCAAATGACAGTTAAGACTTTTCTATAAATATGAGTGTGGTATGATCATTTGGGTATCTTCCTTGAACTGAGAAAAATCATACACTCTGGGGAACGATCAACTCTTTTGTGCCTATATCAAAATCAAATACCCAATCTTTGATAAAAGATTGTGTGAGAGAGAGAAAGAAGAATAGTTACAACGTATACTAGGTTTTGAACCAATTATCCTAGTCTTACTGAAATTGTGATTGTGATACGACGTCTACAAGAAACAGTGTCGTCACATCTTGAGTGAATCTTTGAGAAGCAAGCACCATCAACGAGAAATAGCTTTAAGGCAAATGCTTCTTGGTTTTAACTTTACTTTTAAAACCTGTAACCGAGAGTGGATTAAAGGGAGGTACCTTGGAACTACTATAAAACAACTCTAGAGCGTCGTCTCTGGCATAGTGGTGAGTGGAATTCTCAATCAATTGAGTGAGGTGGAACTCCTACTCTAATTGTGAAGGTGTAAGTCCCCACTTAGTGAATTTGGAGATAGCTTAAGCTTGGGCGAGTCCTAACAGTGGATGTAGGTTGGTTAACCGAACCACTTTATATAGTGTGTCCTTGAGAATGTGGAATTAGAGGTAACTTCTTGTATTGATTGTTTGATCACTCTTGCTAACACACTTACTTGATTATTATATCAACCACACTTAGACTAATCAATCAAGTTAATTTTAAAAAGGAACAACGATATTGACCTATTCACACCCTCCCCCCTCTAGGGTCAATCATGTACTAGGACATTGGGATTTTTCAGGATCCATATTTTTAAAGTGGACTTATAATGGTATAGTGATCCATGATCCATATTTTTGTGCTTATTTTTAGAGGGTTGTATTGAAACTTCAAATGGCACAAAACCTGTGTGAATGTATATCTACGTTGGCATTAAAGGTGTATAGGCAAAGCATGATATATTGTGAATTTGCATACATCACAAGCACACACACCTTATCATCCCTTAATTATGAGGGTATAAGTCCCCACATAGTGAATTTGGGGATAACTCAAGGTTGAACTAGTTCTAACAGTGGATGTAGGTTGGCTAACCTAACCATTATATATCTTGTGTCCTTGCGCTTGTGGTGTTAGAGCTAATTCCTTGTATTGAATGCTTAATCGCATTTGTTAACACACACACTCAATCAAATAATTTTTAGAAGGACCAGCGATTTTTAGATTGATCTATTCCCCCCCTCTCCTCTTCCTCCTCTAGGGTCAATCGTGTTCTAGTACCTTTAACATTTGGGCCACTGAACCATATTGGCCTTTCTCTATGCCAATAACACTGATTTTTGGGTTAAAGATTTACCTTTGCTTGTTCTTTGAAAGTTATGTCTTAGAGGTGCATTATCCATTCAGGTTGTATCGAACCTTGTAATATTTTTGCAACATACATTTGAAGGTTTAATTATTGAATGCATACCATTTCACAAATACAATTTTGGACAAGGATAAGTTTCCATATTTGAATATATCTCTAACATTTTTTCCAATGTTTAATAGATTTCCCAAGATAGTGCTTTACATTGGAAAGAACATAAATGCATCCCTATAGGATTTACCAATTGGGGGATGAAGGTGTGTACACTTGTGATGCATGCAAGTCCACAAGACAACAAGTTTTGTAATTCAACCTTTGAATGCAGGATATGGTAAATTCATAAGGAAATTAGACATTTGATAATTCCCAACCCATATAATGCACATATTCATTTCTTGTCAAGATACCACCATATAAGGTCTTAGAAATGAATATCTCATGCCAATAAATGCCAAAACATTCACACACCAATTTGTCCCATTTGAAGATTTAAACCAATTCACTAACACTTGCACAAAACATTGGATTTTGGATCAATGTACCTTTATGAGTTCAATCAACATTCCTGGGCATTTTCAATTTACCATTTGAAAAGCCATTGCCCATGTGTGATGTCACTTACAAGCATCCTCAGGTTTAGCAAAACTTGGTGCTTATGAATTGAAAGCATTCCCCATATCATATGTGTTGACTACGGGAAAATGACTATTTTACCCCTTATCTATGGACAAGTTAGCCCTCGGTTGTATATATTTTAGGTGTACTTAATATCATTTCAAGTGTTGTAGATAAAATTGTAAAATGTAGAAAATCAGGAGAAAATCGAGAATAATTGCAAAGTTCAGTGCTGAAATTGGAAGACTCGAAATTTTTAATAATTATTTTTGCCACTTCTAGGAAATTTTAATTACAAATTGAATAATTTGAATCAATTTATGAGAGTTTGGATTATTTCAAAATATTTTAGAAATATATGGTGAATTAATTATTATAAGTTCTGGAAAAGAAAGTCTTGAAGATTGAAGCCGAAGTCTAAAATTGAAGTCCATGAGCTAGAAGTCCAATCCACTGGCCCAAGCTACACATGCCACACATAGAGCCAAGCCAGACTACATGCGCATTTCACAATGGACCAGGCCGCAGTCCATGCTGCGGGATCCAATAAGCCCACAAGTCCAGAGTCCAATCCACCTAGGCCCATGCGCATGAAATCCACTAAAGCCCACTTGCTAAAACACTCTATACGGCCAATATAAACCCTGTAACGCCCCGCCCTTTTTCACTTGCATAAATCATAGTATATTTTTTTTAATAATCGAGAGAGGACGGGTCGTCATGACTAGAGTCAAGTCCGAGTTTCCAAAACCCGACCCTTAACTGGCCACCATTACATGTTCGTGGATTAAGTCCACTAAAACATTTACACACGCTTATCTTATTGTTTGCTGAATAAGTTATAGCAATAAGATGTCATTCATTCTCTTGTCATCATTAGGCAAGGAAAGCCAATCACCATAAAATTCCAATAAACTTAAGGATTATCAAACCATAGCCAATAAGTTCTAAATTATTACAATCCAAAATGTAAGTCCTTCGAAT
This sequence comes from Chimonanthus salicifolius, assembly GCA_013350335.1. NCBI lineage: Eukaryota > Viridiplantae > Streptophyta > Magnoliopsida > Laurales > Calycanthaceae > Chimonanthus > Chimonanthus salicifolius. Next base: position 66,581,347 of record CM023533.1, read on the forward strand.
ACATCATTTTAATAAAAAACTAAGTAATATAAACTTAAGTCTTCCCACGCTCCTACTCTTGGCTCCCTTCCGGTCCCACGTCCTTTTCCTTGTCATTCCCTATTCTATCATCTATAGGGTAGAAGTAGGGCATTAATTAACATGCCCAGTAGGTATTCCATTTAGGGTTATGGTACACATAGGAGTAATATTAGATTAACATAAATCAAGGGTATATACATCATTAATGTCATATTTGTAAAACATCTTGTAAGTAATAAAACAATGCATGATGTCCATATCATAATCATGCTAACATAAGTGTCATGTCATGGGTGTCAATGCCAAATGAAATACCACCCAATTTCCATACCCAATCACATCATAAATCAATCAATGGTATACTTGGCCAATTATGTCCACAGTGTTTGAGGCGGCAACCACCGGGGCATTGTTTACCCATCCACAAATTAACCGGGATTACCGATGGAGTGTGGACTCCTCCCTCTGTGCAGGATTTCGGGACAGACTGCCCAGGAACTCTTTGGCCCGATCACGCCTTCCCTCTCTTTCAACCGGACGCGGCCAAATCTCAACAGTTCATATTGTAATGCCCCGCCCTCTTCACCCTTCCGAAAATCAGAGTCTGAAAATTTCTTTTGAAAGAACCACAGAGTGGAAGAGAGTGAGGGCGCCACGACGCGAGTAAAGTTCAGACTACTCAAGTCTGAACCTTAACTGGCCACCCGTGTGTACATGGACTAGACCATGATAATAAATCACACATGGAACTAACAACAACTTGCTGAATAAACTAGACTATTTGCAAAATAGAATGACTAGATAGCAAGTAACAGTCTCAAATATTAATTAACATAAATAACCATCCATAGTTAGAAACCTAATCAAACCATAGCAAATTAATAACTTATTACATGTCCACAAATTATAAATTCAAATGACAGTAATAAAGAAGTCTAGTTCAACATTCAAGCGCTTAGGCTTGGCTCCCCTCTCGGTCATCGACCTTTTCTTTCCCTTTCCTTCTACCTGCATTCTCCTCTAAGGATAGAATTAGGGCGTTAGATCAACTCGCCCCGTAGGTTCCCGAATCAGGGCTACTACAAGGTTAGCATATAAAACATGCATATATATATCATAGTACATGATCATCAAAAACATATAAAACCATGCTATGTATGTATGCAATTGTAATGAGCCCCACCCCATCACACATTCATAGCCATCACTTGACGGGACTCTCACCGTCAAGGTAATTCATAGTACACTTCCATCTGGGCCTCACATGATAAGGTAATCCACAGTAATCATCGTTACCTGTGGAAAGACACTTCATCATTGAGTTGTTTCATTTCACATGTTAGTCCTCCTAGCGGGACTCTCATCGCCTAAGGAGACCAATTGTGACTCTTCTCTTCATGTTACTCCTCCTCGCGGGACTCTCATCGCCTAAGGAGGACGGTAACTCATAACTGCAACACTGTATAACCTCAGTCATCGTCCCACGTCCATGCATGCGATGCCAATGCTTTGTATGCCATTTGTAAATGCATAACATATCATTTGAAACCACATAAAATAAACAAGAGTCTCATAAAGAAAACTAGGATAAAAACTGTGGTTACAAGTAGGTAGGAAACCTACTGAAGATTCACTTCAGTATTTGATCTTTCTTTAGCGTCACCCGGTCATGACTCGCATGTCGTTCAACTTCCGGTACCTTGTCCATACAACAATCAGTAAATCATATTATCACTTACTTGTTCATTCATATCTAAGACCCAACCACATCATGTGGGGTTCGGCCATGACATCATCAACTTAGAATTTGTCATTTTATGGGTTCAGCCCTATACTTGGCCGAACCTTGTATTCCCACTCTTCCATCATCAAATGGTTCTCCTTTTCAATACTTTAAACCCTTTATAATATCATGGGAATAATATCAAACACAACACATGAACTTAGTCCATTTATTCCAAAAACAGCCCATGGGGTTCGGCCATGCACATGGCCGAACCCAATGGTTCTCTTGATTTATTTTGTCCATCATCTACCCATGATTTGAATCAATAACTTAACCCTAACATTGATATGGTTCAGCCCTATACCAGTCAGCCAATAACAGCAAGTTAAACTTCATCAAATCACATCAAACACCATATTTTATATGGTTTTAAACTCACCAAAAACATCAAATACTATCATGGGGTTCGGCCATCCAAAGTGGCCGAACCCTATGTCCATGTTTTGGTCCTCCTAAGCATGTTTTAAATCTCATTTAGACAAGTAATAATCAGCATAACATTACTGCATTTTTACCTCTTAAAACATCCACATAAGTTACACATATAGCTTCATATAAGCTAATCTAAAGCCCAAGTTATGTCCGGACCGCTCAGAACTTGGCTTGTTGGTCATATGTGTTCCCTTCCATGCCATGCATGACGTAATGTATGGAAGAATGCCTTTACATCTAAAAATACCTAATATCAATGAAAATCAACTCATAATCATATACAATTTATTTAGCCAATGCATTCATCATATTTTGAATAAAACAAGTTTCGTAATGTATTCCATAGTGTTCTCAATGAGGTAGGAATCCTACCAATGTCCGATATACAATCTTTCAAGGATAACGCTAACGGTCACGTAAGATGAATGGCAATCCCTTTGCGAACCTCTTTACCTCATCAAATTCAACCATATATATTAGTTTGATTTCCCATTTTAATTTCATCACCCCTTACATCCTACTAGATAAGCAGAGGCATTTGGAGGATAATCCAAAATAAAAACTTTGTAATTCAGTCGACTGAATCAGGAATTCAGTCGACTGAAACATAACCAGATCCCATATGAGCTTTCCCCGCACACTTTCAGTCAACTGAATCATAAGATTCAGTCGGCATAAACACAACCAGATCTCATACGTACTTGGCCAGTACATATTCAGTCGACTGAATCATAAGATTCAGTCTGCTAAAATACAACTAGATACTATACGTGCTTGACCAGTATACTTTTAGTCGACTGAATCATAAGATTCAGTCGGCTGAAATACAACTAGCTACTATTCATGCTTGGCCAATTCACTTTCAGTAAACTGAATCACAAGATTCAGTCGGTTGAAATACAACCAGATCCTTTGTGTGCTCGACCAATTCACTTTCAGTCGACTGAATCAAAAGATTCAGTCGACTGTCTTTGTGTCAGATCCTTTTGTTTGCATGCATTGTAAGACCCTTCTCCTTGAAATCCATCCTTTTTTCATATTTAAACATGGATTTCATCTTCAACACTTCACTTAGTAAATTAATCCTACCCACTAACCAAGGTTAGGGTTTTTCATAATCCATCCAATCATAGTATCATAGCATGGGTTCGAATTTAATCTTATGGTTGTTTTGTTTCAACCCATAACCATCCCTTGGATGGATTTCCAACTCCATGGCCTTATAACAATTTTGGCCATTCATTCTAACCAATCATGGAACCCTTGGATTCGGCCACACCATGGCCAAACCAATGGTTTCCTTAGATTTATTCCCATATCATTAAGTCTTAGACATACCTTTCTTCAATCTCCTTATTTTCTTTTGATCTTTTTCTTCTTCCTTAATTCTTGTTCTCATTTCTTTGTTTTTCAAAGTCTCCAAGTGTATGGAGGTAGAGGTAGGAGAGAGTGTAACACCCCGGATTTTCAAGTTATGAATATATATGAAAATTGTCCATTTAATTTGTGAATTAATGGAGATAGACCTTAGATGGGTAAGGTGTTGGGTCAATTGCCCAATTAAGACCCAACAGATTATGGATAAGGTTCAATTAAAATAAATGGGTAATATTTATTTAATTGGGTCAAGGTTGTCAATTGGGTCAAATGCCCAATTGGGACCCAATGGGTCATGGTTGACTTGGTTGACCACCAAATGAGTTCAAGCTCAATTAAAGGGTGGCTGAATTAAGCTGGAAATGGAATCAAGTAATTGAGTTGATGTTAAGTGAGTTAAATCAGTTGAATTAAATATATGAGTTGAGTTAAAGAGATGAGTGGAATGGGAAGTTAATGAGTCTTTCATTTTTAAGTGAGTGGAGTGGGAAGATGGAGAGTTGCATCTTATAAGACTAAAACCAAAGGTTACACGTTGGGGAGATGGGAGTTTCATCTCATGGGATGAAACTCCAAAGGAAGCATTAAATGAGGGAGGTGAAAGGTTGGTTGTTACACAAAGTATATACAAGGCTACACGTTGGGAGATGGAGGGTTTCCATCTCATGATGGAAACCCAAGGGCCATACGGTTGGGAGTTTCATCTCATGGGATGAAACCCCCAAAGTAAATATTAATGAGAGAGGTGAAGAGGTATAGCGGTTACAAAGCGGTACCACCCAAAAGACACCACTCAAGGCCGACCACTCTCATTGAACAAGAAAGGACTTGGAGTTTCATTTCACTCTCTCCCTCTCTCTCTTGGCCGACCCTCTCTCAAAGACAAAGGAGTAAGGACTTAGAGTTTTCTATCTCAAACTCCTCTCCCTCTCTCAAACCTGCACTCTTTGGCTGAACCCTTTCCTTGGGTTTTCATTTCAAGACCTCTCAAGCACACTCTCGGCCAAGGATCAAGAAGGAAGAAAGAAGAAAGACTAAGGAAGGAAAAGAGCGGAGGAGCAAGTTGGAACGAAGGAAACCGGAGGAGTCGAGGAATCGGTAAGTACTTGATGAGATTTTAATAAGTAAGAAAGGAATGGTCAAGGATCATGGTTCGGCCCTTGCATGGCCGAACCCTAATTGTTGTGTATGTATGGAAAAGATCTCATGCATGCCTAAGATAAGGTATTATGATCAAAGATCATGGGCTGGCCTTGCATGGCCAAACCCTAAGGTTGATATGCATGGACCATTAAGGACAAAAGAAGGGTTAGATGAGGTTCGGCCATGATGTAAGGCCGAACCCCATCAAAGGATTATAATCTTGGATTCATGATTTTTAAATGGAAATGATGAACCATAGGGTTCGGCCATGTTGTATGGCTGAACCCCATGGAAGGTTATTAATGATTTTAAAAGGTCTTTAAATGGATGTATGTTGGTGACTTTAAAGGGTTCTAAAGGAGGGAAGTAATGGAGTAATGTTAATCATTTTAAATAGTCTCAAAGGTTGTAAATGGTGAAGAACCATGGACCAAGGGTTCGGCCATGTTGTATGGCCGAACCCCATGGAGAGATATTGATGAACTTGGATGTTTTTGGACCATGAAAATGATGGAGGAATGTTGGAAATTTTATTAGGTTTTAAATGTGGTAAATGATGAACCTAAATGTATGATTAAATCCCCATGGAGGGACTTTGTTTATGGACCTAAGATTTTTAATGATTTAAAAGAGAAGATGGAAATGTGACATCATGGGTTCGGCCATGGTGTATGGCCGAACCTCATGGACCATTTTTAATGGGCCATTTAGAGATTTAAGCATGATTAGAAATCATTTATGGATCTATGTTTGTGGATCAGTTATGAACCTAGGTATGTATAAATAAAAGGAGTGTTTAGCCATGGAAAGAATAATGGCTAAGATGGAAAAATGGTGAAAGTGAAAGGACCATGGGTTCGGCCATGGTGTATGGCCAACCCCATGGAGAAGTTTTTTTTGGACTTAGGGTTTTATGAATGTTAGATGATTAACTTATGTGTGTTTGGATTGATGAATCAAAAGATGGCATGATCTTGTACCCACATGTATTTAAAAGATCAAGGACTAAAAGAGGGACCCAAAATCAAGTGAGTGAGGTTCGGCCATGTTGTATGGCCGAACCCCACTAAGGCATGTTTATGGACTTAAAACATGGTTGGAAATGAAAGGTATCATTGGCTTGACTTATTTATTGAAAAGTAATAAGGTAACGGGACCTCACAAGTGATGTACGATTGGTGAGCGGTTTTTGGACAAAAACGTAACGACACATTAGTTGGTCATTGGTAGGATTCCTACCTCATGGAAACCATGGGATATGTATGATGATTTTAATTCATATTTTGATGAGTTATTTTGTATCAAATGTCATGTTTCAAATATGGAATTTTAAATGCCATGGTTTGTATTATTACATAGCATGTTGCACTTGCATCTCATGCATGGTATGGGAGGGATGAAATGTAACCGGAGCCCACGCTCGGTCGCGGCGTCCGTAAGGCATTCGTGAGGGTACCTTGATGTGCGTTATCCATCAAGAGGTAACCGGACACCACGTGTAACGCCCCGCCCATTTTCACTCGCCGAAAATCAAAGTCAATTTTTTTTTTAATAAAAGAGTGAGAGAGAGCGGGACGTCAAGACGTGAGCTAAGTCCGAGCTTCTAACTCCGACCCTTAACTAGCCAACCATACGTGTGTGTGGACCAAGTCCACTAAAACCCTGCACACGAATTCAAGTTAACATGCGGAATAAATCTTAAGTGCGGAATTATAATAGAATCCTAATTCTATTCCATTTTAGATAGCAAAGTAGTCCATGTCTTAACCATAATTATCTTAACTTAAATATCCAAAATAAGTCATTCAAACCATAGCAAAATATCTAAGTTATTACATGCCCAAATGCTAGCTACTCGAATTACATAGTCCATGAGTAACTTAAACAAAATGAAATTAAAACCATCCAAACTCCTATGCTTGGCACTGATCACGTTCATCATGCCCTTCAATTTCTGTGTCATCCACTAGGGTAGAAGTAGGGCGTTAGACAACTCGCCCAGTAGGTATTCCAAGTAGGGTTAACACATGGTTAGTACAAAATCATATAGATAACATAATAACGAAAACCATGTAAAACAATGCCATGCCATGGTATCATACACAATGAATCCCACCCATCACAAACACATGTATCCTCGTGATGGAATTTTCCTCATCAAGGTATCCCCACAGTTACCTTACGGATGCCCCAACGGAGTGTGTTCTCCAGTTACTTCTTGATGGATAATGCACATCAAGGTCTTCCCACGGATGCCTTACAGACACCCCGACGGAGCGTGGCCACCAGTTACAAATCATCCCTCCCATGCCATGCATGAGATGCAACTGTCCACATGCTATGTAATAGTGTAAATCATAGCATAAAACTTCCATATGTGAAACATAACATTTGATACAAAATAACTTATCAAAAACATGAACTAAAGTCATATTACATGTCCGGTGGTTTCAAGGAGGTAGAATCCTACCAATGACCAACTAACGTGTCCCTGCGTTTCCGTTTGAAACCGCTCACCGATCGTACACCGCTTGTGAGGTCCCGATACCTTATTACATAACAATAAATCAAAACCCATGTTCCATTTGATTTCCCACCACGTTTAAGTCCATAAACATACATTAGTGGGGTTCAACCATACACCATGGCCGAACCTCACACACTTGGTTTTAGTCCTTCTTTTGATTTATTAATCAATCACCACTAAGTTAATCATTTAAACCCTAAGTCCATAAAATACACCTTAGTGGGGTTCGGCCATACAACATGGCCGAACCTCACTCACTTGATTTTGGTCCCTCTTTGTAGTTCTTTGATCTTTTAAATTAAATACAGGATCATGCCATCTTTGATTCATAAATCTAATCACTTATACAATAATTATCTAACATTGATAACAACCTAAGTTCACAAAAACATTCCTCATGGGGTTCGACCATACACCATGGCCGAACCCATGATCTTTCATTTTACCCATATTTACTTCTTTGCCATTGTTTCCATCACCTTATGTTTAGGTCCAAAAACATAGGTCCATGACTAACATTTCATGCACAAAACATTCTTATGGGGTTCGGCCATGGTGGTCCATGGTTCTCCATCCCTTACATCATTTAGACCCATATAAAATCCTTAATTCCTTTCCATGGGGTTCGGCCATACAACATGGCCGAACCCTATGGTCCATTATTTTCCTTAAAAATGTATCATACATATATGGTTTGATCCTTTAACGGTTCTCATTCCTACATCCATTTAAACCCTTTTAAAACCTTTTAAAAATTACTAACATACATTTATGATTTTCATCCTTCAAATCCATTAAAAATAACTAATGTCCTTCCATGGGGTTCGGCCATGTTGGTTCATCACCTCCTCTTGAAAATCATGTAACCATGTTCATATTCCTTGATGGGGTTCGGCCATACATCATGGTCGAACCTCATCCCGCCCTTCCTTTGTCCTTAATGGTTTTTATACATGAAATACTATCTTACTTAATAATCTCATCATGTACTTACTAATTCCGTGACTCCTCCAGTTTCTTTCACTCCTTCTTGTTCCTTTGATCTTCTTTTTCTTTAGCTTCTTCTTCCTCCTTGATCCTTAGCCGAGATTGATCTTGATAAAATCTCTTAGGGTGGTTTGGCCAAGAGGTATAGATTTGAGAGAGGGAGAAAGAGAGAAGATTTAAAATAACAACTCTAAGTGTTCTCCCTTTGTCTTGAGAGGGAATCGGCCTTGAGTGAGAGTGGGAGAAGGTGAGATGAAAATTCTCTAAGTGTTCTTGTCTTGAGAAGTGATTCGGCCAAGAGAGAGGGAGAGGGAGAGAGTGAATTGAAACAAAAGTCCTTTCCTTGGTTAATGAGGGTTGGCCAAAGGTGGTGTCCTTTGGTGATTCCCTTTTGTAACTCCCATGCCCTTTCACCTCCCTCCTTAATGATCCATTTGGAGGTTTCATCCATGAGATGAAACACTCCCACCGTTTGACTCTTGGGTTTCCATCTTGAGATGAAAACCCTCCATGTTTTCCAATGTGTGCTATGGTTATGTCTTGAGTAACCTCCACAACCTTTCACCTCCTCATTAATGGTCCATTCGGAGTTTCACCCCATGAGATGAAACTCCCATGTCTCCAACGTGTAGCCTTGACTTGGGTCTCATGAGATGCATCTCTCCACCTTCCCACTCCACTCACTTAAGATTAAGGTCCCATTAACTTCCACTCAACTCATCACTTTAACTGAACTCACCTCTTTAATTCAACTCATTTAACTCACTTAAATCAACATAATTATTTGATTCCATTTCCAACTTAATTCAGCCCCAACCTAATTAAGCTTGAACTCACTTGGTGGCCAACCAAGTCAACCATGACCCATTAGGTCCCAATTGGGCCTGTAACACCCCAATTTCTCAATGAAGTGGAAAATTACGAAAATGCTCCTGAGTTGTTAAATTAATTATTTTGTGATGTTAAGTAAGGAAATATTGGGGCCCATTGCTCAAATTAAAATCACATGAGCACATTATGAGTGTTAAGCTTGATTGGATAGGTAATTTTCATCATTTGGGTCAAAAATGGCTAAATGGGTCAAAGGGCCCAAATGGGACCCATCGGGTCTTACTGAATTATTTGACCGTTTTGTGAATTTAAATTAAAGGGGGTTAAGCCTATTTTATTGGAAATCAAGTGGGGAAGAAATGGGTAGGCTTGATCCATATGTGAAAACCATTTACAAATGACCAAAATTCCATATTTGGGTCATGGAGTCAAAAACGGGTCAAGGAGCTAAAAGTGGACCCAACGGGTGGAGTTGACTATTGTTGACCGTGTGGACCCTCAAGGGAGCTAAAACACGAGTCAAATCAATTGAGTGGGACTGAAGTGAGTTGGAATTAAATCAAGTAGTGAGTCAACACATGTGCATTAAATGAAATGCATTAAGTTTGTGAGTTGGGTGAGTTGGGATGGGAATCTAAATAGCCTTGAGTTCAAGTGAGTCAAAAGGGAAATTGAAGGGGCTGTAAACTCAGTGAGCTAAGTGGGAATTGGAAGAGTTTGGCTCAGCTTAAACCACCAAAACAAGTCCCACACGTTGGGGACTTGTTTTGGTGAGTTCCATGTTGAATCATGAATGCAAATGATGGGTTTGAGGTGAGTTACATGGTAAACTGAATGGCAGCATGGGTAGCTGCCAAGGGGTGCCTTGGATAGCACCCAAGACCCATCGTTGTGTGCATGAATTGATGAGGGAGTGGAGGGGTTTTGGGGGCTGAAATACAAAAACAATAAGTACCCATGTTTGGCCGATTTTTATCATTGTGAAAGCCTTACAATCCCATCTCTTTCTCCCTCTCTCCAATTGGTGTTCTTGGCTGGAACAGAAGAGGCTTTTGGTACCAAATATTCAAGCTTAAACCAGCAAGGAATTAAGGAAGAAAGGAGGAAATAAAAGATAGGAAGCAAGGATCAAAAGTCAAGAAGAAAGGCTTGGAAAATTGGTGAGTAATTCATTGAGTTTTGTTGAAAAACATGGAACAAATAGGGTGTGGATTGGGCCATGATCATGGCCGAATACACCAATGATTAACCTTGATTAATGGAGGTTTAGAAATGATTAAGATGACCATTGGGTTCGGCCATCATGGAGGGCCGAACCCCATGTAAGAGATGGCTTGGTTTTCATGTTTTGAAACATGAAAACCATGGATTTTGTGGACTGTTTTTGGGTTTTGATTTAAGATTTAGATACATGTTTTAGAATGGTTAAAAACATGGATTTGAATGACATAGGGACTGAAGTTTATATGGTCTAAAATCAGTGGATTAAAAGATGGAAATGGACCATTGGGTTCGGCCACTTAGCATGGCCGAACCCCATGGAAACAAGTGGTTGTTTTTTATAGTTTTTGGAAATTAAAACCATATGATTTGGGACTGATATTAGATGTTATTGTTGGATTTAAAATGCATGTTTTAAGGAGGTTAAAACATGGATTTGGGTGTTGGTTTCAGACCCAAGATAAAAGGTTAAATGTTCAAAACCAAAGGTCATGGTGTTCGGCCAATGAGCATGGCCGAACCCTATGAAATTGGGCTAATTTTGGATGTTTGTTTGAAAGGTAAAACCTGATTTTAATATACTGTTATTACATGATTATCTGAGGCTTAAAAACAGTAAACATAACCACGGGGTTCGGCCACCATGGAGGGCCGAACCCCATGTAAAAGAATGTTGGTTTTCATGTTGGAAAACATGTAAACCATAGACTTTTTATGGACTGTTTTTGTATGGTTTTTAAAAGGTAAAATCCGATAATATTATGCTGATTCTTACATGATTTAATGGACATGAAATGTAAGTGAAAAAGGGTCCAAAACATGGGTATAGGGTTCAGCCACATTGGATGGCCGAACCCCATAAAATTGGTTGATAAGTTGGTATGGTTTTGGAGAGATAAAACCATACCAAATGGTGGTGATTTTTATGTGTTATGGTTACTGATTTTGGGTTGGCCATAGGATGGCTAAACTATGGGCTTAATATGGCTAAGGGGTAGAGCCAATTAGTATTTAAATAAAGGACATTATTGAGCAAAGAACCCCATGGACTGTTTTCATGGGTCATTTTTATGGATGTGTATGTGATGAAAGATGGAATTATGTTTGCTGTTTTGGTCGTCCAAAACATGACTGAACCATGTTAAGGTTGCGGTTAAGGTTGTAGAGTTTAATCAAGATATTGGTAGCAATGGCATGTTTGTAAATAAGGGTCATAACCATGAGTTGGTATTTGTGGACTTAGACTCAAAAAATGGGAATCAAATAAAGTAAGGGATTAAAGTTGATCCATGATTTATGTGAATAAGGTGACGGATCTCTTTGACGGTGCACGACTGCGAGCGGTGACCGGATAAAGCCTAAGAAAGAACGGACGCTGAAGTGATTCTTCAGTAGGTTTCCTACCTACTTGTAACCACGGTTTTACCCCACTTTTCTTATGATACTCTTGTTTTATTTTAAGTGTTTCAAATGATATATTATGCATTAACAAATGGCATACAGGCATTGGCATCTCATGCATAGACATGGGATTATGAATGAGGTTCTACAGTGTTGCAATTTATGGGTTACGTCCTGCCTCGGTGGTGCAAGTCACGCCAGGAGGAGTAACATGATGATCATTGTCACATTGGTCTCCTTAGGCGATGAGAGTCCCGCCAGGAGGACTCATAAATCAGTCAATGATGAAGAGATGAAAGTGTGTTGTAATTTACCTTGACGGTGCAAGGCACGTCAAGTGATGACTATGAATGTACATGATGGGGGATGCTCATTGCATGTGCATACTTCATAGCATTGTTTTATTTGTTTTGATGATCATGTATTATGATATGTATATGCATGTTTTATATGCTAACATGTGGTAGCCCTGATTCGGGAACCTACTGGGTGCGTTGATCTAATGCCCTAATTCTATCCTCAGAGGAGATTGCAGGTACAAGTAAAGGGAAAAAGAAGGTCGATGACCGGGAGGGGAGCCAAGCCTAAGCGCTTGAATGATGGATTGGATTACTTTATATTACTGTCATTTGAATACTTTTGTTGGACATGTAATAAAGTAGTTACTTGCTATGGTTTGTTTAGGATATTGACAATGTATGGTTGATTTATATAATTATTAGTTGAGACTGGTACTGGCTATCTTTTCATATTATTCCGCAGTTAACTTATACTATTCCGCAAGTTGATGTTAGTTCCATGTGTGTTCATTATCATGGTCTAGTCCATGTACACATGGGTGGCCAGTTAAGGTTCAGACTTGGGTAGTCTGAACTTAACTCGCGTCGTGACGCCGCCCGCTCTCTTTCGATGTTTTATTATTACTTAAAAAAAAATTAGACTCTGAAATTCTCAGAGAGGGCGGGGTGTTTACAGTTGGTATCAGAGCGAAACAGGAAGTTGAATCATCGAAGTAAGATTAAGACGGTTTCATGTCTCACTGACGGATAAGAATCCCAACTGACCGACTCTTCGGAGTCCGCTGACTAGGGGCCGGATTAATTTACTTCGAGTGACTCGGACTGAACAATCAATCTGAGAACGACAATGAAAGATAGCGAAGTAAAGTACAGTCATCATAACTGGATATATCAAACATAGCAAAGTAGGATGTACTCCCCTGAAACTCCTACACTGAAAAACAAACAACAGGAATGTAGAGATTTCCCCAGAAACAAAAGAAAACAAAGAGTGTTGATTTGGCAATCTTCCCAAACAAAGTACATGATGTTATGCATGATCAAATTCCCTGAAAACCAAGAGTGGTTAATTTAGAATTATTGTTGAATATTTTTGTGTTTGAAATGATGTGGCACAGATATGTCAAGCAACGAAGAGTACATTGAGTTATGGGATAAAGGGATACCTAGTTGTCCGGTAGATTTGGTATCAATTTCCGACAGTGTCAGCATGGAAGTTAATGTGGACCTTCAGGAGGGACCTCCTGAGGAGGATGATATGGATTTAGCACCTGTTCCAGAGGATCTGGTGGATGATATGCCTGGGATGGTGGAACCTCCTGAGGAAGGAGAAGATGATCTAGCACATCTTCTGGAGGATCCCATTGCTGATGTACCTATTATATTGGAGTCGCTTGGGGAGATAGATCCCTATGACACATGTGAACTGTGCAATCAAGATGGGCACCACTGCCGGTATTGTCCTCATCCGCTAGGCATTGTCTGCCCGTCCTGTGGACTACATGGGTATGGGGAGGCGAGGATTAATTGTCCATATATCGGAGGACCTGGATTAATACCCTGCACGACTTGTGAGGTATTGGGGCACACGGCGATGACGTGTCCTGATAACCGTTTCAAGTTCGCTTTTGATGCGGAGTCTTCTACGGAAGACTAGGGTAGGAAGTAATATGGAGGGTATTAAAAAGAAGGTTATTTTGTAAGGTGCATATTTTGTTATACATAGGGTTTTGTTTCACCTTACCCACCTTTGTACAAAGTTGAAGTTTGAATTTATTTAAAATATATGATTTATGATTGTATGAGGATTTATGGCATTTAATGCATGTTGTTAATGGAAACTAAGTCTATGATGTTTCCATGAATTAGGAATAAATAGCGCCACAAAAAAAGGTGGTAAAGGATCCGAAAGGAAAAGGAAAAGTTTTACAAATCGGATTGGGTGAGGGGGCATCTAAGAGAAGGACCCGTCAGGACGATAAGAAGAAAGATGAGGTGCTTGTAATTACACCACAAGGGAAGGTGGTACCGCAACGCAAAAAGGTGGTACATGAGAAGGTGCCATCAGTACAAGACGAGGAACGGTCCGTTCATGACGAAGAGAGATCAGTTCATGAACGAACGCGTGATGAGGAAGAGTCACAACATTCCCGGCGAGAAGAGGGGGATAGTGACCCTACGTATCAACGGGACGAGGAGGAATATGACTCGTCATATTGACCAGAGGAGGAATATGACCCTGCTATAGTGGCCCTGCTGACCACCCCTGCCAATGTGGGTTCCTTGAAGATTGTCACCCTAGCTCTGATGTTTGGTCGAAGGCCCCGTTCAAACTTACGGGCCCTTCGGTGCTCAGTATCCACCATGTAGAATGCATAGACGGACAGCTTAAGGAATTCTCTGTGGTATTCTGCCACCGTCATGCTGCCTTGTATCAATGAGAGGAAGGCTTGAGTCTGGCTCACTCTTTCCTCCTCTAGAAAATATTGCTCTAGGAAGGTGGCTGAGAACTATTCCCATGTCATGATGGTCCTTTCCCCTTCTGGCACCAGTGCTTGTTGCTTTTCCACAATTTCCCACCAACTACTGGCATCCTCGATCAGTTGGGAAGTGGCCAGTAAGATTTTATCAGCAGGATTGGAAATTTGGAGCAGATTAAAGATCTGAGTGATCCTTTTTAACCAATGCTCCGCTCTGACAGCCCCTTCCGTTCTCCTGAAGTAGGGAGGGTGTTGTTGTTGGAAATCCTTGACTATCTTCAGTTTACTGGAGTCGCTGGCGGTCGTATTTTCGCTTGAGTGTTGTTGAAGAGCAGAAGCGACTGCCGCTTGAACTACGTCTCTTAGCTCGAGAGGTACACCTTGTATGTTTATACTATTCTGTCCCTCGGCTGGATGAAGTGGTGGCACCTCCTCTTAATGCGGTGGGTGTACTTCCTCTTGATGAGGTGGTGGCACCTCCTCTTCCACCCGTGGGTTTTTACGAGTCCTTCTTCTTGGCGGCATTTCCTAAGTAACTGAAAACATTTATTGACTTAGTTCCTTCATAATGCTGGTGTGTTCACATCTTGGGGAAAGAATTTTCCTACAGATCAATTATTTTCTTCAATTTGGGGGAAAATTATCAAATCACTATACTTAGTTTTCGGGGGTTTTCATGTATAATAAAATGTAGCTTTCTTGGGGAAGTTGCCAAATAAGCACACTTGGTTTTCGTAAAACTCCCTAAGTGTCATGCATTTCTTACCATTTGGGGAAAACTTTTCTAAGTATCAAAGTTTGTTTCATTCGGTGAAATCGGGGAAATTTTCCTATGTCTGATAAATCCTTCAATGTTATAATGATTGTATTTCCCTTTCTATCATTTCCTTACGTCGAATGTGGTTCTCAGATTGAATATTTCAGTTTGAGTCAATCGAAGTAGATTAACCCGGCCCCCGTGCAGCGGACTCCGAAGAGTTGGTCAGCTGGGATTTTTATCCGTCAGTGAGACGTGAAACCGTCTTAATCATACTTCGAGAGATTCATTCTTCCGATTTCGCTCTGATACCAACTGTAACGCCAGCCCCTTTTTCACTCGCTTTTCGAAAATCAGAGTCTATTTATTTTTATTTTTTTTTGAAATGGAGAGTGAGAGAGGGCGCGGATGTCACGACACGAGTCAAGTCCGAGCTTCTAAAGCTCGACCTTAACGGGCCAACCCCACGCGTGCGCGGAACTAAGTCCACGAGAACGGTTCAAGCGTAGAAAGTAAGCTCGCGGAAACTAACTGAATGCGGAACATGATAATAGAGTCTATCCTACCGATTTTTAGATAGAAGGGAAGATACAACATTAACTTACCAAAATACCCCTATGTTCACATTTATGCCGCAAAACGATATTGTCCATAATGCAGTCCAAACCATAGCAAGAAATATAAATTATACAGTCCGACGAGCTAAGCTACTTTAAATTACATCTCCAAAATGAAACTTAAATAATACTAGATATCCGCTTCCCAAGCTCCTAAGCTCGGCTCCTGGCGTGTCCACCGTGTCCGCCATCTCCTGCGTCATCAGCTAGGGTAGAAGTAGGGCGTTAGTCAACGTGCCCAGTAGGATTCCGAGTAGGGCTAGCAAATGGGTTAGTGATAACATGCATACCGACAATAATATAATAAACATATGATGAATGCCATGCCATGGGTGCCTATGTCATGTGTCCCACCCATCATCCGTATGATCATACAATGTATTATCCCCATGTTTGCTTCTCGGTCGCCCCGACGGAGCATGGACTCCGGTTATAGCCTCAGGCTATCCCCATGTTTGATTCTCGGTCGCCCCGACAGAGCATGGACTCCGGTTATAGCCCTCAGGCTATCCCCATGTCTGATTCTCAGTCACCCCGACGGAGCATGGACTCCGGTTATAGCCCCTCAGGCTATCCCCATGTTTGCTTCTCGGTCGCCCCGACGGAGCATGGACTCCGGTTTCATTATTTTCCCGCCCATGCCATGCATGACATGTAAGTGCATTATGCTATGTAATATACATATAATCCATATAAAATCCATAGCATCTAAGTATAGTCCATAGTCTTAAAAAAAATATTATCCATAGCATTAAATCATAATCCATATTACTTAAACATATAATTCATAATTTGAAATCCCATCATAAGATAAATCATATAATCATCAAATTAAAGAACCATCACATATCCAAGGCTTACAAAAAGGTAGGAATCCTACTGAATACCGCTTAGCGTCCCGTTATGTTTCCGTTCGATAATCCGGTCGCTTATCGCGTACCGTTTGCGACGTCCCGGTAGCTTATTACATATTTACCGAATTAGTCCATATGTTATCCATGATTAAGTTCTTAACGTATTACAACCTTAGGTTCCTAATTACGTTATCCGTTTACCAAAATCAGCCCCTAACTTAGCCTCGTTTTCCGTGGTTTAAAACACATCCATAAATCCGATTTTGGCCATTTTAAATATTCCGATTTGCGAGCCTAAAACGCAGCATCTATCCGTTTCATTTAATCATTCGCAATGTATCCAATTTTATGTCTAACATACATGCATGGCCGAACCCATGGTTCTTCAATGTGGCCACTAATTACGGTTTTGCCACTAGACCTCCATATTTTAATATTTCCTCATTCATGCGTATTTTTAAGTCAAAATTTCATCCATAACTTAGATCATTAGGCATTCATTGACCATGCCCTAATATCCATAAAAATAGCCATCTACTTTGATTAAATTTGAAAACATTTAATCCCATAATTCATTCCATTCTTGGCCCTAAATATGGCCCACAAAGAGGTCATGGGTTCAGCCATACACCATGGCCGAACCCATGATGTCCATTTTTTTTTTCAATTTCTTGGGTCCATCTTGCCTCATCAACTATGCCATACGATCATTTAAAATTATCCATTGATTAGACTAATTTCCATTCATATATATATATATTACCTTAGACCCAAAATTGATCTAAAATTGGATCATGGGTTCGGCCATACACCATGGCCGAACCCATGATGTTTCTTTCTCCATTTTTTTTTTCTTGGTCTATCTTACCCCCTTTACTCCTATCTCTAATGAAATTAAATCATCCATTTTCATCCCATTTAAACATCACATGCCATACTCATAAATCCATTTAAATTTATCATTTTTCTCCATTATTTTCCATTCATAAAAATCCCAAAATTTTACCATAGGGTTCGGCCATACACCATGGCCGAACCCATGGTTCATGGCTCACCTTCCTTAGTGCCATTTAAGACCATGGTTTCACTAATATTGATCCATGGTTTTCTTCATTTAAAAATTCCTTTTTTAAAATCAATAACGCAATTCATTTGGTCCCTTTTAAAAAAAAACTTATATCATACACTTGTAAATCCATCTTTCTATCCTTTAAACCCTATTTAAAATCACCTATTTTAAATCACTCGAAAACTAATTATCATTACTCATTCTCCAAAATTTTAAACCTTATAATCTTAATAAAAAAAATCATCCATCATTTACCATGGGGTTCGGCCATGCTACATGGCCGAACCCTATGGTCCATCAATCCATTTAAAATCCAAATTCTCTATGCTTAATAAAGACTTGAAATTCCATTAAAAATTCCATTCTTCCATTTCATCCATTTCTTAATCCATTCCTCCATTTTATCCATTTCTTATCCTACCATTTGATGGATCTTAGATCCATGGCCCACAACATTTTTTGCCATATTAAATCTAAGAAATGGATTCCATATGCTATCTAGAAAACATAAATTCTTGTTTTAAGAAAATCTTACCACCCGATGACTCCTCCGGTCCTTCTTTCCTCTTTGCTCTCCTTAGCCTTCTCTTCTCTTCTTCTCCATGATATACGGCCAAGATGAGCTTGATCAAACGGTGAGGCTCTCCAAGCTTAGGATCGGCTAAGATTGAGTGGGTTTCCTTGAGAGAGGGAGAGGGGAAGGTGATGAGAAAAGTGTCTCAAGTGTTTACCTTGAGGTGGTGGGTCAACACTTAGCCTTTTCCTTTTCTTTTCTTCTATTTTCTTCTCTTTTTCTTCTAAGTTTTCTTCTTTCTTCCTCTTGTGAAGGTAGGGGACGGTTTTGAGAGTGCAAAGAGATGGAGAGAGTGTAGTGGTTAGATGGAAATGAGATGGGAAGTCATCTCATCTTTTTTTTTGGTTGTCATTCATTCCTCCCACCAACCAACATGGCATTAATGGTGGTGGTTGGGGTAAAACCACCATTTAAACCCATGGTTTCAATCTTGTGTTTCTTCAAAGTGGTTTGGGGTGGTTTGTGTTTGTTGGAATGGTTTTGACCATTTGACCATAATTAATTTAATCAACCTAATTCAATTGATCCTTAGGTTAAGTTAATTAATTAATTCCTACTTAATTTTAATCCCATTAATTTCCCTCTATGAAATGCACCCATGGTTGACCAACTCAACAATGGTGGTCGGCCCCACCACCCTTGGGCCCACACGCCACCTCAATTGGTGAGGTGGAGGTGGGCCCCATTTAGCCATATCACTTAATCTTAATTTAGATAATTTTATAATTATCTAATCCATTTAATTTATCTTAATTGGATCACCATTGGGTTCATGGCCCAATTACTTACCATTGACCCGTTTAAATGAATAAATCAAGTCCATGGCCCATTGGACCACACTTGGGCCATTGTCTCAAAATTTGGTCCATTTGGGATTTTATCACATCAAACTTCAAATTAAAATAAATAAATGCCTATATATATTGATCCAAAAATTCGGGCTATTACAATAGAATCCTCTTTTGAAATTTTCGTCCCGAAAATTCGAACGAAGTAGGGGTCTAAAACAACTCATGCGAAAAGCTCCGGATAAGCGGTTTTCATCTCCGACTCAAGTTCCCAGGTGGTTTCTTCACTGCCATGTCGTTCCCATACCACCTTGACGAACTGAATGGCGAGGTTCCTCAGCACCCTTTGTTCGCTTCCAATAACTCTGACCGGCTTCTCCACATATGTCACATTGCTTTGTACATCGATGTCTTGAACATTTATCACATGAGAAGGATCAGGATTGTACTTTCTCAGAATGGACACATGAAATACATCATGTAGAGATGATAATTGTGGAGGGACCGCCAACTGATAAGCTACTCCTCCCACCCTCTTCAGGATCGAAAACGGCCCCACAAATCTAGGCGACAATTTCCCCTTCTTCTCGAACCTCATGTGCCCCTTCCGTGGTGAGACTTTTAAGAACACCAAGTCTCCCACCTCAAGCTCGAGGAACCTTCTCCTTCTGTCGGCATAACTCTTATGGCGGCTTTGTGCAGTGAGTAGATGTTACCGTATCAACTTAATCTGGGTTGTAGTCTCCGCAACCAAATCAGGCCCAATCAAAGCAGGCTCACCGGCCTCTGTCCAACACACTAGTGATCTACATGGCCTACCATACAAGGCCTCAAATGGAGCCATCTGGAGGCTTGCCTGGTAACTGTTATTATAAGAGAACTCCACCAGTGGCAGGTGATCCTCCCATCCGCCCTTGAAGTCTAGCATGTATGCTCTCAACATATTTTCCAGTGTCTATATCGTCCTCTCTAACTGTCCATCAGTCTGTGGATGGAATGCTGTGCTAGTTAATACGTCGGTCCCCATAGCCGACTGCATGCCCTGCCATACCCTGCCGGTAAATCGACCATCCTTGTCGGACACAATAGACCGGGGAATACCATGTAGCCTGATGATCTCTCGGATGTACCGTCGACCCAACATCTCTGATGAATCTGTCATTTTGATGGGAAGGAAATGTGCGGACTTGGTCAACCGGTCCACTATGACCCATATCGCATCATTGCCCTTTGATGACGTTGGCAACCCGGTTACAAAGTCCATGGATATGTGCTCCCATTTCCATTCTGGTACCGGTAAGGGTGCGAGTAAGCTCGGTGGTTTCCGATGTTCTGCCTTAACTTGCTGACAAGTTAAGCAACAAGCAACAAATGCTGCTACATCTTTCTTAAGTCCATGCCACCAATAGTGCCTCTTAAGATCATGGTACATCTTGGTGCTGCCAGGGTGGATAGAGAGTTTGGTTTGGTGTGCTTCAATCAGCAACTCTCTTCTGCAATTCTTAGGCACATATGTCCTGCCTCGGAACATAAGACCCTGTCCTGGTCATAACTCCCACTCCGGTACAACCTCACCGGTAGACATCTTATCCCAAATCTCCTCCACCTCTGGATCTGTCCGTTGCTCCTGTTCAATCTCGGAGACCATGTTGGATCGTATGATCAGATTATATATGGTCCCATGATTATTGAGGTAGAGTTTAAATTCTCTGATGGTATTCAGTACCTCCCATTCCGTCCTGATCAAGCTGGCTACTGTCACATGTGACATACGGCTGAGGGCATCCGCCACTTTGTTCGCCTTGCCAAGATGGTATCGAAGTGCGAACTCATAATCCGCCAGATATTCCATCCACCTGCGCTGTCTCATGTTGAGTTCCTTCTGATCAAATAGGTACTTCAGGCTCTTGTGATCCGAGAATACCTCAAATTTCTCACCATAGTGGTAGTGTCTCCAACTTTTGAGAGTGAAGACCACTGCTGCTAGTTCCAGATCATGTGTGGGATAATGGCGTTCATGAATTTTCAACTGTCTCGATCCGTACGCCACTGCACGCTTACCTTGACTGAGTGTACACCTCAGCCCCTCACCGGAGGCATCACAATACACCTCATAATTTTTGCCTCTTTCCGGCAAGATTAGAATAGGAGCGGTTGTAAGCCTCTCCTTTAGCTCCTCAAACCTCTAGTTGCATAGATTTGACCACTCAAACTTGACTCCTTTTTTAGTGAGTCGAGTAAGTGGAGCTGCAATCTTGGAAAAGTCCATGATGAATTTCTGGTAGTAACTGGCTAATCCCAGAAAACTGCGGATTTCGGTCACATTTGTCGGACGCTTTCCATTCCTTGACTGCTGCTACCTTAGCGGGGTCCACGGCTATACCTTCCTTTGATATGATGTGCCCCAAGAAGTTGACTTCAGATAGCCAAAATTCACACTTGCTAGCTTTGGCATACAATTGGTTCTTCCTCAAGGTGTCTAGGACTATCTGCAGGTGCTCGGTATGTTCCTTCTGACTTTTGGAGTAAATCAGAATATCATCGATGAATACGATCACAAACTGATCTAAGTATGGAAGGAATATCCTATTCATCAGGTCCATGAACACCGCCGGTGCATTAGTAAGTCCAAACGGCATGACTACATACTCATATAGACCATACCGTGTCCTGAAGGCTGTCTTCTCTATGTCCTCCTCTCTAACCCGAATTTGATGGTATCCGGACATCAGATCAATCTTAGAGAAATGAGAGGAACCCCTAAGTTAATCAAATAGATCATCAATCCGGGGTAGGGGATACTTATTTCTGACAGTCAGTTGGTTCAACTTTCTATAATCCACACACATTCGCAGGGTACCGTCTTTCTTCTTTACGAATAACACTGGGGCTCCCCTTGCAGATGTGCTGTTCCGAATAAAGCCCAGTCTGAGCAGTTCATCAATTTGTTTCTTCAACTCGGTCATTTCAGCTGGTGCCATCCTATAATGCGGTAATGATACTGGAGCGGCGCCAGGGTATAATTTGACTTCAAAGTTTATCTCCCTCTTGGGTGGCAAACCAGGGAGTTCTACTGGGAATACCTCGGCATAATCTGCTACTACCGCTGGAAGTTCTACCACTGGTGTCTTATCTAATCGGAGGTTGTTCAAGGCAAGATGGTTCAGTTCTTCCTGCAGCCTTCTAGGGATGCCCTGCTTGTCTGCGTGTACCACGTACCACTTTCCTTCGGGTGACCAAAATATCACCCTACGAAGATGGCAATCAATATGGGCCTAATATGTAGTCAACTAGTCCATGCCAAATATGACATCGTATTCCGCCATATCGATTACTAAATAGTTGAACTCGAATCTGAATCCCGCGAGTTCCGTGTTTAATGCCGTACATATGAGTCCTAGTGATGTGTCTCCGACGGGGGATACAATGGTAAGTGATGTGGACAGGTTTTGTACTAGTGTGCCCGTGGCAGATATGAATGCAGCAGATATAAATGAATGCGAAGCTCTAGAGTCAAATAAAGTAACAGCATAGGAACTACCAATTACAGCCATACCTTGCATCATCGAACGATCCACCGCTACTGGAGTCGGTATGGTGAAAAGTCGTCCAGATCCGGTAGGGGTTGGTGCCCGTCCTGCCTGATTGTATGTTCTACCTCCTCACGACCGAGTTGGTCTGGATGGAGGGAGGAAGGTACCCCTGGAGTTGGAGGGTCGGCTGATCTGGGGACATTCTCTCTTGAAGTGGCCCTGTTGGCCACACTGATAACATGTGTTCCCACCCCGGGGAACCTGTGTGACTGATGTTGATGAGGAGGGCTGATTGGGGCGAAAGCCACGCATAGATCCTGTGGAGAGTGAGGGTCTGCTAGAATTTGGACGGAACTTCTTGTTGCGTTTAAATGCACCCCGCCCACTTTGCCCTCGGCGGTTGTCAAACCGCACTATTTCGTTCAACTCCCGTTCTGCTATGGTGGCCCTGCTGATCACCCTTGCCAATGTGGGTTCCTTGAAGATTGTCACCCTGGCTCTGATGTTTGCTCGAAGGCCCCATTCAAACTTACGGGCCCTTCGGTGCTCAGTATCCACCATGTAGAATGCATAGACGGATAGCTTAAGGAATTCTCTGTGGTATTCTGCCATCGTCATGCTGCCTTGTATCAATGAGAGGAAGGCTTGAGTCTGGCTCTCTCTTTCCTCCTCTGGAAAATATTGCTCTAGGAAGGTGGCTGAGAACTATTCCCATGTCATGATGGTCCTTTCCCCTTCTGGCACCAGTGCTTGTTGTTTTTCCACAATTTCCCACCAACAACTAGCATCCTCGATCAATTGGGAAGTGGCCAGTAACATTTTATCAGCAGGATTGGAAATTTGGTGCAGATTAAAGATCTGAGTGATCCTTTTTAATGAATGCTCCGCTCTGACAGCCCCTTCCGTTCCCCTGAAGTAGGGAGGGTGTTGTTGTTGGAAATCCTTGACCATCTTCCGTTTACTGGAGTCGCTGGCCGTCGCATTTCCGCTTGAGTGTTGTTGAAGAGCAGAAGTGACTGCCGCTTGAACTACGTCTCTTAGCTCGGGAGGTACACCTTGTATGTTTATACTATTCTGTCCCTCGGCTGGATGAGGTGGTGGCACCTCCTCTTAATGCGGTGGGTGTACTTCCTCTTGATGAGGTGGTGGCACCTCCTCTTCCACCCATGGGTTTTTGCGAGTCCTTCTTCTTGGCGGCATTTCCTAAGTAACTGAAAACATTTATTGACTTAGTTCCTTCATAATGTTGGTGTGTTCACATCTTGGGGAAAGAATTTTCCTACAGATCAATTATTTTCTTCAATTTGGGGGAAAATTATCAAATCACTATACTTAGTTTTCGAGGGTTTTCATGTATTGTAAAATGTAGCTTTGTTGGGGAAGTTGCCAAATAAGCACACTTGGTTTTCGTAAAACTCCCAAAGTGTCATGCATTTCTTACCATTTGGGGAAAATTTTTCTAAGTATCAATGTTTGTTTCATTCGGTGAAATCGGGGAAATTTTCCTATGTCTGATAAATCCATCAATGTTATAATGATTGTACTTCCCTTTCTATCATTTCCTTACATCGAATGTGGTTCTCAGATTGAATATTTCAGTTTGAGTCAATCGAAGTAGATTAACCCGGCCCCCGTGCAGCGGACTCCGAAGAGTCGGTCAGCTGGGATTTTTATCCGTCAGTGAGACGTGAAACCTGTCTTAATCATACTTCGAGAGATTCATTCTTCCGATTTCGCTCTGATACCAGCTGTAACGCCAGCCCCTTTTTCACTCGCTTTTCGAAAATCAGAGTCTATTTTTTTTTCTTTTCATTTTTGAAATGGAGAGTGAGAGAGGGCGCGGATGTCACGACGCGAGTCAAGTCCGAGCTTCTAAAGCCCGACCCTTAACTGGCCAACCCCACGCGTGCGCAGAACTAAGTCCACGAGAATGATTCACGCGTAGAAAGTAAGCTCGTGGAAACTAACTAAATGCGGAACATGATAATAAAGTCTATCCTACCAGTTTTTAGATAGAAGGGAAGATACAACATTAACTTACGAAAATACCCCTATGTTCACATTTATGCCTCAAAACGATATTGTCCATAATGCAGTCCAAACCATGGCAAGAAATATAAATTATACAGTCCGACGAGCTAAGCTACTTTAAATTACATCTCCAAAATGAAACTTAAATAATACTAGATATCCGCTTCCCAAGCTCCTAAGCTCGGCTCTCGGCGTGTCCACCGTGTCTGCCATCTCCTGCGTCATCAGCTAGGGTAGAAGTAGGGCGTTAGTCAACGTGCCCAGTAGGATTCCGAGTAGGGCTAGCACATGGGTTAGTGATAACATGCATACCGACAATAATATAATAAACATATGATGAATGCCATGCCATGGGTGCCTATGTCATGTGTCCCACCCATCCACCGTATCATCATAAAATATCGTATCCCCCTTGACGGCAAAGCCTCGTCAAGGTGTCCCCATGTTTACTTCTCGGTCGCCCTGACGGAGTATGGACTCCGGTTATAGCATAAGAGCTACCCCATGTCTGATTCTCAGTCGCCCCGACGGAGCATGGACTCCGGTTATAGCCCCTCAGGCTATCCCCATGTTTGCTTCTCAGTCGCCCCGACGGAGCATGGACTCTGGTTTCATTATTTTCCCGCCCATGCCATGCATGACATGTAAGTGCATTATGCTATGTAATATATATATAATCCATATAAAATCCATAGCATCTAAGTATAGTCCATAGTCTTAAAAAAAATATTATCCATAGCATTAAATCATAATCCATAGTACTTAAACATATAATTCATAATTTGAAATCCCATCATAAGATAAATCATATAATCATCAAATTAAAGAACCATCACATATCCAAGGCTTACAAAAAGGTAGGAATCCTACTGAATACCGCTTAGCGTCCCGTTATGTTTCCGTTCGATAATCCGGTCGCCGATCGTGTACCGTTTGCGACGTCCCGGTAGCTTATTACATATTTACCGAATTAGTCCATATGTTATCCATGATTAAGTCCTTAACGTATTACAACCTTAGGTTCCTAATTACGTTATCCGTTTACCAAAATCAGCCCCTAACTTAGCCTCGTTTTCCGTGGTTTAAAACACATCCATAAATCCGATTTTGGCCATTTTAAATATTCCGATTTGCGAGCCTAAAACGTAGCATCTATCCGTTTCATTTAATCATTCGCAATGTATCCAATTTTATGTCTAACATACATAGGGTTCGGCCATGCATCATGGCCGAACCCATGGTTCTTCAATGTGGCCACTAATTACGGTTTTGCCACTAGAGCTCCATGGTTTAATATTTCCTCATTCATGCGTATTTTTAAGTCAAAATTTCATCCATAACTTAGATCAATTAGGCATTCATTGACCATGCCCTAATATCCATAAAAATAGCCACCTACTTTGATTAAATTTGAAAACATTTAATCCCATAATTCATTCCATTCTTGGCCCTAAATATGGCCCACAAAGAGGTCATGGGTTCGGCCATACACCATGGCCGAACCCATGATGTCCATTTTTTTTTTCAATTTCTTGGGTCCATTTTGCCTCATCAACTATGCCATACGATCGTTTAAAATTAGCCATTGATTAGACTAATTTCCATTCATTTATGCATATATATATATATATATGTATATATATATATATATATATATATATATATATTACCTTAGACCCAAAATTGATCTAAAATTGGATCATGGGTTCGGCCATACACCATGGCCGAACCCATGATGTTTCTTTCTCCATTTTTTTTTTCTTGGTCTATCTTACCCCCTTTACTCCTATCTCTAATGAAATTAAATCATCCATTTTCATCCCATTTAAACATCACATGCCATACTCATAAATCCATTTAAATTTATCATTTTTCTCCATTATTTTCCATTCATAAAAATCCCAAAATTTTACCATAGGGTTCGGCCATACACCATGGCCGAACCCATGGTTCATGGCTCACCTTCCTAAGTGCCATTTAAGACCATGGTTTCACTAATATTGATCCGTGGTTTTCTTCATTTAAAAATTCCTTTTTTAAAATCAATAACACCATTCATTTGGTCCCTTTTAAAAAAAAAACTTATATCATACACTTGTAAATCCATCTTTCTATACTTTAAACCCTATTTAAAATCATCTATTTTAAATCACTTGAAAACTAATTATCATTACTCATTCTCCAAAATTTTAAACCTTATAATCTTAATAAAAAAAATCATCCATCATTTACCATGGGGTTCGGCCATGCTACATGGCCGAACCCTATGGCCCATCAATCCATTTAAAATCCAAATTCTCTATGCTTAATAAAGGCTTGAAATTCCATTAAAAATTCCATTCTTCCATTTCATCCATTTCTTAATCCATTCCTCCATTTTATCCATTTCTTATCCTACCATTTGATGGATCTTAGATCCATGGCCCACAACATTTTTTGCCGTATTAAATCTAAGAAATGGATTCCATATCCTATCTAGAAAACATAAATTCTTGTTTTAAGAAAATCTTACCACCCGACGACGACTTCGGTCCTTCTTTCCGCTTTGCTCTCCTTAGCCTTCTCTTCTCTTCTTCTCCATGATATACGGTCGAGATGAGCTTGATCAAACGGTGAGGCTCTCCAAGCTTAGGATCGGCTAAGATTGAGTGGGTTTGCTTGAGAGAGGGAGAGGGGAAGGTGATGAGAAAAGTGTCTCAAGTGTTTACCTTAAGGTGGTGGGTCAACACTTAGCCTTTTCCTTTTCTTTTCTTCTATTTTCTTCTCTTTTTCTTCTAAGTTTTCTTCTTTCTTCCTCTTGTGAAGGTAGGGGACGGTTTTGAGAGTGCAAAGAGATGGAGAGAGTGTAGTGGTTAGATGGAAATGAGATGGGAAGTCATCTCATCTTTTTTTTTTTTGGTTGTCATTCATTCCTCCCACCAACCAACATGGCATTAGTGGTGGTGGTTGGGGTAAAACCACCATTTAAACCCATGGTTTCAATCTTGTGTTTCTTCAAAGTGGTTTGGGGTGGTTTGTGTTTGTTGGAATGGTTTTGACCATTTGACCATAATTAACTTAATCAATCTAATTCAATTGATCCTTAGGTTAAGTTAATTAATTAATTCCTACTTAAGTTTAATCCCATTAATTTCCCTCTATGAAATCCACCCATGGTTGACCAAGTCAACAATGGTGGTCGGCCCCACCACCCTTTGCCCCACACGCCACCTCAATTGGTGAGGTGGAGGTGGGCCCCATTTGGCCATATCACTTATCTAATCTATTTAATTTATCTTAATTGGATCACCATTGGGTTCATGGCCCAATTACTTACCATTGACCCATTTAAATGAATAAATCAAGTCCATGGCCCATTGGACCACACTTGGGCCATTGTCCCAAAATTTGGTCCATTTGGTATTTTATCACATCAAACTTCAAATTAAAATAAATAAATGCCTATATATATTGATCCAAAAATTTGGGCTATTACATCCCCACAGTTGCCTTACGGACGCCCCGACGGAGTGTGTTCTCCGGTTACTTTTTGATGGATAATGCACATCAAGGTCTTCCCACGGATGCCTTACGGACGCCCCGATGGAGCATGGCCTCCGGTTACAGATCATCCCTCCCATGCCATGCATGAGTTGCAAATGTCCACATGCTATGTAATAGTGTAAATCATAGCGTAAAACTTCCATATGTGAAACATAACATTTGATACAAAATAACTTATCAAAAACATGAACTAAAGTCATATTACATGTCCCATGGTTTCAAAGAGGTAGAATCCTACCAATGACCAACTAACGTGTCTTGGCGTTTCCGTCCTAAACCGCTCACCAATGGTACACCGCTTGTGAGGTCACGTTACCTTATTACATAACAATAAATCAAAAACCATGTTCCATTTCATTTCCCACCATGTTTAAGTCCATACACATACCTTAGTGGGGTTCAGCCATACACCATGGCCGAACCTCACTCACTTGGTTTTAGTCCTTCTTTTGATTTATTAATCAATCACCACTAAGTTAATCATTTAAACCCTAAGTCCACAAAATACATCTTAGTGGGGTTCGGCCATACAACATGGCCGAACCTCACTCACTTGATTTTGGCCCCTTTTTGTAGTTCTTTGATCTTTTAAATTAAATACAAGATCATGCCATCTTTGATTCATAAATCTAATCACTTATACAATAATTATCTACCATTGATAACGACCTAAGTTCACAAAAACATTCCTCATGGGGTTCGGCCATACACCATGGCCGAACCCATGATCTTTCATTTTACCCATATTTACTTCTTTGCCATTGTTTCCATCACCTTATGTTTAGGTCCAAAAACATAGGTCCATGACTAACATTTCATGCACAAAACATTCTTATGGGATTCGGCCATACACCATGGCCGAACCCAAGGTCCATGGTTCTCCATCCTTTACATCATTTAGACCCATTTAAAATCCTTAATTCCTTTCCATGGGGTTCGGCCATACAACATGGCCGAACCCTATGGTCCATTATTTTCCTTAAAAATGTATCATACATATATGGTTTGATCCTTTAATGGTTCTCATTCCTACATCCATTTAAACCCTTTTAAAACCTTTTAAAAATTACTAACATACATTTATGATTTTCATCCTTCAAATCCATTAAAAATAACTAATGTCCTTCCATGGGGTTCGGCATGTTGGTTCATCACCTCCTCTTGAAAATCATGTAACCATGTTCATATTCCTTGATGGGGTTCGGCCATACATCATGGTCGAACCTCATCCCGCCCTTCCTTTGTCCTTAATGGTTTTTATACATGAAATACTATCTTACTTAATAATCTCATCATGTACTTACTAATTCCGTGACTCCTCCAGTTTCTTTCACTCCTTCTTGTTCCTTTGATCTTCTTCTTCTTTAGCTTCTTCTTCCTCCTTGATCCTTAGCCGAGATTAATCTTGATAAAATCTCTTAGGGTGGTTCGGCCAAGAGGTATAGATTTGAGAGAGGGAGAAAGAGAGAAGATTTAAAATAACAACTCTAAGTGTTCTCCCTTTGTCTTGAGAGGGAATCGGCCTTGAGTGAGAGTGGGAGAGGGTGAGATGAAAATTCTCTAAGTGTTCTTGTCTTGATAAGTGATTCGGCCAAGAGAGAGGGAGAGGGAGAGAGTGAATTGAAACCAAAGTCCTTTCCTTGGTTAATGAGGGTTGGCCAAAGGTGGTGTCCTTTGGTGATTCCCTTTTGTAACTCCCATGCCCTTTCACCTCCCTCCTTAATGATTCATTTGGAGGTTTCATCCATGAAATGAAACACTCCCACCGTTTGACTCTTGGGTTTCCATCTTGAGATGGAAATCCTCCATGTTTTCCAACGTGTGCTATGGTTATGTCTTGAGTAACCTCCACAACCTTTCACCTCCTCATTAATGGTTCATTTGGAGTTTCATCCCATGAGATGAAACTCCCATGTCTCCAACGTGTAGCCTTGACTTGGGTCTCATGAGATGCATCTCTCCACCTTCCAACTCCACTCACTTAAGATTAAGGTCCCATTAACTTCCACTCAACTCATCACTTTAACTCAACTCACCTCTTTAATTCAACTCATTTAACTCACTTAAATCAACTCAATTATTTGATTCTATTTCCAACTTAATTCAGCCCCAACCTAATTAAGTTTGAACTCACTTGGTGGTCAACCAAGTCAACCATGACCCATTGGGTCCCAATTGGGCATTTGACCCAATTGACAATCTTGACCGAATTAAATAAATCTTACCCATTTATTTCAATTGAAGCCATATCCATAATCCGTTGGGTCTTAATTGGGCAATTGACCCAACACCTTACCGATCTAAGGTCCATATCATTTAATTCACAAATTAAATGGGCTATATATATATATATAACTTGAAAATCTGGGGTGTTAAACCACGCTCCGTCAGGGCGTCCGTAAGGCATTTGTGAGGGTATGATATATGTTTGTAATATAACCGGAGACCACTCTCCGTCGGGGCATCTGTAAGGCATTCGTGAGGGTACCTTGATGAGAAGATTCCATCAGGAGGATACCATGTGTTTGTGATATGGAAGATGGGTGGGAGTCATGGCATATGACACCCATGGCATGGCATTGTATCTGCATGATTATGATCTCTATTATCATGCACTGTTTCTGGTTTTATCTGTATGATTGGATCTCTATTATCATACATTATTTTGAATATGATGTTTTACAGATACAACATGATGTATTATATCTAGATTTTTATACTAACCCATGTGTTTGACCCTAATTGGAGTACCTACTGGGCGCGTTGTCTAACGCCCTACTTCTACCTTAGTTGATGACACAGGAAATGGACGAAACGAAGGACGTGATTAGAGCCAAGCTTAAGAGCTTGGATGTTTCAGTTTCATTTTATTTAAGTTATTCATGGATAATGTATTTTAGTAATTAGTTCGTGGGACTGTAATAACGTCGATTATTTGCTATGGGTTTGGAATGTTAATTTTGGATATTTTAACGTAAGATAATTATGATTAAGTGATGGACATCCTTGCTATCTAAAATGGAATAGAATTATGATTCTATTATAATTCCGCATCTATTTTTTATTTCGCATGTTTAACTTGAGCACGTGTGAACCGTTTTAGTGGACTTGGTCCACGCACACGTATGGTTGGCCAGTTAAAGGTCGGGCTTTGGAAGCTCGGACTTAGCTCACGTTGTGACGTCCCCGCTCTCTCTCACTCTTTTATTAAAAAAAAAAATAGACTCTGATTTTTGGTAAGTGAAAAAGGGCGGCGCGTTACAGAGAGAGGAAAGGAGTGGAGAGAACTCTTGTTCAAGAGTGGAGGGGTCGGCCAAGGATTTGGAGTGCCCCTTGGTTTGGATTTTTATGTTTAGTACTTAAACTCTTCTTTTCCTCTCATTATAGCTTGGTTTAACCAAGGAGACCCTTGGCTTAACCAATGAGTCCCTTGGCTTCCCAAGGGTGGCTTCATGGCTCTTGAGATGAAGACCTTGGGTTCCTAAGTGTCTAAGTACAATGTACTTAGACAAGCTACCCCATCTCATCCTTTCATCTTCTCAACTCAAGCAAAACTCTTAACCAATACTTAAACTCACAAGTGGTTGACCAAGTCAACCCATGTCGTGGTCAACCATGCATGTGGTGGTTTGGTCACCACATGGCATTGGGTCCTACTTTGGCCATGCCACTTGATGATGTGCCATCCTTGCTTAGTTGGCTTCCATGTGATAACATGAATGCCACATGGCAATGCCACATCACTCACATGCCACCTCACTTGATGAGGTGGACTTTAATGCATTAAATGCATTAATTTATCCAATTCAACTAATTTAACTAAATTTACCCAATAACTTTAAAATCAAGCTCACCCATGACCCATTGGGTCTGAATTGGGTAATTGACCCATTTCCTTGCCCATCTAATGTCCATTTAAACTTTTTAACCTCAAATTCGATTAAATTGCAATCCAAGTGGGCCAATCCAATAATTTTATAAGCTAAGGAAAATCCGGGGTGTTACAATATTACGCTCTTTTTGAAATTTTTGTCTCAAAAATCAAGCGAAGTAGTGTTTTCAAACAAATCATACAAATAGTCAGGACGAGCTGTTCTCATTTCTGACTCTAGTTCCCAAGTGGCTTCCTCATTACTGTGTCGGTCCCATACCACTTTGATGAATGAAATCGCTCTGTTCCTTAACACCCTTTGTTCCGTATCCATTACTCGAATAGGCCTCTGGACGTAAGATACGCTGCTTCGCACTTCTATGTCTTGCACATTCAGCACATGTGATGGGTTAGGGTTGTACTTCCTCAGCATGGAAACATGGAATACATCGTGCAGTCTTGACAACTGTGGAGGGAGTATCAGAAGATAGGCCACTTCCCCCACTCTCTCATGGATTGGAAAAGGTCCCACAAATCTGGGTGACAACTTCCCTTTCTTTCCAAACCTCATGTGTCCCTTTCGTGGCAAGACCTTTAAGAGTACTAGGTCTCCCACTTCAAACTCAGGAGATCTTCTTCTTTTGTCAGTGTAGCTCTTCTGACGAATCTGTACCATGATCAGATGTTGTCGTATCACTTTGGCTTGTTCTGTGGTCTCTGTAACCAGATCAGGTCAATAAGAGCAGGCTCCCCAACCTCTGTCCAACGCACTGGGGATCTACAGGGTCTACCACAAAATGCCTCAAATGGAGCCATCTTGAGGCTTGTCTGGTAACTTGTTCTATGAGAACTCGACCAGTGGTAGGTGATCTTCCCAGCTACCCTTGAAGTCTAGCATGAAGGCTCTCAACATATCCTCCAATGTTTGTATTGCTCGCTTTGACTGACCGTCGGTCTGTGGATGAAAAGTTGTGTTGTGTAACAAATTTGTCTCCATAGCCGACTGCATGCTCTGCCACACCCTGCTAGTGAATCTGACATCTCCGTTGGAGACAATAGTCCTAGGTATACCATGTAGCCTGATGATATCCCTAATATACCGCCGTCCCAAAGTCTCAGACGAATTTGTCATCTTGATAGGGAGAAAATGTGCAGACTTGGTTAGATGATCAACTATAAACCATATTGTATCATTACCCTTTGAAGACCTTGGCAGCCCTGTCACAAAGTCCATAACAATGTGTTCCCACTTCCATTCGGGCACGGGTAGAGCAGCCATGGCGGCTTCTAATGTTCTGTCTTGACTTGCTGACAAGTAAGGCAGTGAGAGACAAAGTCAGCCATGTCTCTTTCGAGTCCATGCCACCAATAATGTCTTTTCAGATCATGGTACATTTTGGTGCTACCCAGATGGATGAAGAGCTTTGATTGATCAGCTTCTGTCAACAACTCTCTCCTACAGCCTTGAGGTACATATGTCCTACCTCAGAATCAGAGATCTTGTCCAGGTCGTAATTCCCATTCTAGTATGACCTCTCCTTTCGACATCTTGGCCCAAATTTCTGCCACTTCAGGATCTGACCGCTGTTCTTGTTCAATGTTGGAAGCCATACTGGACTGCACCATCAGATTATACATGCTCCCATGATTTTTGATGTGCAAATTGAATTCTTGGATGGTCGTCAGCATTTCCCATTTTCATAATTAGATTGACCACAGTTGCATGTGAAATACGACTGAGGGCATCCGCCACCTTGTTTCCCTTACCAAGGTGATATCGCAGTGCAAATTCATAGTCTTGCAGGTACTCCATCCATCTGCGCTATCTCAAATTGAGCTCCTTTTGATCGATTAGATATTTTATGTAACGCCCCGCCCTTTTTCACCCTCTTTCCGAAAATGAAAGTCTTTTTTTTTTTTTTTGAAATAGAAGAGTGAGAGACGGCGCGGACGCCACGACGCGAGTTAAGTCCGAGCTTCTAAAGCTCGGCCCTTAACTGGCCAACCCCACGCGTGCGCGGAGCTAAGTCCACGAGAACGGTTCACGCGTAGGAAGTAAGCTCGCGGATTATAGTTATTGCTGAACATGATAATAGAGTCAATCTTACCGGTTTTAGATAGAAGGGAAGATACAACATTGAATTACCAAAATGCCCCTATGTTCATATTTATATCACAAAATATAATCGTCCATAAGTAACGTCCAAAACATCGCAAGAAATGTAAACTTATACAACTCGACAAGCTAAGTTACTCTAAAATTACATCTCCAAAATGTAGACTGTAAATAAACTAAGACTGCACTGCCCAAGGCCCTAAGCTTGGCTCCTGTCATGTCGACCGCTTCCGCCATCCCCTGCGTCATCAGCTGGGGTAGAAGTAGGGCGTTAGTCAACCCGCCCAGTAGGACTCCGAGTAGGGCTAGCACATGGATTAGTGATAACACATATACCGATAAAATAACATATAACAAAATAAGCATGTGATGAATGTTATGCCATGGGTGCCTATGTCATGTGTCCCACCCATCATCCGTATGATCATACAATGTATTATCCCCATGTTTGCTTCTCGGTCGCCCCGACGGAGCATGGAATCCGGTTATAGCCCTCAGGCTATCCCCATGTTTGATTCTCGGTCGCCCCGACGGAGCATGGACTCCGGTTATAGCCCTCAGGCTATCCCCATGTCTGATTCTCGGTCGCCCCGACGGAGCATGGACTCCGGTTATGGCCCCTCAGATATCCCCATGTTTGCTTCTCGGTCGCCCCGACGGAGCATGGACTCCGGTTTGTTTATTTTTTTCCCCCCATGCCATGCATGAGATGTAGTGCATTATGCTATGTAATATATATATAATCCATATACTCAACATATCATACATAGCCATATAATGCATAATATTAAAATATAATCCATATGATTCATAACTTAAAACTCATCATAAGATAAATCATAATCATAAATCTATCATAAGCCAAATCAAAATAATTTAAAATACCATCACATATCCATCGCTTACAAAAAGGTAGGAATCCTACCGAATACCGTGTAGCGTTCCGTTACGTTTTCCGTTCGATAGTCTGGTTGCCGATCGCGTACCGTTTACGACGTCCCGATACCTTATTACATTTACCGAATTAGTCCATACGTTATCCATAATTAAATTCCTATCTAATCATAACCTTAGATCCATTCAATGATCCTTTATAAGTTTATTAAAAATCGGTCCTTAACTTAGCCTATTATCCATTTGCTTAAAACACATACATAAATCCGATTTTGGCCATTTCAAATATTACATTGAGCGAGCCTAAAGCGCAGCATCTATACGTTTCATTTAATCATTCATAATATCCGATTCCATGTCTAATCCCCATAGGGTTCGGCCATGTACCATGGCCGAACCCATGGTTCTTCAATGTGGCACTTATTTACCGTTTTGCCACTCCTCTCTCATGGTTCAATCATCCATTCGTTTATGTATCTTCTAAGTCCAAACTTCTTCCCTAATTTAGATCCATTAGGGTTTCATTGACCATGACCTAACATCCATAAAAACAGCCACCTAATTTAATTAAATTTGTAATCATCTAACTCCATATACGATTCAATTAGTGGCCCATAATCATGACCTCCAAATGGGTCATGGGTTCGGCCATACACCATGGCCGAACCCATGGTGCCTATTTCCATTCCCTTGGGTCCATTTTACCTTCACCAAATGAATTAAATCATTCATTTAAAATCCCATTTTTATCTCATTTAAAACATCACATACCTACTCATAAATCCATTTAAATTTATCATCTCTTTCCATCATTTTCCATTCCTTTTACCTTCATTAAAAATCACTAAATCATCACCATAGGGTTCGGCCATACACCATGGCCGAACCCATGGTTCATGGCTCACTTTCATGGATGTTATTTTAAAGATTAAGTTTTGTCCCAAATTAATCCAATTTGAAATTACTAATCTTCGTTCATTTTGGCCCTTTAAAACAAACTCCTAAGCATTGATACATACATTAACCTTAGCCTAAAATTGATCCAAAATTGGGTCATGGGTTCGGCCATACATCATGGCCGAACCCATGATGTTTCTTTCTCCATTTTTCTTGGTTTCATTTACCCATTTTAACATACTTCCAAATGAAGATTAAATCATCCATCTAAATCTTCATTTCCATCAAAAGATTACTACATACCATACTTACTCATCTATTCAAATTCCTATTCCTCCATATTATTTTCCATGCCTAAAAGTCCCATAACCTTACTATAGGGTTCACCTTTATGGATGCCATTTTCAAAGACTCATGTTTTGTCCCAAAAAATAATCCATTTAAAATCACTAACCTTCATTCATTTTGGCCCTTTAAAAAAAACTTATATCATACACTTTGTAATCCATTTAAAACTATCATCTTCTCCATCATTTTCTATCTCTTCACTCTCATTAAAATAATTAATCATCACCATAGGGTTCGGCCATGGGGTTCATGGTTGATCTCCTCCATGTTATTTTAGAAGCCATAATAGTCATGTGCATTCCCCAAGATTTTCTCATCTTAACAATCCTTTAAAATCACCCATTCTTAACCATTTGAAACCTAATTTTCATTAACCATTCTCCACCATTTTAAACCTTCACACCTTAATTAAAAATCATCCACATTTACCATGGGGTTCGGCCATGCTACATGGCCGAACCCTATGGTCCATTAAACCATAAAAATCCAATTTTCCTATGCTTAATAAAGACTTAAAAATTCCATTAAAAATTCCATTCTTCCATTTCATCCATTTCTTAATCCATTCCTCCATTTTTATCCATTTCTTATCCTATCTTTTGATGGATCTTAGATCCATGGCCCACAACATTTTTGGCCATATTTGGTCTAAGAAATGGATTCCATATCCTATCTTTAAAAATATAAACTCTTGTTTAAGAAATTCTTACCGCACCGACGACTCCTCTGGTCCTTCTTTCTTCTTTGCTTTCCTTAGCCCTTTCTCCTTCTTTCTCTTCTTGATGATCGGCCAAGATGAGCTTGATCAATGGTGTGGCCCTCCAAGCTTAGGATCGGCCAATATTGAGTGAGTTTGTTTGAGAGGGATGGAGAGGGGAAGGTGAGGGAAAACAAGATCTTAGCCTTTGATCTTGAGGTGGTGATGGTTGATCAATGCTTGGTCTTCCCTTTTCTTCTCTTCTTTTCCTCTAAGTCTTCTTATTTTCTTTTTTTCTTCTCTTGATACATGGAGGGACGGTTTTTGGGTGTGAAGAGAGGGAGAGTGAAATGAGAGGGATGAGATGGAAAACCCATCTCATCTTTGGTCTTACTTGGACCATACCCCTCCATCATGTCTCCACCAACCAAAGTATGGGCTCCCTTGACCTCAGTGGTGGTGGTTGAGATCCAACCACCAAGCATGGCTCCCATGTCCTCTTTGACTTGTTTATGTTGACCCTAATTAATCAACTTAATTAATTAAGTTAAGTCCTCACTTAGGTTAATTAATTTCTATCCAATTTAATTCCATCAAATTATTTATCTAATAAATCCACCCATGGTTGACTAAGTCAACCATGGTGGACGGTCCCCACCTATACCTACCCCACCCGCCACCTCACTTGATGAGGTGGAGGTGGGCCCCACTTGGCCATGTTATTTTAATTCCATTGATTTTAACTTAGATAATTTTACAATAATTTTAATCAATTTAGTTTACCTTAATCCACCTTAGTCTTCTTAAATTTATCCATGGTTGACCAAATCAACCATGATGGTTGGTCCCACTTTTTCCTTGGTCCACACGCTACCTCAATTGGTGAGGTAGAGGTGGGCCCCATTTGGTCATATTATTTCATTTCATTACTAACTTAGGGGTTTTAATTCCAAATCACCCTTTTTAAATTAATTGGCCCACCATTGGGCCCACGGCCCAACCGATTATTTTCTACCCCTTTACCTTAGGGTTTGGACCAATTTTGATCCATTGGGTCCCACATGGTGATCGGGCCCACTTTGACTCAAATTGACTATTTTTGACCCAATTACTTCTCATTGACCCATTAAATGGATTTCATCCAATTTGTGGCCCAATTGGCCATTCTTGGACCCTTTCCCAACTTCTGATCCATTTAGTATTCCATCATGTCAAAATTCAATTTAAAATCAATAAATGCCAAACATATATTGATTCGAAAATTCGGGCTATTACAATAGAATCCTCTTTTGAAATTTTCGTCCCGAAAATTCGAGCGAAGTAGGGGTCCAAAACAACTCATGCGAAGAGCTCCGGGTAAGCGGTTTTCATCTCCGACTCAAGTTCCCAGGTGGTTTCTTCGCTGCCATGTCGTTCCCATACCACCTTGATGAACTGAATGGCGCGGTTCCGTAGCACCCTTTGTTCGCTTTCAATAACTCTGACCGGCTTCTCCACATATGTCACATCGCTTTGTACATCGATGTCTTGAACATTTATCACATGAGAAGGATCAGGATTGTACTTTTTCAGCATGGACACATGAAACACATCACGTAGAGATGACAGCTGTGGAGGGAGCGCTAACTAATAAGCTACCCCTCCCACCCTCTTCAGTATTGGAAACGGCCCCACAAATTTAGGCGACAGTTTCCCTTTCTTTTCGAACCTCATGTACCCTTTCCGTGGCGAGACATTTAAGAACACTAAGTTTCCCACCTCAATCTCGAGGAACCTTCTCCTCTTGTCGGTATAGCTTTTCTGACGGCTCTGTGCAGTGAATAGATGTTGCCGTATCAGCTTAATCTGCGTTGTAGTCTCTGCAACCAAATCTGGTCCCATCAACGCAGGCTCACCGGCCTCCGTCCAACACACTGGCGATCTACACGGTCTACCATGCAAGGCCTCAAACGGAGCCATCTGGAGACTTGCCTGGTAACTGTTATTGTAAGAGAACTCCACCAGTGGTAGATGATCCTCCCATCTGCCCTTGAAGTCTAGCATGCATGCTCTCAGCATATCTTCCAGTGTCTGTATCGTCCTCTCTGACTGTCCATCAGTCTGTGGATGAAATGCTGTGCTAGTTAATACGTCGGTTCCCATAGCCGATTGCAAGCCCTGCCATACTTTGCCGGTGAATCGTCCATCCCTGTCGGATACAATAGACCGGGGAATACCATGTTCCCTGACGATCTCTCGGATGTACCGTCGGCCCAAAGTCTCTGATGAATCTGTCATTTTGATGGGAAGGAAATGTGCAGACTTGGTTAACCGGTCCACTATGACCCATATCGCATCGTTGCCCTTTGATGACCTTGGCAACCCTGTTACAAAGTCCATAGATATATGCTCCCATTTCCATTCTGGTACCGGTAGGGGTGCAAATAGGCCCTGTGGTTTCCGATGTTCTGCCTTAACCTGCTGACAAGTTAGGCAACAAGCGACAAAGGCTGCCACATATTTCTTAAGTCCGTGCCACCAATAGTGTCTCTTAAGGTCATGGTACATCTTCGTGCTGCCCGGGTAGATAGAGAGTTTGGTTTGGTGTGCTTCAATCAGCAACTCTCTTCTACAATTCTTAGGTACGTATGTACTGCCTCGGAACAAAAGGCCTTGTCCGGGTCATAACTCCCACTCCGGTACAACCTCACCGGTAGACATCTTACCCAAATCTCCTCCACCTCTGGATCTGTCCGTTGCTCCCGTTCAATCTCGGAGACCATGTTGGATCGTATGATCAGATTGTATTTGGTCTCATGATTATTGAGGTAAAGTTTAAATTCTCTGATGGTATTCAGCACCTCCTATTCTGTCCTGATCATGCTGGCTACTGTCGCATGTGACAAGCGGCTGAGGGCATCCGCCACTTTGTTCGCCTTGACCGGATGATACCAAAGTGCGAACTCATAATCCGTTAGATATTCCATCCATCTACGTTGTCTCATATTGAGTTCTTTCTGATCAAATAAGTACTTCAAACTTTTGTGATTCGAGAACACCTCAAACTTTTCACCATAGAGGTAGTGTCTCCAGCTTTTGAGAGCGAAGACCACCGCTGCTAGTTCTAGATCATGTGTGGGATAATGGCGTTCATGAATTTTCAATTGTCTTCATCCGTACGCCACCGCATGATTACTTTGTCTGAGTGTACGCCCCAGTCCCTCACTAGAGGCATCGTAGTACACCTCATAATTTTTGCCGCTTTCCGGTAAGATCAGAATAGGAGTGGTCGTAAGCCTCTCCTTAAGCTCCTCAAATCTTGAATTGCACAGATTGGACCACTCAAACTTGACTCATTTCTGAGTGAGTCGGGTAAGTGGAGCTGCAATCTTGGAGAAGTCCATGATGAATTTCCGATAGTAACCGGCCAATCCCAGAAAACTGCGGATCTCGGTCACATTTGTCGGCGTTTTCCATTCCTTGACTGCTGCTACCTTAGCCGGGTCCACGGCTATACCTTCCTCTGATATGATGTGCCCCAAGAAGTTGACTTCAGAGAGCCAAAATTCACACTTGCTGGCTTTGGCATACAATTAGTTCTTCCGCAAGGTGTCTAGGACTATCCGTAGGTGCTCGGCATGTTCGTTCTGACTTTTGGAGTAGATCAGAATATCATCGATGAATACGATCACAAACTGATCTAAGTATGGACGGAATATCCTATTCATCAGGTCCATGAACACCGCCGGTGCATTAGTAAGCCCAAACGGCATGACTACATACTCATATAACCCATACAGTGTCCTGAAGGCAGTCTTCTCTATGTCCTCCTCTCTAACCCGAATTTGATGGTATCCAGACATCAGGTCAATCTTGGAGAAATGAGAGGAACCCCTAAGTTGATCAAATATATCATCAATCCGGGGTAGGGGATACTTATTCCGGACAGTCAGCTGGTTCAATTTTCTATAATCCACACACATTCGCAGGGTACCGTCTTTCTTCTTTACAAATAACACTGGGGTTCCCCATGCGGATGTACTGTTTCGAATGAATCCTAGTCTGAGCAGTTCATCAATTTGCTTCTTCAGCTCGGTCATCTCAGCTGGTGCCATCCTATAATGGGGTAATGATACTGGAGCGGCGCCGGGGTATAATTTTATTTCAAAGTCTATCTCCCTCTTGGGTGGCAAACCAGGGAGTTCTATTGGGAATACCTCGGCAAAATCTGCTACTACCGCCGGAAGTTCAACCATTGGTGCCTTATCTAGTCTGAGGCTGTTCAAGGCGAGATGGTTCAATTCCTCCTGCAGCCTTCTAGGGATACCCTGCCTGTCAGCGTGTACCACGTACCGCTTTCCTTCGGGTGACCAAAATATCACCCTACGAAGATGGCAGTCAATATGGGCCTGATACGTAGTCAACCAATCCATGCCAAATATGACATCATATTCCGCCATATCGATTACTAAATAGTTGAACTCGAATCTAAATCCCGCGAGTTCCGTGTTCAATGCCGTAAATATAAGTCCTAATGATGTGTCTCCGACGGGGGATACAATGGTGAGTGATGTGGACAGGTTTTGTACTAGTGTACCCGTCGCAGATATGAATGCAGCAGATATGAATGAATGTGATGCTCCAGAGTCAAATAAAGTAACAGCATAGGAACTACCAATTACAGCCATACCTTGCATCACTGAACGGTCCACTGCTACTGGAGATGGTACGGTGAAGAGTCGTCCAGATCCCGCATGGGGAGCCCCGCTTTCCCTCGGGTGACCAAAATATCACCCTACGAAGGGGAAAGAACCATCATGACATGGGAATGGTTCTCAGCCACCTTCCTAGAACAATACTTTCCCGAGGAAGAAAGAAAGAGCCAGACGGAAGCCTTCATCTCGTTGGTACAACGTAGCATGACGGTAGCGCAATACCACAGAGAATTCCTTATGTCCGTCTATGCATTCTACATGGTGGATACTGAACACCGAAGGGCCCGCAAATTCGAACGTGGCCTTCGGCCAAGTATCAAGACTAGAGTGACCAATTTCAAAGAGCCCACACTGGCAGGAGTGGTCAACAGGGCCACCATAGCAGAGTGAGAGTTGAATGAAATAATGCGGTTTGACAACCGCCGAGGGCATGGTGGGCAAGGTACATTCCAACCCAACAAGAAATTCCGCCCGAACTCTAGCCGACCCTCACTCTCCACAGGCTGTACAGGGGGTTTTCGTTCCAATCAGCCCTCCTCATCAACATCAGTCACACAGGTTCCCGGAGGTGGGAACACATGTTACCAGTGTGGCCAACAGGGCCACTTCAAGAGGGATTGCCCACAGATCAACCGACCCTCTAACTCCAGGGGTGCCTTTCGCCCTCCATCCAGATCGACTCAGTCGCGGGGGGGGGGGGGGGGGGGGGGGGGGGGGGGGGGGGGGGGGGGGGGAACAAACAACCAGGCGGGACGGGCGCCAACCCCTACCGGATCTGGACGACTCTTCACCAAACCGACTCCAGTAGTGGTGGATCGCTCGGTGATGCAAGGTATGGCTGTAATTGGTAGTTCCTATGCTGTTACATTATTTGACACTGGAGCTTCACATTCATTTATATCTGCTGCATTCATATCTGCCACGGGCACATTAGTACAAAACTTGTGCACATCACTCACCATTGTATCCCCTGTTGGAGACACATCACTGGGTCTCATATGTACGGCATTGAACACTGAACTCGCGGGGTTCAGATTCGAGTCCAACTACTTAGTGATTGATATGGCAGAATACGATGTTATATTTGGCATGGACTGTTGACTGCATATCAGGCTCACATTGATTGCCACCTTCGTAGGGTGATATTTTGGTCACCCGAGGGAAAACGGTATGTAGTACACGCTGACAGGCAGGGCATCCCTAAAAGGGTGCAGGAAGAATTAAACCATCTCGCCTTGAATAGTCTCAGATTAGATAAGGCACCAATAACCGAACTTCCGGCGGTAGTAGCAGATTATGCCAAGGTATTTCCACCAGAACTCCCTGGTTTACCACCCAAGAGGGAGATAGACTTTGAAGTCAAATTATATCCCGGCGCCGCTCCAGTATCACTACCCCATTATAGAATGGCACCAGCTAAGATGACAGAGTTGAAGAATCAGATTGATGAACTGCTCTGACTGGGTTTTATTCGGAACAGCACATCCGCATGGGGAGCCCCGGTATTATTTGTGAAGAAGAAAGAAGGTACTCTGCGAATGTGTGTGGATTATAGAAAGTTGAATCAGCTGACTGTCAGGAATAAGTATCCCCTACCCCGGATTGATGATCTATTTGATCAGCTTAGGGGTTCCTCTC
Organism: Chimonanthus salicifolius; assembly: GCA_013350335.1. NCBI lineage: Eukaryota > Viridiplantae > Streptophyta > Magnoliopsida > Laurales > Calycanthaceae > Chimonanthus > Chimonanthus salicifolius. The sequence continues at coordinate 66,624,773 of CM023533.1, forward strand.
ACTTTTCCAAGATTGATTTAATGTCCGGATATCATCAAATCCGGGTTAGAGAGGAGGACATAGAGAAGACTGCTTTCAGGACTCGGTATGGCTTATATGAATATGTGGTCATGCCGTTTGGGCTTACTAATGCACCGGCGGTGTTCATGGACCTGATGAATAGGATATTCCGTCCTTACTTAGATCAGTTTGTGATCATATTCATTGACGATATTCTGGTCTGCTCCAAAAGTCAGAAGGAACATGCCGAACACCTGCGGATAGTCCTAGACACTTTGAGAAAGAACCAATTGTATGCAAAAGCCAGCAAGTGTGAATTTTGGCTATCTGAAGTCAACTTTTTGGGGCACATCATATCAAAGGAAGCTATCGCCGTGGACCCGGCTAAGGTAGCAGCAGTCAAGGAATGGAAAGCGCTGACAAATGTGACCGAGTTCCGCAGTTTTCTGGGATTGGCCGGTTACTATCGAAAATTCATCATGGACTTCTCCAAGATTGCAGCTCCACTTACCCGACTCACTCAGAAAGGAGTCAAGTTTGAGTGGTCCAATCTATGCAACCAGAGGTTTGAGGAACTAAAGGAGAGACTTACAACCACTCCTATTCTGATCTTGCCGGAAAGAGGCAGAAATTATGAAGTGTACTATGATGCCTCCGGTGAGGGACTAGGGTGTACACTTAGTCAAAGAAATCGCTGCAGTAGTGTACGGATCAAGGCAGTTAAAGATTCATGAATGCCATTATCCCACACATGATCTAGAACTAGCAGCAGTGGTCTTCGCTCTCAAAAGCTGGAGACACTATCTCTATGGTGAGAAGTTTGAGGTGTTCTCGGATCACAAGAGTCTGAAATACTTATTTGATCAGAAAGAACTCAACATGAGACAGCGCAGATGGATGGAATATCTAGCAGATTATGAGTTCGCACTTCGGTATCATCCTGGCAAGGCGAACAAAGTGGAGGATGCCCTCAGCCGTTTGTCACATGCGACAGTAGCCAGTATGATCAGAACGGAATGGGAGGTACTAAATACCATCAGAGAATTTAAACTCTACCTCAATAATCATGGGACCATATATAATCTGCTCATATGATCCAACATGGTCTCCGAGATTGAACGGGAGCAACGGACAGATCCAGAGGTGGAGGAAATATGGGCTAAGATGTCTACCGGTGAGGTTGTACCGGAGTGGGAACTACGACCAGGACAGGGTCTTATCTTCCGAGGTAGGACATATGTGCCTAAGAATTGCAGAAGAGAGTTGCTGATTGAAGCACACCAAACCAAACTCTCTATTCACCCGGGCAGCACCAAGATGTACCATGATCTTAAGAGGCACTATTGGTGGCATGGACTTAAGAAAGACGTGGTAGAGTTTGTTGCTCGTTGCTTAACCTGTCAGCAGGTTAAGGCAGAACATCGGAAACCACCGGGCTTACTCGCACCCTTACCAGTGCCAGAATGGAAATGGGAGCACATATCCATGGACTTTGTAACAGGGTTGCCAAGGTCATCCAAGGGCAACGATGCGATATGGGTCATAGTGGACCGATTGACCAAGTCTGCACATTTCCTTCCCATCAAGACGACAGATTCATCAAAGACTTTGGGTCGACGGTGCATCCGAGAAATCATCAGGTTACATGGTATTGCCCGGTCTATTGTGTCTGGCGGGGATGGTCGATTCACCGGTAGAGTATGGCAGGGCCTACAGTCGGCTATGGGAACCGAGGTATTGACTAGCACGGCATTTCACCCGCAGACTGATGGACAGTCAGAGAGGACGATACGGACACTGGAGGATATGCTGAGAGCATGCATGCTAGATTTCAAGGGCGGATGGGAAGATCATTTGCCACTGGTGGAATTCTCTTACAATAACAGTTACCAGGCAAGCCTCCAGATGGCTCCATTTGAGGCCTTGTATGGAAGGCCGTGTAGATCACCAGTGTGTTGGACAGAGGCCGGTGAGCTTGCATTGATTGGGCCGGATTTGGTTGCGGAGACTACTGTAACGCCCCGCCCTTTCTGAGAATTTCAGAGTCTAATTTTTTTTTAAAGTTATAATAAAACATCGAAAGAGAGCGGGCGGCATCACGACGCGAGCTAAGTTCAGACTACCCAAGTCTGAACCTTAACTGGTCACCCATGTGTACATAGACTAGACCATGATTACGAATCACACATGGAACTAACATCAACATGCGGAATAACCTAGATTAATTGCGGAATAGAAAGACCAGATAGCAAGTAACAGTCTTAAACATTATTTAACATAGATCAACCATCCAAATGTTGTCAACCTAATCAAACCATAGCAAGTAGTGAATTATTACATGTCCCACAAAAGTATTCAAAAGACAGTAATATAAAGTAGTTTAGTCCTTCATTCAAGCACTTAGGCTTGGCTCCCTTCCCGGTCAACGACCTTTCCTTTCCCTTTGCTTGTACCTGCAATCTCCTCTGAGGATAGAATTAGGGCGTTAGATCAACGCGCCCAGTAGGGTCCCGAATTAGGGCTACCACATGTCAGCATATAAAACATGCATATATATCATATTACATGATCATTAAAAATAGGTAAAACAATGCTATGAAATATGCATATGCAATGAGCATCCCCCATCATGTACTTTCATAGCCATCACTTGACGTGCCTTGCACCGACAAAGTAAATTACAACACACTTTCATCTCTTCTATAAAATATGTACATGCAATGAGCAACCCCCATCATGTACATTCGTAGCCATCACTTGACGTGCCTTGCACCGACAAGGTAAATTACAACACACTTTCATCTCTTCTATAAAATATGTACATGCAATGAGCAACCCCCACCATGTACATTCGTAGCCATCACTGTAAAACTTCATTCATTATCCCATAACTATGCATGAGATGTCAATGCCTGTATGCCATTTGTCAATACATAATATATCATTTGAAACCACATAAAATAAACAAGAATCTCATAAAGAAAACCAAGGTAAAAACTGTGGTTACAAGTAGGTAGGAAACCTACTGAAGAATCACTTCAGTGTATGTTCTTTCTTAGGCTTTATCCGGTCACCGCTCGCAGTCGTGCACCGTCACCGATATCCGTCACCTTATTCACATAAATCATGGACCAACTTTTAATCCCTTACTATATTTGATTCCCATTTTTGAGTCTAAGTCCACAAATACCAACTCATGGTTGTGACGTTTATTTACAAACATGCCATTGCTACCAATACCTTGATTAAACTTTACAACTTAACCACAACCTTAACATGGTTCAGCCATGTTTTGGCCGACCAAATCAGCAAACATAATTCCATTTTTAATCACACCCACATCCATAATATGGCCCATGAAAACAGTCCATGGGGTTCGGCCATACACATGGCCGAACCCTTATGGTTCTTTGCTCAATAGTTTCCTTTATTTAAATACTAATTGGCTCTACCCCCTTAGCCATGTTAAGCCCATGGTTTAGCCAAAATCAGTAACCTTATTACATAAAAACCTCCCAAAAACAGTCCACAAAGGTCTATGGTTTCCATGTTTTCCAACATGAAAACCAACCCTCTTTTACATGGGGTTCGGCCCTCCGTGTTGGCCGAACCCGATGGCTATGTTTAGTGTTTTTAAACCTCATATAAACATGTATAAATAGTATATTAATATCAGGTTTTAACTCTCAAAGAAATCATCCAAAACAGTCCATAAAAAGTCTATGGTTTACATGTTTTTCCAACATGAAACCAACATTCTTTTACATGGGGTTCGGCCCTCCATGGTGGCCGAACCCAATGGCTATGTTTACTGTTTTTAAACCTCATATAAACATGTATAAACAGTATATTAATATCAGGTTTTAACTCTCAAAGAAATCATCCAAAAACCAACACCATATCATGGGATTCGGCCATCCAAGATGGCCGATCCCCATGGTCCATCTTTTCCAATTTTACTCCACTGATTAGACCACATATCTTCAGCCTTTTCTGATATCCAAACCCATGTTTTAACCCTCTTTAAGCATGTATTTTAAATCTTAATAAAATATGTAAAAACAGTCCCCAAATGGATGGTTTTAAATTTCAAAAACCATAACCATTAACCAACTCTTTGCATGGGGTTCGGCCACCCAAAGTGGCCGAACCCAATGGTTCATTTCATTTCTTTTTGACACCTTCTTCCATGGTTTAGACCCTTGTCAATTCGGCCATGGTATGGCCAAATTATGACATGCAAATCCATGTTTTCAATCTTTCCAAAGCATGTATCTTTGACCTCTAAAATCGGTCTTATTCTTGCATGGTTTAATCCTTACAAAACCATCAACACTAACCATAAAATTTCATGGGGTTCGGCCATCCAAAGTGGCCGAACCCTATGTTCATGTTTTCCATCTAATTGGGCATAATAAAAGAATCCTACTTTAACCCTTGATAGATTTGACCATCACATGGCCGAATCATGTCTTATTTTTCACATTTTATTAAACATAAATCAATGGAAAAACGTACCACTTTCCAAGCTTTTCTTATGCCTTTGATCCTTATCTTTTAATCCTTGCTTCCTTAACTCCTTGCTGGTTATATGCTTGGATATTTGGTACCAAAAGCCTCCGCTGGCCCAGCCAAGAACACCAATTGGAGAGAGGGAGAAAGATGGGATTGTAAGGTTTTCACAATGGTAAAACACGCCCAAAATGGTTGCTTATTGCTTTTGTATTTTCAGCCACCAAAACTCCTCCACTCCCTCATCAATTCATGCACAAACCAATGGGTATTGGGTGCCATCCAAGGCACCCCTTGGCAGCTACCCATGCAGCCAATCAGATTCCCAAGCAACTCACCTCAAACTATGCATTTCATTTATCATTGATCATGGAACTCACCCCAAACAAGTTTCACCAGACACTTATCTTTTCCGTTGAGTACATCTCCAAATTTAAACACATCTTTCTTTGCACATAAGTCTCTATGTGACTAACAACTTTTGTTCCAACTTCCACGATACCAATTCCTGGCATCAATCCAAACCACCATGGGCATAATCACCATGGTTAAATACATCCATCCCTGATGTTTCGCTTTCAGTAAATATCATCTATCCTTGTTTTATAATCATCCATGAATATAACCCACTTATGGGTATAATCCATTCATGGAAACCATCCATCCTTGGTATCACTCTGTCCATGAGTATCATTTATGTATGATTAATAACTATCCATGAAATAACCCACCTATGGGTATAATCCATTCATGGAAACCATCCATCCTTGGTATCACTCTGTCCATGAGTATCATATATCCATGATTAATATCCGTAGGAACAACATTCAAATGAATCACTATAAGACTGTGGTAACCATATCGAATCACAAATATATCCCAACCCCTTGCAAGACTTAGGGCTCATGACTTACCAAGCAGAAGACCCACGTCCAACGTGATCCGGTCTACCTCGCCCTGCATCCCTTCACCTCATAGGTGATTCAGTCAAGCTCTAAGGCGGTCGCTCCGCGTCTGACGAAGCTAGTACCACCCCCACCGGGTAAAATAGTACCTAGCTCTGTGCATTCCAGCACATCTAGTGTGCCAAACAGCCGTGAGAGTGCCCACCAGCGCGTAGCATGCGAGGGACCCACTCCTCAACGGTAGCCCTACGGGACCAAGTCTCCGTATTTCGTATCAAGGTTCCCACAGCCTCATAGCTACTCAAAGCCATACTCATGAAGTTTATATTCTTATCTCATCAATACCATGTGAGGGACGCACCCATACCACATCTCAATCATCAACATCACGTGAGGGACGTACCCATACCACGTCTCAATGTAATCAAGTGACCTCGTCACCTATATCTTAGTGCCAAAAATCCTCTTAGAATCATAACATCGCATACTTAATATAACTTCATACTTCATCTTTGTACAAAGGTGGGTAGGGTGAAACCAACCCTATGTATAACCAAAATATACACCCTTGCAAAAACAACCCTCTTTTTAATACCCTTCATATTACTTCCTATCATAGTCTTCCGTAGAAGATTCCGCTTCATTAACAAGCTTGAAACGGTTATCAGGACACATCATCGCCGTGTGCCCCAATACTTCACAAGTCGTGCAGGGTATTAATCCAGGTCCTCCAATATATGGACAATTAGTCCTTGCCTTTCCATGCCCATGCAGTCCACAGAACGGGCAGACAACACCCAAAGGGTGAGGACAATACCGGCAGTGGTGCCCATCTTGATTGCACAGCTCACACGTGTCATAGGGATCTACCTCCCCAAGCGACTCCAATTTAATAGGCACATCAACAATGGGATCCTCCAGAAGATGTGCTAGATCATCTTCTCCTTCCTCAAGAGGTTCCACCATCCCAGGAATGTCATCCATCAGATCCTCTGGAACAGGTGCTAAGTCCATATCATCCTCCTCAGGAGGTCCCTCCTGAAGGTTCACATTAACTTCCATGCTAACACTATCGGAAGTCGATACCAAATCCACTGGACAACTAGGTGTCCCTTTATCCCATAATTCTGTGTATTCCTCATTACTCGACATATCTGTGCCACAACATTTAAAACACAAGAATATTCAACCATAATTCTAAATAAACCACTCTTGGTTTCGAGGGAATTTGATCATGCATAATATCATGTACTTTGTTTGGGAAGAGTACCAAATCAACACTCTTTGTTTTCTTTTGTTTCTGGGGAAATCTCTAATTTCCTATTGTTTGTTTCTCAGTGTGGGAGTTTCAGGGGAGTACATCCTACTTTGCTATGTTTGATATGTCCAGTTATGATGACTGTACTTTACTTTGCTATCTTTCATTGTCGTTCTCAGATAGATTGTTCAGTCTGAGTCACTTGAAGTAAATTGATCCGGCCCCCAGTCAGCGGACTCCGAAGAGTCGGTCAGTTGGGATTCTTATCCGTCACTGAGACATGAAACCGTCTTAATCTTACTTCGATGATTCAACTTCTCGTTTCGCTCTGATACCAACTGTAACGTTGGTATCAGTTAAGTTATGAGCTCATGTTCACTCTGATACCAACTGTAACGCCCCGCCCTTTTTGAGAATTTCAGAGTCTAATTTATTATTATTTAAAAAAAAAATTAGACTTTGAAATTCACGGAAAGGGCGGGGCGTTACAAATATCAGGTTTTAACTCTCAAAGAAATCATCCAAAAACCAACACCATATCATGGGATTCGGCCATCCAAGATGGCCGATCCCCATGGTCCATCTTTTCCAATTTTACTCCACTGATTAGACCACATATCTTCAGCCTTTTCTGATATCCAATCCCATGTTTTAACCCTCTTTAAGCATGTATTTTAAATCTTAATAAAATATGTAAAAACAGTCCCCAAATGGATGGTTTTAAATTTCAAAAGCCATAACCATTAACCAACTCTTTGCATGGGGTTCGGCCACCCAAAGTGGCCGAACCCAATCGTTCATTTCATTTCTTTTTGACACCTTCTTCCGTGGTTTAGACCCTTGTCAAATTCGGCCATGGTATGGCCAAATTATGACATGCAAATTCATGTTTTCAATCTTTCCAAAGCATGTATCTTAGACCTCTAAAATCGGTCCTATTCTTGCATGGTTTAATCCTTACAAAACCATCAACACTAACCATAAAATTTCATGGGGTTCGGCCATGCAAAGTGGCCGAACCCTATGTCCATGTTTTCCATCTAATTGGGCATAAAAGAATCCTACTTTAACCCTTGATAGATTTGACCATCACATGGCCGAATCATGTCTTATTTTTCCCATTTTATTAAACATAAATCAATGGAAAAACGTACCACTTTCCTTTGCCTTTTGCTCTTGACTTTTAATCCTTGTTTCCTTAACTCCTAGCTGATTGTATGCTTGAATATTTGGTACCAAAAGCCTCTGCTGTTCCAGCCAAGAACACCAATTGAAGAGAGGGAGAAAGAGATGGGAACAATTGGGTTTCCTTTGACAAAAACGGCCAACCATGGGTGTTTATTGTTTTTTGTAGTTCAGCCCCAAAAACCTCTCAATTCCCTCATAACTTCTTGCTCAAAACGGTGGGCATTGGGTGCCATCCAAGGCACCCCTTGGCAGCTACCAATGCAGCCATTCAAATCCCCAAGCAACCCACCTCAAACCCATGCACTTATATTTAATATTTACCATGGAACTCACCAAAACAAGTCCCCAACGTGTGGGACTTGTTTTGGTTGGTTTGAGACCAGTGAAACTCTTCCAATTCCCCTTGGACTCACTGAATTTATAGCCCCTTGAGTTTCCATTTTGACTCACTCAACTCAAGGTATTTTTTATTCCAACCCAACTCATCACATTTAATGCATTTCATTTAATGCACATGAGTTAACTCACCTTTTGATTTAATTCCAACTCACCTCAGTCCCACTCAACTGATTTGACTCGTGTTTGAGCTCCCTTGAGGGTTCACACGGTTAACAATAGTCAACTCGACCCGTTGGGTCCACTTTTAGCTCCTTGACCCGTTTTTGACTCCATGACCCAATTTTGGTATTTTGGTCATTTGTAAATGGTTTTCACATATGGATCAAGCCTACCCATTTCTTCTCCACTTGATTTCCAATCAACTAGACTTAACCCCCTTTAATTTAAATTCACAAAATGGTCAAATCATCCATTTTGACCCGATGGGTCCCATTTGGGCCCTTTGACCCATTTAGCCATTTTTGACCCAAATGATGAAAATTACCCAACCAATCAAACTTAACATTCATAATGTGCTCATATGATTTTAATTTGAGCAATGGGCCCCCACTATTTCCTTACTTAACATCACAAAATAATTAATTTAATAACTCAAGGGCATTTTGGTAATTTTCCACTTCATTGAGAATTTGGGGTGTTACAACTACAACACAGATTAAGTTGATACGGCAACATCTACTCACTGCACAGAGCCGTCAGAAGAGCTATGCCGACAAGAGGAAAAGGTTCCTCGAATTTGAGGTGAGAGACTTAGTGTTCTTAAAAGTCTCGCCACGGAAAGGGCACATGAGGTTCGGAAAGAAAAGGAAACTGTCGCCTAGATTTGTGGAGCCATTTCCGATACTGAAGAGGGTGGGAAGAGTAGCTTATCAATTAGCGCTCCCTCCACAGCTGTCATCCCTACATGATGTGTTTCATGTGTCCATGCTGAGAAAGTACAATCCTGATCCTTCTCATGGGATAAATGTTCAAGACATCGATGTTCAAAGCGATGTGACATATATGGAGAAGCCGGTCAGAATAATCGGGAGTGAACAGAGGGTACTGCGGAACCAGCGCCATTCAGTTTGTCAAAGTGGTATGGGAACGGCATGGCAATGAGGAGACCACTTGGGAACTTGAGTCAGAAATGAAAGCCGCTTACCCGGAGCTCTTTACATGAGATGTTCAGAACCCCTACTTCACTCGAATTTTCGGGACGAAAATTTTAAAAAAGGATTCTATTGTAATAGCTCGAACTTTTGAATCAATATATATAAGGCAATTATTTGTTTTAATAATGGGAAAATGGGAATATTGATGTCATGGATGTTAAATGGATCAAAATATGGACAAAGGCCCAAGTATGGTCCAATGGACCATGGATTTGATAGGATTCATTTGAAGGGTCAATAATGGTCAAAGTGGGCCCGATAACTATGTGGGATCCAATGGATCATAATTGATCCAAGCTCTAAAGTAAATAGTAGAAAACAATTTAATTGGGCCATGGGCCCAATGGTGACCCAATTAATTGGAATTGAACCCCCTAAGTTAACGATGAGATGATTAAGCTAACATAACCAAGTGGGGCCCACCTACACCTCATCAAGTGAGGTGGCGGTTGGCTAAGAAATTGGTGGGGCCGGCCACCATGGTTGACTTGGTCAACCATGGGTGGATTCATGAAGGAATAGAAGGGAATTAAATAGAAATTAAATTATAAAATAAAAGGGGCTAAGTTAAATAATAAATTAAATAATTAAGTGAGTCAAGAGGGGAGAGAGTCACATAGGAAATGGGGTGAGTCAAGATGATTCCCATCTTATTTGACTCACCAAACTCATTGGAATGAGTTGTGACTCAAACCCATTCCAACCACCCCCACTAAGGGGACAAAGGCCCTAAAATTGGGGGCATGCAAAGCCATACCCCCTCCATGCTTGGTTGGTGGGATCATCATGGAGGAGTGTAAACCAAGCAAGCCAAGACTAGATGGAAAGGGGGGCTTTCCATGTCATTGCTCTCATCTCACTCTCTCCCTCTCCTCTCCAAACCGTCCTCCCTCTTGCAAGACAAAGAAAACACCAAAGAGAAAGAGATTTAGAAGGGAAGAAGAAAACCCAAGGTTGACCGACCACTCAAGACCCAAGACTTGGGATATTTTCCCATTCCCACCTCCGTTTTTTCTCTTTCAAAACTGCTACACCTTGGCCGAACCAAAACCCTGGTGATTTTACCTTGATCAAACTCACCATTGGCCAAGTATTAAGAAGAAAGAAGAAGGAGAAAGAAAAAGACTAAGGAACAAGAGGAGCAAGAGACAACCGGGAGAGCCACGGGTTGTAAGTATCTCTAAACAAGATACTAAGTTTCGTAATGGTTAAAAAAATGGAATATTTTAAGAGAAATCGCGAAGGAAGGAAGTCCAAAACATGCAATGGAAAGGACTGACGAATCAGTCAGTCGACTGAATCAGAGATTCAGTCGACTGAACAGAAAATGAACGAACCAGAAACGAAGTTCTGGGAGTTTCAGTCGACTGAATCAGGGATTCAGTCGGCTGAACTAACAATGGACGAATCAGAAATGAGCTTCTGGGAGTTTCAGCCGACTGAACTAGAGTTTCAGTCGACTGAACTAATGTGGCTGAAAACAGAAGAAGTTTCTGGGAATTTCAGCCGACTGAATCTGGGGATTCAGTCGACTGAACACAAACATCTCGGACAAGAAAAGGGTTCTGGAAGTTTCAGCCGACTGCATATATGATTCAGTCGACATAAGGAATGCTTATTAAACATGTAAGCGGATGGTTGATAGTTCAACCGACTGAATGTGTATTTCAGTCGACTGAAAATAAATTGGCAAGACAAACAGACGATCTGATTCAAAATCAGCCGACTGAATCTGTGATTCAGTCGACTGAAAGGGTATAACCATGTTTCAGCCGACTGAATGTATATTTCAGTTGATTGAAACTGAACTGGCGAGACAAACAGCCAATTTGATTCAAAATTAGCCGACTGAATCTGTGATTCAGTCGACTGAATTTAAATGTACAGTTTTTGAAATATTTTCTAAGACACTACTAATCCGATGAGATAAATGGAGATGATATTAAAATAAAGTGACTGATTTTGATGATCCTATGACGTGATTGGTAAGTCATTAATGGATCCAGGTGTATAGATCAATTATGGATTGAATTATATACGTGTTGAAATCAATGGAAAAAAAGGCCAAGATAAGGGCTGATTATGATAACCTTATAATGTGGTTAAAGATCATTAATGAACATAGGTTTATGATCAGTTAGAGACTTAATCATGGATAAGATATAGACTAACTTGGGAAATGTATAATAAGGTATTGGGACATCGCAACGGTACGCGAACGGCGACCGGAATTATCAGACGAGAACAAAAAAGGAAGTTATCAGTATTTGGTAGGATTCCTACCTTTTTGTAAGCTGTGGATTATGTGTATGTGATGCTTTCCGTATTTGATTTTGGAAATTATATGATTTATTATTACATGAATTTTATATGCTATGGATCATATTCCTATCCTATGGATTTTATATTATGGATATGAAATGTATATATATATTACATAGCATAATGCACTACATCTCATGCATGGCATGGGCTGAAAAAAATAAAAAAACCAGAGTCCATGCTCCGTCGGGGCGACCGAGAACAGACATGGGGACATTGATATGGTATCACCGGAGTCCATGCTCCGTCGGGGCGACCGAGAAGCAAACATGGGGACACCTTGACGAGGAATTGCCGTCGAGGGGGATATGATATTTCATGATGATGTAGATGATGGGTGGGACACATGGCATAAACACCCATGGCATGACATGCATCATATGGTTTTATTATATTACTATCAGTATGCTTGTTATTACTAATCCATGTGCTAGCCCAACTCGGAGTCCTACTGGGTGCGTTGACTAACGCCCTACTTCCACCCTAGCTGGTGATGCAGGAGACGGAGGAAACAGTGGACGTGACGGGAATCAGGCTTAGGGGCGTGGGAAAGCGGCTACTTTGTTTATCAAAGTTTTATTTTGGAAATGTTGTAACTCAAGTAGCTTAGCTTGTTGAACTGTAATAATTTTGGATTTCTTACTATGGTCTGGATTAAACTCTGTACGTTAACATTTGAGACATAATCATGAACATAGGGGTATTTTGGTAATTTAATGTTGTATCTTCCCTTCTATCTAAAACCGGTAGGGTATTATCTATTATGATGTTCCGCGAGCTTACTTCCTACGCGTAGGGTTGGCCAGTTAAGGGCCGGGCTTTATGAGTCTGGACTTAACTCGCGTCGTGACGTCCGCGCCGTTGTCACTTGATTCAATTCAAAAAAAAAAATAGACACTGAAATATAGTGAAAATGAGCGGGCGTTACAATAAATGGGTATGGAATGTAATTGAGTAGAGGATAAATTTAATTGGGTCAATGGCCCAATTAGGATCCAATAGATAGTGGATACGGTTAGAATATATTTAATTGGATCAACTAAGACCCGACGGGTCATGGATAGAGCTTGAATGAAGATAAGCAGATAAGTGTGATTTAATTGGGTCAAATGCCCAATTGAGACTCAATGGGTCAAGATGAATTGATGATTAGGGTTTGATTTGAAAACAATTGGTAAATGTACTTAAATGGGCCAATTGCCAATTTGGGACCCAATGGATCATTTATGAGCTGATTTTAAATAAATGGGTAGACTTAAGTTAATTGGGTCAATTACCCAATTAAGACCCAAATCCACCTCATCAAAGGAGGTGGCAAATGATTAAATACAAATGAGGGCATGGTCGACTATGCCATGATTGACTTGGTCAATCATGGGTGAACCCAAGTATTGAGTGGAATTATTTTGAGTTGGAAATGAATCCAAATTGAATTAAGTTGAGTTGATGAATGAGTTCAAGTAGGATAAATAATGCTTGAGTTGGAAAATGAATTCACATGAGTTGAGAATTTATTAATGTGAGTTCAAGTGCTTGAGTTTGAAAATGAATTCATTTAAGTTGAGTTGATTTGAATTGAAATGAGAGGAGTGGAAGATGGAGGGTTTCCGTCACATGGTGGAAACCCAAGGGACACACATTGGAGGTGAATGGATGCCATGGTGAAGACCAAGGGACACCTTGGTTGGTCAATAGTTAAGACGGGGGGGGGTTTCCATCTTGAATGCACAAGTTGGAAATGTGGAGGGTTTCATCTCATTAGATGAAACCCATGGATACATGTTGGGGAAGATGGAGGGTTTCCATCTCATGATGGAAACCCAAGGGACACATGGTTGGGGAGTTTCATCTCATGGGATGAAACCCCAAAGGAAACATTAATGTGGGAGGTGAAAGGTTTTGGTCGTTACAAAGAGGCATAACCCAAGAGACACCACACCTTTGGCTGATTGGATTTATTGGAACAAAGAAATTGTGCTCTCAAACTCTCCCTTAGCCGATCCTCTCACTAAAACAAGAAAGACATAGAGATTTCTATCTCAACTCCTTTCCCTCTCACTCTTGGAGCCGATCCCTCACAAGACAAGGAAAAGACTTAAGGTTTTCCATTCTCAAATCCTCTCCCTCGCTCAAATATCTTCCTTGGTCGAACCACTCTTAGGATTTCCATCTTAATCAAGCAACACACTTTGGCCGAAGATCAAGGAGGAAGAAAGAAAAGACTAAGGAAGGAGAAGATTAGAGGAGAAAGGTGGAACATAAGAAATCGGAGGAGTGGCAGAATCGGTAAGTGGTACTTGACAAGATTTATAAATTAAAAGGAGATTAAAAGGAATATTCCATATAGATTGGAAATCGTTGGCCAAAATGTTGGAGGCCATGGCTTTAAGATCCATTTAAAGAAAGGCAAAATGAGGTTCGGCCATGTGGAATGGCCGAACACCATTAAGTGATCTAAATATGTGTAAATGATTTTTAAGAAGAAATTGATGAACCATAGGGTTCGGCCATACCATGAAAGAATATCATTGGTTTAAATGGGTTTTAAAGGATGAAATGATGGAAGAAATGTTGATGGATTTTGGGTTTTAAAATGATGGACCTAAGTGTATGATTAAACCCCATGAAGGGCTTTTCATGAACCTAGGTGTATGATGAAGATGACATTTTATGGACTTATGTTGTCAAATGATTAACTTCTGTGATTGGATAGATAAATCAAAAGATGGATGGTGTTCACCCATTTTGTGTAAAATAAAACAAGGGTTAAAAAGGGGTCAAAACCAAAGAGTGAGGTTAGGCCATGTTGTATGGCCGAACCCCACAAGTGAGTTTTGGTGGACAGTGGACAGTGGATAGTGGACAATGGGTAGTGGACAGTGGACGGTGGACAGTGGGTAGTGGACAGTGGACAGGTAGTGGACAGTGGACAGTGGACAGTGGGTAGTGGACAATGGACAGTGGGTAGTGGGCAGCGGGTAACCTGCTGATTTTATAAATGAAATATTTATGTGATTTTCCAAATGGTTAGGTTAAATTGGAAGGATGAAGGGAATAGTTTAAATCAATTGAAATAATTAAATTGGTTATTTTATGGAATTAAATGGATCACCAAATTGATGTATGTATATGTTAAATGTAATAAGGTAACGGGATTTCACAAACGGTGAAAGATCGGCTTGACGCAATCGATGATCGATTTGTGGATAAAAACACAAGGACCCGTTATTTGGACGTTGGTAGGATTCCTACCTTATTCCAAAACCATGGAATATGTACATGTGAATGTTTTATTTGAATTATTTTGGTATCAAATGATATGTCTTAATGATAGGATTTTTGTAATGACCCGGAATTTGTGAATCAATATATCTGTGGTTATTATTTATTTTAATGATGGAAATTGAGAATTTTAATGGAATAAATGTTAAGTGAATCAAAATTTGGGCAAAAGCCCAAGTATGGTCCAATGGACCATGGGTTGGATGGAATTCATTTAATTGGTCAATAATGATTAATGTAATGGCCCGGAATTGGTAAACTAAAATATGTGTGGTTATTGTTTGTTTTAATGGTGGAAATTGGAAATCTAATGGAATAGATGGTAAATGGATCAAGATATGGACAAAGGCCCAACTAGGACCCAATGAACTATGGATTGGATTTAAGTTTACTTAAAGGGTCAAAGATGGTCAAATTGGGCCCAATGCCCATTTGGGACTTAATGGGTCAAAATAATGCAAACTCTAAGGTAAATGGATAGGAGAGAACTTAATTGGGCCATGGGCCCAATGGTGATCCAATAAGGGAAGTGGATTGAATTGATTTTTAATCACCTAAGTTAGTATTAATTAGACCTAAGTGACGTGGCTAATTGGGAGCCACCTCCACTTCATCAAATGAGGTGGCATGTGAACCAAGGATTGGTGGGGCCGGCCACCATGGTTGAATTGGTCAACCATGGGTGGATGCATGAAGGAATTTAAAGAAAAGGAATTAAGTAAATGGGAATTAAATTAACCTAATTATCTAATTAATTAAATGTTTAAATAATCATAAAGGTGGTCAAATAGTCAAAATTGAATGACCAAACCACCTCATTTACAAAGGCCAAAACGTTGGCTTGTAGTGTTTATCCCACCACCACAAAGTATAAAGCATAAAGCAAGATAAATATCTAAGCTTGGTTGGTGGGAGACTTAATGTGGGATGTATCTTATGATTTTTTTTTTTATCTCATTTCTCTCCACTCCAACGAGCCCTTTCACTCTCTCCCTCTTTTGATATCTCTCATGGTCGTTCCACACTCCAAGAAGAGAAGAAGAAAATTAAGAAAGGAAGAGAAGAAGAGAAGAAAGAAGAGAAGAAGTTCAAGCATGGTCCACCATTCCAAGGTCAAGATCTACCATCTTTTTTCTCATGTCCATCCTCTCCTCTCTCTCTCAAATCAAGCCCTACTATGGCCGATCCTAAGCTTGGGGGTTTTCGCCATTGATCAAGCATCTTGGCCGACCAAAGATCAAGAGAAAGGAGAAAGGAGGCTAAGGAAGCCGACGGGAGTGGCGGAAGTCGGAGGAGACAACGGATTGTGAGTATTTCTTAAACAAGATTTTTGGATTTTTAGGGTTTAAAATTTGGGATTCATTTTTGTTAAATTTAATGGTGGCCAAATGATTTTATGCCATGGGTTTTAAATCCATCAATTTGAAGGATGGAAAGTGGATTAACCCTAATGGCTAAATTAGGGTTAAGGAAAATAAATAGATTAAGAACAATGAAGGGACATTATGGATTTAAGTTTAATTAAGCATAGAGTATATAATGTTTGTAAAGAACCATGGACCATAGGGCTTGGCCATATAGTATGGCCGAACCCCATGGTGGTTGATTGAATGATTTTAGTAAGGTTGTGAAGAATGGAAGACATGGAAGGAAATTTGGGAATTTTAAGGTTTAAAACCATGGAAGAATGGTTAAGGATATTGAGGCTCATAATGATTAAGTGTAGTGATGTTTTCTTTTAGGGATCTTGAATGAGGAAATTCATGAAGATGTAAAGTGGTTTATATGGTCTTAAAAGACATGAATAAATGGTTGACCATGAACCACCATGGCCGAACCCTATAGTGAGCTGTTGTAATGATTTTTGGGTGTGAAATTGTGGAAGTTAATGGATGAAGGTTAAGGTTTCTAATGATCTTAAATGTCACCAATGAATGATGAACCATGAACCCATGGTAGGTGTTTAAGTGAATTATTAGGGTTTATAAATGATGGAAGCCATGGAGGATGATTTAGGGTTTTAAGATTTTAATGGTTAAATGTAGGTAATTAAGGATCTTTAATGGAGTTTTTAGGGTTGTGTTTGTAAATTTAAATGGGTTTGGAAGGATGGAAGGTATGGAGTAATGTACTAATAAATTGAAGGCTTAAAAAGGGGTCAAAGGTCTGTAAGTTTTAAGGGGTTTTTAGGGAAGGAAATCATGGAAGGTGGCTAAGTGATTTCAATGGGGTTTTGAAGAATGGGAACCATGGAAGGGGTTAATGATTTTGAAGTTTTAAATGGGTGGAAATGAGTTTTTTTAAAAAGTCAAACTAGGGACCATGGGTTCGGCCATGGTGTATGGCCGAACCCCATGGGGGAGATTTGGATGAATTTCGTGTTCTGGAACCATGAAAAAATAAATGGGAGTTATGGTTAAACTAATGGACCAAAATGTATTTCGTGATGATTAAGGAAGGATGATTTAAATGTATGAGTTAAAATCCCTCATAGTTGGACTTACGTGTGTGTTTAAATTAATGGGGAATAGGTCATGATTAAAGGGAATGGACTCAAGAATGTATCAAGTGATGATCAAAGTTGATGATTTAAATGCATGATGTAAACCTCCTCATGGGAGGGCTTATTATGGATCTAAATGTGGTGAAAAAGACCCAAGGAAAAGTGGGGATTAGGTTGAATTAAAGGGGCTAGTTTTAATAAAACCCATGACTCATTGAGAGTCCTCTTTGGGCTAAGGTTTAAGGTGTGTGCATGTGTTTAAAAATTAACGGAATTACGTTAATTAGATGGTTGAGGTAAGTGGTCTTGTTGTATGGTTGATGGATCAATTAGGGACCCAAGATGTGGTTAAGAATGATGATTCAATTGTAAGTCATTTTATGGACTAAGGAAGGGTGTGTGTATGTGGTTGGATGAATGGAAAAATTAGGCTAAGTTAAGGACTAAATTATTAATATGCATATCATGGTTAATGAGACATCAATGGAACCATTTTGTGAATCAATTAATGAGTCTAAGTTATGGATCAATTATGGACCATAATGTACATGGATTAAGTAAATGAGTAACCATGGAAGGGTAGTGGCAAAACCGTAAATATTGGCCAAAATGAAGAAACCCATGGGAGGTGGTCATGGACTTAGGGACTCTAAGTAACAACCTTATGAGTGATTAATAAAGCCTAGGGTGGCTGGTTTTTAGACCCATATGATTAAAATATTTAATGGACTAAATGGGACCCGCAAAACTTAGTTAGTGAGGTTTGGCCATGGTATATGGCCGAACCCCACTAAGATGTGATTTATGGACTTAAATGGTTAATACATGGACTAATTGATATGTATAATAAGGTACCGGACATCACAAGCGGTGCGTGATCAGTGACAGGGTCTATCGGACGGAAACGGAAGAAAGAACGCTAGTCGGTATTCGGTAGGATTCTAACCTTTTTGTAAGCCATGGATTGAGTGATGGTTTCCTTGAATTATTTTGGAAATTATATGGTATGTTTTAAGATTGGTTTTGAATTATGTATTATGTAGGGGTTTTTACTTGATTTATTCCGGTAAGCATATGATTGGTTTAAAATGGGTTTTAATGCTATGATGTGATTATTGAGGCTTGGCTTGATCTATTTTGGGAAATCAAGTTATATGTTTTATTGATGGGATTTTTTTTTAAATGTCATGGTTTGTTATTATGTTCATTACATGGCATATGGCATCTACATCTCATGCATGGCATGGGAGGGATATGACAGGGGAAGAATGAAATGAAACCGGAGTCCATGCTCCGTCGGGGCGACCGATAAACAAACATGGAGATATTTTGATGTGTTTGATGTATCAGGGATGTTGTATGTAATTATGATACCTTGATGATGGTTCTTCCATCAAGGGGGATGATTTGTGATTGTTTATATCTGGACGAGGTTTTGCCGTCCAGGGGAATGATTTGTGATTGTTTTATATCTGGATGAGGTTTTGCCGTCCAGGGGGATGATTTGTGATTGTTTTATATCTGGAAGAGGTTTTGCCGTCTAGGGGAATGATTTGTGATTGTTTTATATCTGGATGAGGTTTTGCCGTCCAGGGGGATGATTTGTGATTGTTTTATATCTGGACGAGGTTTTGCCGTCCAGGGGGATGATTTGTGATTGTTTGAATCTTGACGAGGTTTTGCCGTCAAGGGGGATATGACAGCATGATGGTATGGATGATGGGTGGGATTCATAACACAGACACCCATGGCATAGCATTCATTTTATGGTTTTTGTTATACTATTATCTATATGCTTTGTTATCACTAATCCATTGTTAGCCTTACTCGGAGTCTTACTGGGCGCGTTGTCTAACGCCCTATTTCTACCCTAGCTGATGACGCAGGAAATGCCGGAGCAGAAGGACGGGACGGGAGCCAAGCTTAGAAGCTTGGGGAGGCGGACTGTTTACTTTATTAAAGTTTATTTTGGGGAAATGTATATTTGAACAGTTTAGCTTGTCGGACTGTATAACTAGATTACTTCTTATATTTTGGTTTATTTTGGAAGTTGAGACGTTGTGATATTTTGATAATATTATGAATGTTATCTTCCCTGCTATCTCAAATTTGTAGGATAGTCTTTATTGTTAATTTCGTACTTAGTTGTAATATTCCTTGAGCTTACGTCTACGTGTGAGCTGTTCTTCGTGGATTTCGTTCCACGCACACGTAGGGTTGGCCAGTTAAGGGCCGGGCTTTAGAAGCTCGGACTTAACTCGCGTCGTGACGTCCGCGCCCTTTGTCACTATTGAAAAATAAAAATAAAAAAATAGACTCTGATTTAAGGTGAAAAGGGGCGGGCGTTACAATTTTAATGCTATGATTTGTATTATTACATAGCATGTTTGCACTTGTATCTCATGCATGGCATGGGAGGTATCAAATGTAACCAGAGATCCACGCTCCGTCGGGGCGTCCGTAAGGCATTCGTGGGGGGACCTTGATGTGCATTATCCATCAAGAGGGATGTATGATTGATTTGTAACCGGAGATCCACGCTCCGTAGGGGCGTCCGTAAGGCATTCGTGGGGATATCTTGATGAGGATTTTCCATCAAGAGGGATACTATGTGATTGTAACATGGATGATGGGTAGGACTCATGACATATGACACCCATGGCATGGCATTTACTTGCATGGTTTTGATATTATTATATCTATGTGATTTTGTTTATACTAATCCATGTGTTAACCCTACTCGGAGTACCTCCTGGGCGCGTTGTCTAACGCCCTACTTCTACCTTAGATGATGACACAGGAAATGGACGGAATGAAGGACGTGATCGGAAACAAGCTTAGGAGCTTGGATAATGTAGTTTCACTTTATTTAAGTTTATTCATGGACAATGTAATTTGAGTAGCTAGTATTTGGGAATGTAATAGCTTAGATTATTTGCTATAGATCGAATGATGATTAATCTGGATTAAGTTAATTTATATTGATTACCTTCCTTGCTAAGTAAATGTTGTAATCCGATATTATTTTCGTAATGAGTATTCCGTAAGTCGTAGTATCGAGTGTGAAATGTTTTAGTGGACTTGTCACGCACACGCATGGTTGGCCAGTTAAGGGTCGGGCTTTGGAAGCTCAGACTTAGCTCGTGTCGTGACGTTCCCTCTCTCTTTCACCCTTTACTTAAAAAATAAATAGACTCTGATCTTCGGCGAGTGAAAAAGGGCAGGGCATTATACCCTCTTTTCCATTGAAATAAGGGGATGCTGCTGTTGGAAATCTCTGACCATTGTTCGGTCCTAAGATTCATTGGAAGTAGTGCCTCCACTGCTGTTCTGGTGTTGTTGTAGAGTAGAGGTGACTACTGCCTGCACTATGCTCTACAGCTCCGGAGGCACCTCAGGAATATTCACGCTGTCTTGTCCCTTTTCTTGATGCAGGTTCTTTCGGGTATTTCTTCTTCGTGGAGGCATTTTTCTAGGCCACCGAAACATTGGTTGACTTAGTTTTCTCATAAGGACTTGTGTTCAAATGTTAGTTATCTCATAAGGACTTTGTTCAAATACTTTGAAGTTACATTTGTTCAAATAATCATAGGGAGGAAAAAGTTTTGTTTAGTTCTTCTATATATCTCTTTGTGTTCTTTACTTGGGAAAATTTCCTAAGTATCATGAAGTGTTCCTTGTTTTGGGGAAATCATGATATTCTTGTTCGGGGGAGAGACGACCTATTTCGTTATATTTGATAAATCTACAATTTATAGTGTTTGTCCTTCCCTTGCTGTTGTTTTTCTCATCAAAAGGTTGTTCTCAGATTGAATGCTTATAGTATGATTCTCATCAAAGTAAATTAATCCGGCCGCCGTGCAGCAGACTCCTAAGAGTCGGTCAGTTGGGATTCTTATTTGTCATTGAGACATGATACAATATTAATCTTACTTTGCGAGATTCAACACTTCCAATTTCTCTTTGATACCAACTGTAACGCCCCACCATTTTTCACTTGCATAAATCAGAGTATATATATATTTTTTCTAAGTGGGAAAGGATGGGTTGTCACGACGCGAGTCAAGTCCGAGTTTCAAAAACCCGACCCTTGGCTGGCCACCATTACATCTGCATGGATTAAGTCCCCTAAAACATTTACACACGTTTATCTTATTGTTTGCGGAATAAGTTATATGAATAAGATGTTATTCAGTCTCTTGTCATCATTAGGCAAGGAAAGCCAATCACCATAAAATTCTAATAAACTTAAGGATTATCAAACCATAGCAAATGAGTTCTAAGTTATTACAATCCAAAATGTTAAATCCTCCGAATACATCATTTTAATAAAAAACTAAGTAATATAAACTTAAATCTTCCCAAGTTCCTACGCTTGGTTCCTTTCCGGTCCCACGTCTTTTTCCTTATCATTCCCTGTTCCATCATCTATAGGGTAGAAGTAGGGTTTTAGTCCACATGCCCAGTAGGTATTCCAGTTAGGGTTATGGTACACATAGGAGTAATATTAGATTAACATAAATCAAAGGTATATACATCATTAACGTCATATTTGTAAAACATCTTGTAAGTAATAAAACAATGCATGATGTCCATATCATAATCATGCTAACATAAGTGTCATGTCATGTGTGTCAAAGCCAAATGAAATCCCACCCAATTTCCATACCCAATCACATCATAAATCAATCAATGGTTTACTTGGCCAATTATTTCCACAGTATTTGAGGCGGCAACTACCGGGGCACTGTATACCCATCAACAAATTAACCGGGATTACCGATGAAGTGTGGACTCCTCCCTCAGCGCAGGGTTTTGGGACTGACTACCTAGGAGATCTTTGTCCCAATCACGTCGTACCTTTCTATCAACCGGATGCTGCCAAATCTCAACAGTTCATATAGCTTCAAATAAGCTAATCTGAAGCCCAAGTTATGTCCGGACCACTCAGAACTTGGTTTGTTAGTCATATGTGTTCCCTCCCATGCCATGCATTAGGTAATGTATGCAAGAATGCCTTTACATTTAAAAATACCTGATATCAATGAAAATCAACTCATAATCATATACAATTTATTTAGCCAATGCATTCATCATATTTTGAATAAAACAAGTGTCATAATATATTTTATAGTGTTGTCAATGAGGTAGGAATCCTACCAACGTTCGATATACAATCTTTCAAGGATAATGCTAATGGTCACGTAAAATGAATCGCAATCCCTTTACAAACCTCTTTACCTCATCAAATTCAACTATATATATTAGTTGGATTTCCCATTTTAATTTCATCCCCCCTTACATCCTACTAGATAAGCAGAGGCATTTGGAGGATAATCCTGTAACGCCCGCCCTTTTTTCACTCGTCGAAAATCAGAGTCTATTCTTTTTTTTTAAATAAAATAGTGAGAGAGGGCGGGACGTCACCATGCGAGCTAAGTCCGAGCTTCCAAAGCCCGGCCTTTAACTGGCCAACCTTACGTGTGTAATGCCCCGCCCCTTTCACTATGCCGAAAATCAGAGTCCATTTTTTTTTTTTTTAAGTAAAAAATGACAAGAGAGCGGGACGTCATGACGCGAGATAAGTCCGAGCTTCCAAAGCCCGGCCCTTAACTGGCCAACCTATGTGTGCTGGACTAAGCCACTAAAACGGTTCACACGTACTAAGTTAAGCTTGCGGAATGTAAACCTAATGCAGAAATTATAATAGAGTCTATCCTACCAATTATTAAATAACAAGGAAGTACATCACTTAATTAATAAATACCTTAACTTAGAATGTCCAAAAGTAAAGTCCAAACCATAGCAAGTAATCTAAATTATTACAGTCCAACAAGCTAGTTACTCAAATTACATTTCCATAAATAAAACTTAAGTAAATAAAACTAGCTCCTCCGAGCTCCTAAGCTTAACTCCGGTCACGTCCTTCACTTCCTCCATTTCCTGCGTCATCGTCTAAGATAGAAGTAGGGCGTTAGACAACGTGTCCAGTAAGTACTCCGAGTAGGGTCAACACATGGATTAGTATAAACAAAACACATAGATATAAGTATATCAAAACCATGCAAGTAAATGTCATGCCATGGGTGTCATATGCCATGAGTCCAACCCATCATCCTCTTGATGGAAAATGCACATCAAGGTACCCCCACAAATGGCTTACGGATGTCCCGACGGAGTGTGGAACTCTGGATACAAAACAATCATACATCCCTCTTGATGGATAATGCACATCAAGGTACCCTCCACAAATGCCTTACGGACACCCCGACGGAGTGTGGATCTCTAGTTTCATTTCAAACATACATCCCTTGGAATTAGTGTGGATTCCATCCCACGGTTACTTTATCAGAGATCCGAATTGAGCGTGGACTCCTTTCAATTGGTCCCTCCCATGCCATACATGAGATGCAAGTGCAAACATGCTATGTAATAATACAAATCATAGCATTAAAATCCCATCATTAAGACATACCATTTGATACCAAAATAATTCAAGTAAAACATTCATATACACATAATCCATGGCTTTCAATGAGGTAGGAATCCTACCAATGTCTAAATACCGAGTCCTTGGTTTTCCGTCCAAAGATCGATCATCGATCGCACACCGCTTGTGAGATCCCATTACCTTATTACATATCAACAAGTCAAACCAATGTTTTATTTGATTTCCAACATGCTCAAGTCCACAAATGTAATAGCCCGAATTTTTAATTCAATAATATATTGGCTATTATTTGATTTAATTGTGAAAAATTAAGAATTATAGATGGAGTGGATGTTAGATGGATCAAAAGTTGGGGCAATGGCCCATGTATGGTCCAATGGACCATAGATTGGATTAATTTCATTTAATTGGGTCAATGATGGTCAATTGGGTCAAATGCCCAATTGGGACGCAATGGGTCAAGATGGTTTGAGCATTAGGGTAAATGGGTAAGTAGTAGATTTAATTGGGTCATGGGCCCAATTAAGAGCAAAGACATAGGGTCTATCTCATTGGCAAATGTAGGAGTGAAATTATCCCAGTGGCATGGCCAAGTGGGACCCAACTCTACCTCATCAGGTGAGGTGGCATGTACACCAATACAAGGTGGGGCCGACCACCATGGTTGACCATGGGTGGGTCAAAGATAAATTAAAGAGGATTAAATGTGGTAAGTGGAATTAGATTAATTAATTAAAACACCTAAGTTAGATGGAAATAAAATCCATGATTGAGTTAGGGTTGAGTTACATTAAAGGTGAGTCAAATGGGGTGGGTGTGCCATGTGGAGGGCATGCTCCCCCCGGCTAAACCAAAAGCTTAGGTGGAGGGCATGCATTGGCCAAAAGTGAGGTGGTGGTTCCACCTCACCCAAACCACCAAACCACCCATGGAGAAGCAACCAAAACCGTTGGCCATGGGGGCGTTGGGTGTGCCATGTGGAGGGCATGCACCCTCCATGGCTAGACAAGGAGCTTAAAAGGTGGACATGCTAGGGCATGCATTGGCCCATGGAGAGCTGGTGGTTCCGCCTCACCTAAACCACCAAACCACCAAGGAAACCCAAAACCCAAAACCGTGTACATGGGGTGGTATACTAGACAAGAAGCCTAAAAAGAAGGGCATGCAAGGACCATGATTGGGCAATGGAGAGGTGGTGGAGTCTAGCGCAAGCAAACCCCAAGACAAGATGGAAAGATGGATTTTCCATCTCATTCCTCTCATCTCACTCTCTCTCTCTCCCTCTCCCTCTCCTAACCGACCCTCTCTCATCCAAGACAAAGAAAACACTTAGAGAAAGAAGAAAAAGACTTAGAGAAAAAGAATTGGATCTCAAGCTTGGCAGACTACCCTCTCATTGGACAAAGACTTGGAGTTTCATCTCACTCTCCTCCTCTCCCTCTCTCAAACCTACACCCTCCTTGGCCGAACCACTCTTGGAGATTTTATCTTGATCAAACTCACACATTGGCCGAAGATCAAGGAGGAAAGAAAGAAGGAAGGCTAAGGAACAAGAAGGAACAAAAAGGAAACCGGAGGAGTAGCAGGATCGGCAAGTAATACTCAACAAGATTTTATTTGAAGGAGTTAAAGGAAACCATGATATTCCATTTTCTTGGATTGATGAGTGGCCAAAATATTATGGGCCATGGATTTAAAATCCATCCAAGAAATGGGATAGGAAATGGACAAACCCTAATGGGTAAGATAGGTTAAGTAAATAATGGAATACTAAGGACACTATGTATATATGGTTTATGTATGCATGCATGGCTAAAAGGGGTTAAGGATTGCAATGGCCGAACCCTAATTGTTATGGATATATGGAAAGGACCTCATGCATGTCTAAAATAAGGTATATGATCTATGATCATGGTTTGGCCTTTGCATGGCCAAACTCTAGATTTCAATGCATATGGATCATGAGGACTAAAAAGGGATTCGATGAGGTTCGGCCATGGTGTATGGCCGAACCCCATCAAATGATCTAACCATTGATAGTTGATGAATAAGAGGAATAATGAACCATAGGGTTCGGCCATGTTGTATGGCTGAACCCCATGGAAGAATATTATGGGTTTTAATGGGTGAAAAGATGGAAAATGATGAGGGAAATGTTGATGATTTTAATGGTCTCAAATGTTGTAAATGATGATGAACCATGACCATGGGTTCGGCCATGGTGTATAGCCGAACCCCATGGAGGTGTATTAATGATTTTTGATGAGATTTAAAGGATGAAAATCATAGATGTATGTTAAGGATTTTAAAGGGTTTTTGAATGGATGCATGTTAAGGATTTAAATGGGTCTAAAAATGTTGTAAATGATCTAAGCAAGAGGAGAAAAATGACATCATGGGTTCGGCCATGGTGTATGGCCGAACCCCATGAACCATTTTTATGGGTTATGTATGGGTCTATGCATGTGTAAAGGAATGTTTTATCAAGCTAAGGAATGGAAGCATATGTTAGGGTTTTTATATCATGGTTAATGAATCATGTATGGATCCATGTTTATAGATCAGTTATGGACCTAAGTATGTATAAGAAAAAGGAGTATTTAGCCATAGAAAGAATGATGGCTAAAGATGGAAAAATGGTGAACATGAAGGGACCATGGGTACGGCCATGGTGTATGGCCGAACCCCATGGAGAGTGTTTTTGGAACTTAGGGTTTTATTAATGGTAAATGATGAACTTATATGTACTTGGATTAATAAATCAAAGGATGATTGATCTTAGACCCACTTGATTAAAATGATCTAAGGATTAAAAAGGGAACCAAAAACCAAGTGGGTGAGGTTCGGCCATGTTTATGGCCGAATCCCACTAAGGCATGTATTATGGACTTACACATGGTTGGAACATTGGTTTGATTTGTTGATGTGTAATAAGGTAACGGGATCTCGCAAGCGGTGCACGATCGGTGATCGATCTTTGGACGAAAAATCCAAGGACCCGGTATTTAGACATTGGTAGGATTCCTACCTCATTGAAAGCCATGGATTATGTGTATGTCTTACTTGAATTATTTTGGTATCAAATGATATGGGATTTTTAATGCTATGGTTTGTAACATTACATAGCATGTTTGCACTTGCATCTCATGCATGGCATGGGAGGGATCAATTGAAAGGAGTCCACGCTCAATTCGGTTTTCCGATAAAGCAGCCATGGGATGGAATCCACACTGATTCCAAGGGATGTATGTTTGAAATGTAATCGGAGATCCACACTCCGTCGGGGGCGTCCGTAAGGCAGTTGTGGAGGGTACCTTGATGTGCATTATCCATCAAGGGGGATACTGTGAGATTGTGATACCTTGATGAGGGTTTTCTATCAAGAGGGACATTATGTATGATTGTTTTGTACCCGGAGATCCATACTCCGTCAGGGCGTCCGTAAGGCATTTGTGGAGGGTACCTTGATGTGCATTTTCTATCAAGAGGGACATTATGTAATGATGATATCGATGATGGGTGGGACTCATGGTATATGACACCCATGGCATGACATTTACTTGCATGGTTTTGATATACTTATATATATGTGTTTTGTTTATACTAATCCATGTCTTGACCCTACTCGGAGTACCTTCTGGGCGCGTTGTCTAACGCCCTACTTCTATCTTAGATGATGATGCAGGAAATAGAGGAAGTGAAGGACGTGATCGGAGCCAAGCGTAGGAGCTTGAAGGAGCTAGATTGATTTATTTAAGTTTTATTTATGAACATGTAATTTGAGTAGCTAGCTTGTTGGACTGTACTAATTTAGACTACTTGCTATGGTTTGGACTTTTATTTTGGACATTTTAAGTTGAGGTATTTATAAATTAAGTGATGTAATTCCTTGCTAATTAAAATTGGTAGGATAGTTCTATTATAATTCCGCATTAAGTTTACATTCCGCAAGCTTAACTTAGTACGTGAGAACCGTTCTCGTGGACTTAGTTACACTCACATGTAGGGTTGGCCAGTTAAGGGCCGGGCTTTGTAAGTTCGGACTTAGCTCACGTCGTGACGTTCCCGCTCTCTCTCACTCTTTATTTTAAAAAAAAAAAATAGACTCCGATTTTCGGCATAGTGAAAAGTGGCGGGGCGTTACAACAAATATGCCTTAGTGGGGTTTGGCCATACCACATGGCCGAACCTCACCCACTTGGTTTTGGGTCCCTTTTTAATGCTTAGATCATTTTAATCATGTGGGTCCAAGATCAGCCATCCTTTGATTCATTAACCTAAATACAAATAAGTTCATCATTTACCATTAATAAAACCCTAAGTCCCCAGAAACACTCCCCATGGGGTTCGGCCATACATCATGGCCGAACCCATGGTCCTTTCATTTTCACCATATTTACCTCTTTGCCATCATTCTTTTCATGGCTAATCACCCTTTTTGTTTATACATACTTAGGTCCATAACTGATCCATAAACATAGATACATAAATGATTTATTAAACATGACATAAATCCCTAAGAAATCCCTAACAAATGCCTTCATTCCTTAGTTTGATAATCCATTCATTTTAAGCATGCATAGATCCATAAATGATCCATAAAATGGGTCATGGGGTTCGGCCATACAACATGGCCGAACCCATGATGTTCATTTTCATGGTCTAATACCTTTAAGTCCATCAACATCCCTCCATGGGGTTCAGCCATACAACATGGCCGAACCCATGGTCCATGGTTCTCCACCCTTTACAACATTTGAGACCATTTACCTTGCTAATATTCTTCCATCATTCTCACCCTTAAAAACCCCTTAAACATTCCTTAACATAGATCCATTTAAAACCTTTTAAAATTACCAACATGCATTTAGGGTTTTCATCCTTTAAAACTCATTACAAGTCACCAATGTCCTTCCATCGGGTTCAGCCATACAACATGGCCGAACCCTATGGTTCATCACTTACCCTTAAAAATCACATACTTATGATTATATCCCTTGATGGGGTTCGGCCATACATCATGGCCGAACCTCATCCAAATCCTTTTTAGTTCTTATGATCCATGTACATAGAAATTTAGTGTTTGGCCATGCAACAGCCAAACCATGATCTTAATCATATACCTTATCTTAGACATGCATGAGGGCCTTTCCATATATCCATAACAATTAGGGTTCGGCCATGCAATGGCTGAACCATGATCCTTAGCCCTTTTATCCATGCATGCATACATAAACCATATATACATAGTGTCCATAATATTCCATCATTTACATAGCCTATCTTACCCATTAGGGTTTGTCCATTTTCTATCTCATTTCTTGGATGGATTTTAAATCCATTGGCCATACTATTTTGGCCAACTCTCCAATCCAAAAATGGGATTCCATGGTTTCCTTTAACTCCTTCAAATTAGTAAAATCTTGTTAAGTGATACTTACCGATTCCGTGGCTCCTCTGGTTTCTTTCACTCCTTCTTTCTCCTCTAATCTTCTCCTTAGTCTTTCTTCTTTCTTCCTTCTTGATCTTCGGCCTTGAGAGGGAGAGGGTCTAAGATGAAACCCCCAAGAAAGTGGTTCGGTCTTGGTGAATGTTTGAGAGAGGGAGAGGAGGAGAGAATGGAAATTACCAAGTGTTTCTTTGTCCTAGTATATGGGTCGGCCAAGTTGAGATCCAAATTTCTCTAAGTCTTTCTTTGTCTTTCTCTTAGAGTGATGGTCGGCCAAGAGAGGGAGAGAGGGAGAGAGTGAGATGAGATGGAATGAGATTCAAAAGCCATCTTTCCCATCTTGTCTAGGGTTTGCTTGGGTTAGACTCCACCCTCATCAATGTGGAGTCTTCCCCATGGGCTCTTTGACGAAACAAGAGGTTGCATGCCCTCCACATGGCACACACCACTCTCCTCCCCAATAGTTTTGGCTTGGTTTCATGGGTGGTTTGGTGGTTTGGGTGAGGTGGAACCACCACCTCTCTTTTGACCAATGCATGGTCTAGCATGTACTTCCTTTAAGCTCCTTGTTTAGCCAAGGGGGGTGCATGCCCACATGGCATACCACTCCCATTCCCTAACAGTTTTGCTTTGATGGTTTCCCTTGGGGGTTTGGTGGTCTGATGAGGTGGAACCACCAGCTCTCATTTGGCCAATGTATGGTCCCCACCTAATCTTTTGGTCTAGCCAAGGGGAAAGCATGCCCTCCACATGGCATACCACCCCTTATCCCAACGGTTTTGGTGGAGTGGTTTCCATGAGATGAAACCACCCACTTGACTCACTCCATCTTTTGGCCTTTTAGGTGGCTCACTCCCCATTTGACTCACTCCATTTAATGTAACTCAACTTTAACTCAAGCATTGATTTTATATCTAACTTAGGTCATTATAATTAAATAATTTAATTCCACTCATTACACTTAATCTTCTTTAATTTAACTTTGACTCACCCATGGTTGACTGAGTCAACCATGGTGGTCGGCTCCACCTATGTCTTGGTCCACACGCCACCTCACTTGATGAGGTGGAGTTGGGCCCCACTTGGCTATGCCACTTGGATTTCCACTCCTACACTTGCCAATCAGATGGACCCCATGCCTTTGATTCACAATTGGGTCCATGACCCAATTAAATCCATTTCTTACCCATTTACCCTAATGCTCAATCCATTTTGACCCATTGGGTCCCAATTGGGCGTTTGACCCAATTAAATAAAATCAAGCCTACCCATGGTCCATTGGACCATACTTGGGCCATTGCCCCAACCTTGATCCATCTAATATCCACTCCATCTATAATTCTTAATTTTTCACAATTAAATCAAATAATAGCCAATATATTATTGAATTAAAAATCCGAGCTATTACAACGTGTGCGTGGACTAAGCCACTAAAACGGTTCACACGTAATAAGTTTAGCTTGTGGAATTAAACTTAATGCGAAATTATAATAGACTCTATCCTACCAATTATTAAATAGCAAGGAAGTACAACACTTAACAAATATTACCTTAACTTAGAATGTCCAAAGTAAAAGTCCAAACCATAGCAAGTAGTCTAAATTATTACAGTCCAACAAGCGAAGTACTCAAATTACATATTCATGAATAAACTTAAATAAATCAATCTAGCTCATCTGAGCTCCTAAGCTTTGCTCCGATCACGTCCTTCGCTTCGTCCATTTCTTGCGTCATCATCTAAGGTAGAAGTAGGGCGTTAGACAACGCCCCCAGTAGGTACTCCGAGTAGGGTTAACACATGGATTAGTATAACAAAAACACATAGATATAAATAATATCAAAACTATGCAAGTCAATGCCATGCCATGGGTGTCATATGCCATGAGTCCCACCCATCATCCATATCACAATCACATAGTATCCCTCTTGATGAAAAATCCTCATCAAGGTATCACAATCACATAGTATCTCTCTTGATGGATAATGCACATGAATGTATCCCCACATTTGTTTATCGGTCGCCCCGACGGAGCGTGGACTTCGGTTACAATTCAAACATAATATCCGTCTTGATGGATAATGCACATCAAGGTATCCCCACGTTTGTTTATCAGTCTCCCCGACGGAGCGTGGACTCCGGTTACATCTCCAATCATAGTAACCCTCTTGGTGGACAATGCACATCAAGGTATCCCCACGTTTGGTTATCTGTCGCCCCGACGGAGCGTGAATTCCGGTTACATTTGATCCCTCCCATGCCCTGCATGAGATGCAAATGCAAACATGCTATGTAATAATACAAATCATAGCATTAAAATCCCATCGTTAAGACATATCATTTGATACCAAAATAATGCAAGTAAAACATTCACATATACATATTCCAAGGTTTTCAATAAGGTAGGAATCCTACCAACGTCCAAATACCGAGTCCTTGTATTTCCATCCAAAAAACAATCACCGATCGCGTCAAGCCGATCGCACACCGCTTACGAGATCCCGTTACCTTATTTCATATAAATAAGTCAAACCAATGATCCCTTTGATTTCCAACCATCACTACATTATCCTAAGTCCTTTCCATTTACAACCATAGTCTTTTATTTTAAACCAAGTGGGTCCAACATCATGCCATCTTTTGATTCATTAATCCAAACACACATAAGTTAATCATTTAACATCAATAAAACCCTAAGTCCACAAAACATTCTCCATGGGGCTCGGCCATACACCATGGCCGAACCCATGGTCCTTCATTTCCAACATATTGACATCTTAGCCATTATTTCCTTCCATAGTTGATCACCTAATTCATTTACCCATAACTTAGGTCCAAAACATAGATCTATAGCTAAACATTACACGGATCCATCAACATGGTTTCACAAATGATCCATCAACATGGTTCATGGGGTTCGGCCATACAACATGGCCGAACCCATGATGTTCATTTTCATCCTCCCTTTGAATCATTTACCACCATTAGGTCCATAACCAAAGTCCCTCCATGGCGGGGGTTTAATCATACACTTAGGTCCATCATTTTAAACCATCATCTACCATATTTAAAATCCATTAAAATTACCAACATTCCTCCATCATTTTCATGGTCTTAAATACATCTAAATCCATCAATATCCCTCCATGGGGTTCAGCCATACAACATGGCCGAACCCACGGTCCATGGTTCTTCACCATTTACAACATTTGAGACCATTTAAAATCATTAACATTCCTCCATTATTTCCCTCCTTTAAAACCCTTTAGATCACTAACATACATCCATTTAAAACCTTTTAAAATCATTAACACCCTTCCATGGGGTTCGGCCATACTACATGGCCGAACCCTATGGTTCATTATTTTCTCTTATCCATCAAATACCAATGGTTAGATCACTTGATGGGGTTCGGCCATACACCATGGCTGAACCTCATCCAATCCCTTTTCAGTCCTCAATGGTCCATGCATAATAATCTCGGGTTTGGCCATGCAAGGACCAAACCATTATTCTTAATCATTCACCATTTATTACATGGGACATGCATAAGGTCCTTAGCCATAACAAGATTAGGGTTCGGCCATGCAAGGGCCGAACCATGATTTTTCATGCTTAATCATGCATGCATACATAGTGTCATTAGTAATCCATCTTACCCATTAGGGTCTTGTCCATCTTTTCCATGTCATTTCTTGGATGGATTTTAAATCCATGGCCCATAATATTTTGGCCAACTTTCCAATCCAAAAATGGGATGTTCTTTTAACCTCTTTTCTTACTTAATAAAATCTTATCAACCACTTACAGATTCGGCGACTCCTTTGGTTTCTTTCGTTCCGACTTACTCCTCCGCTCTTTTCCTTCCTTAGTCTTTCTTCTTTCTTCCTCCTTGATCTTCGGCCAAGAGTGAGCTTGAGAGGGAGAGAATCTAAGTCTTCTTCCTTTCTCTTTCTGAGAGGGTCGGCCCTAGGGTTCTTGTCAGAGGGAGAGGAGCTTGAGACGGAAAACTGTAAGTCCTTTCTCCTTTGTCTTAGAGGGAGGGTCGGCCTTGAGTGGGAGGGAGAGAAGCTTGAGATGAAAAATACTCTTAAGTGTTTCTTGTCTTGAGAAGGGGATCGGCAAAGAGAGAGAGGGAGAGAGTGGGATGAGATGAATGAGATCAAAAGCCTTCTTTCCATCTTGTCTAGGGTTTGCTTGGGTTAGACTCCACCCTCATCAATATGGAGTCTTCCCCATGAGTCCATTGACCAAACAAGGGAGTACATGCCCTCCACATGGCACATACCACCCCCATCCAACGGTTTTGGCTTGTGGGTTCCTCTTGGTGGTTTGCATGAGATGGAACCTCCATCTCTCCTTTGACCAATCCATGATCTTGCATGCCTCCACATGGCACACACCGCACTTCCAACGGTTTTGGGCTTGGTGGTTTTCTCTTGGTGGTTTGGTGGTTTGCATGAGATGGAACCACCACCTCTCCTTTGCCCAATCATGGTCCTTGCATGTCCTCCACTTAAGCTCTTTGTCTAGCCAAAGGGGGTGCATGCACTCCACATGGCACACACCACCCTCATCCCAACGGTTTTGGTGGAGTGGTTTCCATGAGATGAAACCATCCTCTTGACTCACTCCATCTTTTGATCTTTTATGTGACTCACTCCCCATTTGACTCACTCCATTTAAATGCAACTCATTTCTCAACTCAATCATTTGAATTTATATCTAACTTAGGTTATTATAGTTAAATAATTTAATTCCACTCACTACATTTAATCTCCTTTAATTTATCTTTGACTCACCCACGGTTGACCAAGTCAACCATGGTGGCCGGCCCCACTTGTGCCTTAGCCCACACGCCACCTCACTTGATGAGGTGGAGTTGGGTCCCTCTTGGCTAGCGAAGTAGGGTCTGAAACGACTTATACAAAAAGCTCCAGATGAGCTGTTCTCATTTCCGATTCAAGTTCCCAGGTGGCTTCCTCATTACCATGTCGATCCCATACCACCTTCACGAACTGAATGGCGCGGTTCCATAGTACTCTTTGTTCTTTCCCGATCACTATGACCGGCTTCTCCACATATGTTACGTCGCTTTGCACATCCACATCTTGCACGTTCAACACGTGTGAAGGATCAGGGTTGTATTTCCTCAACATGGACACATGGAACACATCGTGCAAAGATGATAACTGTGGAGGAAGTACCAACTGATAAACCACCTCCCCCACCCTCTTCAGGATTCGGAACGGCCCCACAAATCTAGGTGACAATTTCCCTTTCTTCCAGAATCACATGTGTCCCTTCCGTGGGGAGACTTTTAAGAACACTAAGTGTCCCACCTCAAACTCAAGGATCCTTCTCCTCTTGTCAGCGTAGCTTTTCTGATGACTCTGCGCAGTAAGTAGGTGTTGTCGTATCAACTTAATCTGCGCCGTAGTCTATGTAACTAGCTCGGGTCCAATAAGTGCAGGTTCACCGACCTCTGTCCAGCACACTGGTGACCTACATGGCCTACCATACAAGGCCTCGAATGGAGCCTTGTGGAGACTTGTCTGATAACTATTGTTGTAAGAGAACTCCACCAGCGGCAAGTGATCCTCCCATCCACCATTGAAGTCTAGCATACATGCTCTCAGCATATCCTCCAATGTCTGTATCGTCCTCTCCGACTGTCCATCAGTCTGTGGGCGGAATGTTGTGCTAGTCAATAGATCCGTCCCCATAGCCCACTGCATGCTCTGCCATACTCTACCGGTGAATCAACCATCTCTATCAGACACAATAGTCCGGGGAATACCATGTAGTCTGATGATATCCTAGATGTACCGTCAACCCAAGGTCTCAGATGAATCTGTCATCTTGATGGGAAGGAAGTGTGCTGACTTGGTGAATCGATCTAGCACGACCCATATTGCATCGTTGCCCTTTGATGACTTTGGAAACCCTGTGGCAAAATCCATAGAGATGTGTTGCCATTTCCACTCTGGCACTAGTAAGAGTTTGAGTAATCCTGGTGGCTTATGATGTTCCGTATTAACCTGCTGACAGGTTAGGCAGTGACCAACAAACTCTACCACATCTTTCTTGAGTCCATACCACCAATAGTGCCTCTTCAGATCATGATACATCTTGGTGCTGCCCGGACGGATAGAGAGTTTGGTTTGGTGTACCTCGATCAACAACTCTCTTCTACAGCTCTTAGGCACATATGTCCTACCTCGGAACACAAGACCTTATGTCGGTCGTAATTCCTATTCCGGTATAACCTCACCAGTAGACATCTTGGTCCATATCTCCTCCACGTCCGGATCTGTCCGTTGCTCCTGTTCAATTTTTGAGACCATGTTGGACCGTATGATTAGATTATATACGCTCCCATGGTTCTTGATAAACAAGTTGAATTCTCGGATGGTATTCAACATCTCCCATTCCTTTCTGATCAAACTGGTCACTGTGGCATGTGACATGTGTAACGCCCCGCCCTCTCCGAGATAAATTTAGAGTATTTTTTTTTTATAAATAAACAGGACAAGGGCGGAGGGACGTCACGACGCGAGCTAAGTTCGGACTTCCAAAGTCCGACCCTTAATTGGCCACCTATGTGTGCATAGACTAACCCACGATAACAAACCACACATGGAACTAAACAATGTCATGCGGAATAAACTAGACTAACTGCGGAATTAGTTTGAACAGATAGCAAGTACAAGTCATACTTTTTAGTTTACTTAAACCAAATTAAGATTCATTAATGCATACTCAAACCATAGCAAACAACTACATTATTACATGTCATATAAAGTATTCAAACAACAACAATTATAAATCCATTCCAGCACTCAAGCATTTACGTTTGGCTCCCCTCCTGGTCATCGACCTTCTCTTTCCCCTTCTTTGTTCCTGCATTATCCTCTGAGGATAGAATTAGGGCGTTAGATCAACGCACCCAGTAGGTTCCCGATCAGGGTTACCACATGGTTAGCTTATAAAATCATGCATATGTATCATACTACATGATAATCAATAAAACATCTGAAAACGAATGCTATGTATATGCACATGTAATGAGTCCTACCCATCACAAATCTACATAGCCATTATCTCAAGAAACTCTTACGTCAAGATATTCCAGAGTAGTCCTCATTTCCTCCGGATGGGTAAGCCAGAGTAATCCACATTTCCTCTGGGTATGGTACTTATGTCAAGTTAATCTAGAGTAATCCACATTTCCTCTGGATAGGATACTTATCATTATGTTGTTCCATTCCCATCACCCCATGCCATGCATGAGATGTCAATGCATTGTATATCATTTGTAAATAAATAGTTCATCATTCAAAACCACATTTGAAACATAATAACAAATACAACATATCTCATAAAAACATGATAAAACAAAATATATTTGTGGTTACAAGTAGGTAGGGAAACCTACTGAAGATTCACTTCAGTGTTCGATCTTTCTTTAGCGTCACTTGCTCACGACTTGCCCGCCGTTCACGTCCGTCACCTTGTCCATATAACAATAAGTAAAACATACTATCCTTTAATTATTCATTCACATCTAAGACCCAAAACATCTTGTGAGGTTCGGCCATACCCATGGCCGAACATCACCAACTTAGGATTTAACCTCCTTTTTCGTTTGATCAATTCTTAAATACTTAACCATTTAAACATGTCTTGGTAGGGTTCTGCCATACACCATGGCCGAACCATACCACCTTGGTTTTAACTCTTCATTCATGACGTTTTAAACTTTTTCTACCCATATTTACATTATTACTCGTATTTACAGCTTTGCCACTAGGCTAAGCCATATCAAAAACCATTGTCCACAACAACCAATGATTAATCTTATTGATCACCATTATCCCAAAATCAATCCATCTTAGTGGGGTTCGGCCATACCACATGGTCGAACCTCACCATCACACTTTTGATCCATTTTATTCTTCATTCATAATACTTGGTGGGGTTCGGCCATACCCATGGCCGAACCTCACCCCTTTGATTTTGGTGCCCCATTTTGCCTTTCTTTTTGATGAGCACTAACGTCCAAATCCATCACTCTTTCAGTTATATTAAACCCTTTAAAACATCATGGAACCAATAACAAATATTACCATAGACTTAGTCTATTTAACCCATGTAATGGTCCATGGGGTTTGGCCATACACATGGCCGAACCCAATGGTTCCCTTGGCTCAATTGTTCCAATATTTGTATATCAATTGGACTCTACCCTTTAACCATGTTAACCACATGGTTCAGCCATCCAATGGCCAACCCAAAACAGCAAACTTATATTCATTTAATTCCCATAAAAACACCATACAATAATCATATGATTTCATGGGGTTCGGCCATGCTCATTGGCCGAACCCTATGGCCTTTGGTTTGAACCTCTTAGACATTCATCTTATGTCTAAATTAATCCCCCAAAATAGTAATTCCTTTGCATAGTTTTAACTTACAAAAGAAACCATCAAAATTCCAACATCATTTCATGCGGTTCGACCATCCAAGGTGGCTGAGCCCAATGGTCCATTTTATCAATTTATATCCATGGTTTAGACCCATGTTACCTTCAGTCCTTCATGACATTCAAATCCATGTTTTAACCCTCTTTAAAACATGCATTTCAAATCCAATAAAAACATCTAAACCAGTCCCACAAATTGCATGGTTTTTATGTTTCAAACACCATATAAAACCAACCAATTATTTCCATGGGGTTCGGCCCTCCAAGGTGGCAGAACCCAATGATCCCTTTTACAATTTTAAAACCTCCATTACTCAAGGTTAAAACCTTGATGCATTCGGCCATACCCATGGCCAAGTACATGCTCCATTTGTTCCATCTTATTAAACAAAATAACACCTAAACACTTACCAATCTTCCTTTGCCTTTGCTCATTGCCTTCTTCCCTCTTGTTTCCTTCTTTCTTCCTTAATCCTTTGCCGAAATGGTGCTGGATCAAATGGTGAAACACAGCAACAGGTTCGGCCAAGAGAGAGAGTTTGGAGAGAGGGAGAGAGATAAGGATTTCCTTAGGATTTCTTGTGTGAAAAACGGCCATATGAGATGGTCTATCCCTTTTGCAGTTCAGCCCCAACTTCCATTCATTTCCCTCATTAAACTTTGATAAAATCAATGGGATATTGGGTGCCATCCAAGGCACCCCTTCATCCATACGTTGCATCCATTCGTTTTTAACACATGCATCTCATGAGATGAGATGATGCCGCCCAACCTTGGTGTCCCTTGGCTTTGGCCAACGCACCTCTTTATCCAACGACTAGGATTTGTTTGGTTAAGAGTTGTGTGAGATTAGAACTCCTTTCCACTTCCTCTTGACTCACTTGACTCATGATCTTTTTATTCCAACTCAACACATTTAATGCACCATATTTGAGTCAACTCTTTTCTTAATTAAAACTCACTCCAAATCAGTCCAACTCAAGCTGAACTAACACACACTTGAGCTCATCTGAGGACCCACACGGTCAGCCGTGGTCAACTTGGTCAACCCGACCCATTGGGTCCCCAATCAGCCCCTTGACCCGTTTTGACAACATGACCCATTAATGGGCTGATTTTGCCATTTTTAAGTGGTTTTCACTTGTGCATCAAGACCTACTGATTTTTGCTATACTTGATTTCCAATCAGTTCAGCTTAACCCTATTTAAATTGAGCACACCCAATGGTCAAATAATCCATTATGACCCATTGGGTCTCAATTGAGCCCTTTGACCCATTTAGCCATTTTCGACCCAATTGATGTACATTACCCATCCAATCAAATTTGACATTTATAATGTGCTCATAGGGTCTTAATTTGAGTAATGGGCCCCACAATTTTCTCATTTAACATCATAATTAATAAATTTACTAACCCAGGGGCATTTTCATAATTATCCACTTCGTTGAGAAATTGGGGTGTTACAACATGCGGCTGAGGGCATTTGCCACTTTGTTCACCTTGTCAGGATGATATCGAAGCACAAAATCATAGTCTTGTAGATATTCGATCCTCCTGCGCTGCCTCATGTTGAGTTCCTTCTGATCAAACAAATATTTCAGACTTTTGTGATCTGAAAACACCTCAAACTTCTCACAATGAAGATAGTGTCTCTAGCTCTTGAGAGCGAAGACCACTTCGGCTAGTTCCAGATCATGCGTGGGATAGAGGCGTTGATGAATTTTCAACTGTCTTTAACCATAAGCCACCACACGATGACTTTGACTGAGAGCACACCCAAGTCCTTCTCCTGAAGCATCGCAATGTACCTCATAGCCCTTGCCTCTTTCCGGCAAAATCAGAATAGAAGCAGTTGTAAGCCTCTTCTTCAGTTCCTCGAATCTCCGGTTGCATACATCCGACCACTCAAATTTGACCCCTTTCTGAGTGAGTCGGGTAAGTGGAGATGCAATCTTGGAGAAGTCCATGATAAACTTCCTATAGTAACCGGCCAATCCCAGAAAGCTGAGGATCTCGGTCATATTCGTCGGTGCCTTCCATTCTCTCACTGCTGCCACCTTAGCCGGGTCCATGGCTATACCTTCTGCTAATATAATATGCCCCAAGAAGTTAACCTCAGATAGCCAGAATTCACACTTGCTAGCTTTGCCATACAACTGATGCTTCTTCAGGGTGTCCAGGACTATCCGTAAGTGTTCAACATGTTCCTCTTGACTTTTGGAATAGATCAGCATGTCATCAATAAATACAATCACAAACTGGTCCAAGTAAAGATGGAAGATCCTCTTCATCAGATCCATGAACAGCCAGTGCATTTGTAAGTCCAAACGGCATGACTACATACTCATATAGACAATATCGTGTCCTGAAAGCTATCTTCTCTATGTCCTCCTCCCTAACCCGGATTTGATGGTAACCGGACATCAGATCAATCTTGGAGAAGTGGTTGGAACCCCTAAGTTGATCAAATAGGTCATCAATCCTGGGTAGAGGGTACTTGTTCCTGACAGTCAGCTGGTTCAATTTTCTGTAATCCACACACATCCGAAGGGTACCGTCATTCTTCTTCATAAATAATATCGGGGCTCCTCAAGACGATGTGCTGCTTCGGATGAATCCCAGTCTGAGCAATTCATCAATCTACTTCTTCAACTCGGACATCTCAGTTGGTGCCATCCGGTAATGTGGCAATGACACTGGAGTAGTGCCAGGATATAGCTTGATCTCAAAGTCAATTCCCTCTTGGGTGG
The DNA here is from genome assembly GCA_013350335.1 of Chimonanthus salicifolius. Lineage (NCBI taxonomy): Eukaryota > Viridiplantae > Streptophyta > Magnoliopsida > Laurales > Calycanthaceae > Chimonanthus > Chimonanthus salicifolius. The sequence continues at coordinate 66,665,434 of CM023533.1, forward strand.
CAAGCCAGGGAGCTCTATTGGGAATACCACCGCATAGTCTGTCACTACCGTCGAAAGCTCAGCCACCGGTGCCTTATCTAATCTGATGCTGTTGAATACCATGTGGTTCAGTTCTTCATGCAGTCTTTGGGTCATAGGGATGCTCTGTCTGTTAGCATGTACCACATATTGTTTTCCCTCGGGTGACCAAAATATCACCCTGCAGAGATGGCAATCAATTTTGGCCTGAAAGCTAGCCAACCAGTCCATGCCAAAGATGATGTCGTACTCAGTCATATCGAGTACCAGATAGTTGACCTCAAATCTGAATCCAGCGAGTTCAGTGTTCATTGTTGTGCATATAAGTCCCAATGATGTGTCTCCGACGGGGGATACAATAGTAAGTGATGTGGACAATTTTTGTACTTAGGTGCCCGTAGCAGATATGAATGCAGCAGATACAAATGAGTGGGATGCGCCAAAATCAAATAATGCAAAGGCATAGGAACTACCGACTACGGCCATACCTTGAATCACGGAGTGATCCACCGCCACTAGAGGAGCTAAGGTATACAGTCGCCCAGATCCTGTAGGGTTAGGTGCCCGTCCCGTCTGGTTGTATGCCCTGGTTCCTTGTGAATGAACTGCTCTGGCTAGATGGCGAAAGGAACCCTGGAGTGAGAGGGTCTGCTGTTTTGTGGACATTCCCTCTTGCAGTGGCCCTGTTGGCCACACTGGTAACAGGTGTTCCCACCTCGGGGGACTTGAGAGACTGATGCTGATGGGGAGGGTTGGTTGGGACGAAAGCCCTTTGTTGACCCAGTGGAAGGTGAGGGTCTCCCAAGGTTAGGTCGAAACCTTTTGTTGGGACGAAATGTACCTCCCTCACTCTGACCTCGGCGGTTGTCCACAAACTGCACTGTCTCGGCCATCTCCTGCTCCGCTATAGTGGCCCTGCTGACCACCTTCGCCATTGTAGGTGCCTTGAAAATGGTCACCTTGGCCCTAATGCTTGGTTGTTGAAGGCCCCGCTCAAACTTGCGAGCCCTTCGGTGCTCCGTGTCCACCATATATAAGGCATAACAAGATAGGCGGACGAACTCCTGGTAGTACTCCGCCACAGTCATGGTGCCTTGCACCAAAGATAGGAACGCTTGGGTGTGGCGCTCCTTCTCTTCCTTTGGGAAGTAGTGGTCCAAAAACATAGCTGAGAACTACTCCCACGTCATCACAGTCCTTTCTCCTTCCTGAATGAGCACTCGCTGTCGCTCTATCACCTCCCACCATTTGCCAGCATCATCAATCAGTTGGGAGGTAGCCAGCAATATCTTATCTTCATGACTCGAGATCTTTAGTAGTGTCAAGATCTGACTAATTTTCCTCAGCCAATTTTCTGCTCCGACATGCCCTTCTTTCCCTTTAAAGTAAGGGGGGCGCTGCTGTTGGAAATCCTTGACCATCCTCCAGTCATTTGCCTCGCTGGTGGCGCATTTCTGTTTCCGTTCATGTGTTGATGAAGAACGGAAAGTAACTACCGCTTGGACCAAGTTTTGTAGCTCGGGAGGCACCACGGGTATGTTCATGCTATTTTGTCCCTCCTCTTGATTAGGTGGCTGCACCTCCTCTTGTTAGGGTTGCTGCACCTCTTCCTCTACACGTGGGTTTTGTCGAGTTCTTCTTCTCGGAGGCATTTTCCTAAGTCATTTAAAAAAATCGTTGACTTAGTTTCATCGTAAAGTTTGTGTTTTCATATTTTTGGGGAAATTGCCAAATAAGCACCTTATTTTTGGGGAAAAACTTCGTAAGTATCAAGTGTTGTTTCTCAATTTGGGGAAATCGTGGAAATGTCTCCTATTTTGCTAAGTTTGATAAATCCATCACTGTTTCTTAATTTGGGGAAAATCCAGATGTTTCTCATTTTCGGGGAAATTTTTCCTATGTATTAGGTGTTGTCTCTAAATGTGGGGGAAAAATCATTCATGTTTCTCATTTTTGGGGAAATATGCCCTATCTTGCTACGTTTGATAAATCCAACTTATAGTGATTGTCCTTTCCTTACTATCACTCCTTTGTCGTCAAATGTTGCTCTCAGATTGAATGCTTCAGTGAGTCTAACGAAGTAAATTAATCTGGCCCCCGTGCAGCGGACTCCGAAGAGTCGGTCAATTGGGATTCTTATATGTCAGTGAGACATGATACTTTCTTAATCTTACTTTAAAAGATTCATTCTTCCAGTTTCGCTCTGATACCAATTGTAACGTCCCGCCCTTTTTCACTCGCCGAAAATTAGAGTCTATTTTTTTTTTTTAAATAAAAGAGTGAGAGAGAGCGAGACATCACGACACAAGCTAAGTCTGAGCTTCCAAAGGCCGGCCCTTAACTGACCAACCATACGTGTACATGGACTAAGCCACTAAAACGGTTCACACGTAATAAGTTAAGCTTGCGGAATTAAAGTTAATGCGGAATTATAATAGAGTCTATCCTACCAATTATTAGATGTCAAGGAAAGTACATCACTTAACCATACGTGTACATGGACTAAGCCACTAAAACGGTTCACACGTAATAAGTTAAGCTTGCGGAATTAAAGTTAATGCGGAATTATAATAGAGTCTATCCTACCAATTATTAGATGGCAAGGAAGTACATCACTTAACAAATATTACCTTAACTTAAAATGTCCAAAGAAAAAGTCCAAACCATAGCAAGTAGTGTAAATTATTACAGTCCAACAGGCTAAGTACTCAAATTACATATTCATAAATAAACTTAAATAAATCAATCTAGCTCATCCGAGCTCCTAAGCTTGGCTCCGATCACGTCCTTTGCTTCGCCCATTTCGTGTGTCATCATCTAATGTAGAAGTAGGGCGTTAGACAACGTGCCCAGTAGGTACTCGGAGTAGGATTAACACATGGATTAGTATAACAAACACACATAGATATAAATAACATCAAAACTATGCAAATCAATGCCATGCCATGGGTGTTATATGCCATGAGTCCCACCCATCATCCATATCACAATCACATAGTATCCCTCTTGATGGAAAATCCTCATCAAGGTGTCACAATCACATAGTATCCCTCTTGATGGATAATGCACATCAAGTTATCCCCACGTTTGTTTATCGATCGCCTCGACAGAGCGTAGACTTCGGTTACATCTCCAATCATATTACCCCTCTTGATGGATAATGCACATCAAGGTATCCCCACGTTTGGTTATCGGTCGCCCAGATGGGGCGTAGACTTCGGTTACATTTGATCCCTCTCATGCCATGCATGAGATGGAAGTGCAAACATGCTATGTAATAATACAAATCATAGCATTAAAATCCCATCATTAAAAGATATCATTTGATACCAAAATAATTCACGTAAAACATTCACATATACAAATTTCATGGTTTTCAATAAGATAGGAATCCTATCAACGTCCAAATACCGAGTCCTTGTATTTCCGTCCAAAAATCGATCACCGATCGCGTCAAACCGATCGTACACCGCTTGCGAGATCCCGTTACCTTATTACATATAAATAAGTCAAACCAATGATCCCTTTGATTTCCAACCGTCACTACATTATCCTAAGTCCATTCCATTTACAACCATAGTCTTTTATTTTAAACCAAGTGGGTGCAACATCATGCCATCTTTTGATTCATTAATCCAAACACACATAAGTTAATCATTTAACATTAATAAAACCCTAAGTCCACAAAACATTCTCCATGGGGCTCGGCCATACACCATGGCCGAACCCATGGTCCTTCATTTCCAACATATTGACATCTTAGCCATTATTTCCTTCCATAGTTGATCACCTAATTCATTTACCCATAACTTAGGTCCAAAACATAGATCTATAGCTAAACATTACACGGATCCATCAACATGGTTTCACAAATGATCCATCAACATGGTTCATGGGGTTCGGCCATACAACATGGCCGAACCCATGATGTTCATTTTCATCCTCCCTTTGAATCATTTACCACCATTAGGTCCATAAGCCAAAGTCCCTCCATGGCGGGGGTTTAATCATACACTTAGGTCCATCATTTTAAACCATCATCTACCATATTTAAAAGCCATTAAAATTACCAACATTCCTCCATCATTTTCATGGTCTAGATACATCTAAATCCATCAATATCCCTCCATGGGGTTCGGCCATGCATGGTCCATGGTTCTTCACCATTTACAACATTTGAGACCATTTAAAATCATTAACACCCTGCCATTATTTCCCACCTTTAAAACCCTCTAAATCACTAACATACATCCATTTAAAACCTTTTAAAATCATTAACACCCTACCATGGGGTTCGGCCATACTACATGGCCGAACCCTATGGTTCATTATTTTCTCTTATCCATCAAATATCAATGGTTAGATCACCTGATGGGGTTCAGCCATACACCATGGCCAAACCTCATCCAATTCCTTTTTAGTCCTCAATGGTCCATGCATAATAATCTAGGGTTTGGCCATGTAAGGGCCAAACCATGATTCTTAATCCTTCACCATGTCTTACATGGGACATGCATAAGGTCCTTAGCCATAACAAGATTAGGGTTCAGCCATGCAAGGGCCGAACCATGATTTTTCATGCTTAATCATGCATGCATACATAGTGTCCTTAGTAATCCATGCTACCCATTAGGGTTTTGTCCATCTTTTCCACCTCATTTCTTGGATGGATTTTAAATCAATGGCCTATAATATTTTGGCCAACTATCCAATCCAAAAATGGGATGTTCTTTTAACCTCTTTTCTTACTTAATAAAATCTTATCAAGCACTTACCGATTCGGCGACTCCTCTGGTTTCTTTCATTCCGACTTGCTCCTCCGCTATTTTCCTTCCTTAGTCTTTCTTCTTTCTTCCTCCTCGATCTTCGGCCAAGAGTGAGCTTGAGAGGGAGAGAATCTAAGTCTTTTTCCTTTGTTTTGTTGAGAGGGTCGGCCCTAGGGCTTTTGTGAGAGGGAGAGGAGCTTGAGACGGAAAACTCTAAGTCCTTTCTCCTTTGCCTTAGAGGGAGGGTCAGCCTCAAGTGGGAGGGAGAGAAGCTTGAGATGAAAAATAGTGTTTCTTGTCTTGAGAGGGGGATCAGCAAAGAAAGAGAGAGAGAGAGAGTGAGATGAGATGAATGAGATCCAAAACCTTCTTTCCATCTTGTCTAGGGTTTGCTTGGGTTAGACTCCACCCTCATCAATATGGAGTCTTCCCCATGAGTCCATTGACCAAACAAGGGAGTGCATGCCCTCCACATGGCACATACCACCCCCATCCTGTAACGCCCGCCCCTTTTCACTGTAAAATCAGAGTACATTTTTTTTTTAAATAAAATTGACAAAGGGCGCGGACGTCACGACGCGAGTTAAGTTCCGAGCTTCTAAAGCCCGGCCCTTAACTGGCCAACCCTACGCGTGCGTGGAACATAAGTCCACGAGTACGGTTCACGCATAGCAAGTAAGCTAAGCCCGGCCCTTAACTGGCCAACCCTACGCGTGCGTGGAACATAAGTCCACGAGTACGGTTCATGCGTAGCAAGTAAGCTAACAGAACATAAAAATAAGTGCGGATGATCATAGAACTATCCTACCAGTTCTTCAGATAGCAGGGAAGAAATACCCAATTAATTACGAAAATGCCATTATACTGTATTATCCAAAATAATACCTAAACATAGCAAACTACCTAAATTATTACATTTTCGACAAGCTAACTATACAAATACATCTTTTCCAAAATGAAGTAAAACAAAATAATTAATCCGCCTCCCCAAGCTCCTAAGCTTGGCTTCCGTCTCGCCCTTCCGGTCCACCATCTCCTGCATCGTCAGCTAGGGTAGAAGTAGGGCATTAGAACAACGCGCCCAGTAGGATTCCGAGTAGGGCTAGCACATGGGTTAGTAATAACCACATACAGATAATAACACAGTGAAAACTATAAACCACCATATACTGAAATATAAGTAAATGATATGCCATGGGTGTCAATGTTATGAATCCCACCCATCATTCCTGCCATATACTGTCATATCCCTCTTGACGGAAAAACCTCGTCAAGATATGTCCAACCGCAAAATATCCCCCTTGACGGCAAAGCCTCGTCAAGGTGTCCCCATGCCTGTTCTCGGTCGCCCCGACGGAGCATGGACTCCGGTTTGTTTATTTTTATTTTTTCCGCCCATGCCATGCATGAGATGTAATGCATTATGCTATGTACTATTTATAACTCATAACCTTAAGATATCATACATAGCCTTAATTTATAATGCATAACCTTAATCATAGTTCATAGCCATTAAATAAAATCCATCTTAAACATAGCATCCATAATTGTAAAAACCCATCATAAGATAAATACTAATCAATAAAATATGACAAAAATACCATCACACATCCATGGCTTACAAATAGGTAGGAATCCTACCGAATACCGACTCGCGTCTTTATTTCGTTTTCGTCCGACAATCCGGCTACCGACTCGCGTACCGCTCGCGCTATCCGGTACCTTATTAAATTACCAAATCAATCCAAGTTTTAATCATTTCCAAGCCCATAAATCATAACTTAGTGAGTTTCTTCATTTTAGCCAATAATAACCATTTGTGCCACTACCCCTTTACATAACCAATTACTCATTCATTCATGCCTATTTAAGCCTAAAATTGATCCACAACCTAGGTCCTTAACTTAGGTCCATTATTGACTTACCAAAACATTAAAATTTGTCATGTAATTAATCTAACCATTACTCATTTAAACCCATTCAAACCCCATACTTAATCACATATATACCCATTGACCGGTTGGCCAGTTAAGGGCCGGGCTTTAGAAGCTCGGAACTTAACTCGCGTCGTGACGTCCGCGCCCTTTGTCACTTTTATTTAAAAAAAAAAATGTACTCTGATTTTACGGTGAAAAGGGGCGGGCGTTACACATCCAACGGTTTTGGCTTGTGGTTTCCTCTTGGTGGTTTGGTGGTTTGCATGAGGTGGAACCACCACCTCTCCTTTGACCAATCCATGATCTTGCATGCCTCCACATGGCACACACCACACTTCCAACGGTTTTGGGCTTGGTGGTTTGGTGGTTTGCATGAGATGGAACCACCACCTCTCCTTTGCCCAATCATGGTCCTTGCATGTCCTCCACTTAAGCTCTTTGTCTAGCCAAGGGGGTGCATGCCCTCCACATGGCACACACCACCCTCATCCCAACGGTTTTGGTGGAGTGGTTTCCATGAGATGAAACCACCCTCTTGACTCACTCCATCTTTTGATCTTTTATGTGACTCACTCCCCATTTGACTCACTCCATTTAAATGCAACTCATTTCTCAACTCAATCATTTGAATTTATATCTAACGTAGTTTATTACAATTAAATAATTTAATTCCACTCACTACATTTAATCTCCTTTAATTTATCTTTAACTCACCCATGGTGGTGGCCGGCCCCACTTGTACCTTAGCCCACACGCCACCTCACTTGATGAGGTGGAGTTGGGTCCCTCTTGGCTATGCCACTTGGATTTCCACTCCTACACTTGCCACCACACTTGATGAGGTGGACCCCATGTCTTTGATCTTAATTGGGTCCATGACCCAATTAAATCCATTCCTTACTCATTTACCCTAATGATCAATCATCTTGACCCATTGGGTCCCAATTGGGCATTTGACCCAATTGACCATCATTGACCCAATTAAATGGAATTGATCCTATCCATGGTCCATTGGACCATACTTGGGCCATTGCCCCAACTTTGATCCATCTAACATCCACTCCATCTATAATTCTTAATTTTTCACAATTAAATCAAATAATAGCCAATATATTTATTGTATTAAAAATCCGGGCTATTACAAATCCAATATAAAACTTTGTAATTCAGTTGACTGAATCAGGAATTCAGTCGACTGAAACATAACTAGATCCCATATGTGCTTTACCTGCATACTTTCAGTCTACTGAATCATAAGATTCAGTCGGCAGAAACACAACCAGATCTCATATGTACTTAGCCAGTACACTTTCAGGCGACTGAATCATAAGATTAAGTTGGCTAAAATACAACCAGATACTATACGTGCTTGACTAACTTTGGGTAAGTATACCTTTAGTCGACAGAATCATAAGATTCGGTCGACTGAAACATTCCAGATCACTTATTTGTTTGGTACGTATACGTTCAATTGACAGAATCAAAGATTCAGTCAGCTGAAATACCAATAGACCCCATCTGTGTTTAGCCAGTGTACTTTTAGTCGACCGGATCATGAGATTCATTCGACTGACTTTGGGTCAGTTCCTTTTTATGCCTTGCCAGTCCACTTTCAGTCGACTGAATCATAAGATTCAGTCGGCTGAAACACCCAGATATCTGTTATGTGCTCGACCAACACACTTTCAGTCTACTGAATCATAAGATTCAATCAGTTGAAACACCCAAATATCCCTTGTGTGCCCAGCCAGCTCACTTTTAGTCCACTGAATCTTGAGATTCAGTCGACTAACTTTTTGTCAGTTCACTGTGTTTGCATATCTTGTACAATCCTTCTCCATAAAATTCATTTTTTATCATATCTAAACATGGATTTCATCTTTCATACTTTAATTAGTATATTTACTTTACCCACTAGTCAAGGTTTGGGCCTTTTCCATAATTCATTCAATTCTTAATATCATATCATGGATTCGAATATCACCTTATTTTTGTTTCAACCCGTTACCATTTCTTGGATGGATTTCCAACTCCATGGCCTTATAAAATGACATTCTTGCACACATTACCTCATGCATGGCATGGGAGGGAACAAATATGACCAGCAAGCCAAGTTCTGAGTGGTCTGGACATAACTTAGACTTAAGATTAGCTTATATGAAGCTATATGAACTGTTGAGATTTGGCCACGTCCGGTTGATAGAAAGGCACGACGTGATTGGGCCAAAGAGCTCCTGGGTAGTCAGTCCCGAAACCCTACGCAGAGGGAGGAGTCCACACTCCATCAGTAGCCTGGTTAATTTGTGGATGGGTACATAGTGCCCTGGTGGTTGCCGCCTCAAACACTGTGGACATAATTGGCCAAAGAAACCATTGATTGATTTATGATGTGATTGGGTATGGAAATTGGGTGGAATTTCATTTGGCATTGAAACTCATGAAATGACACTTATGTTAGCATGATTATGACATGGACATCATGCATTGTTTTATTACTTAAAAGATGTTTTACAAATATGACGTTAATGATGTATATACCCTTTATTTATGTTAATCTAATATTACTCCTATGTGTACCATAACCCTAACTGGAATACCTACTGGGCATATTGACTAATGCCCTACTTCTATCATATAAAGGATGGAACAGGGAATGATAAGGAAAATGACGTGGGACCGGAGGGAGCCAAGCGTAGGAGCTTGGGAAGATTTAATTGTATATTACTTAGTTTTTGATTAAAATGATGTATTCGGAGGACTTACATTTTGGATTGTAATAACTTAGAACTTATTTGCTATGGTTTGATAATCCTTAAGTTTATTGGAATTTTATGGTGATTGGGTTTCCTTGCCTAATGATGACAAGAGAATGAATAACATCTTATTCACATAACTTATTCCGCAAACAATAAGATAAAAGTGTTTAAACGTTTTAGTGGACTTAAGCCATGCATACGTAATGGTGGCCAGTCAAGGGTCGGGTTTTGGAAACTAGGACTTGACTCGTGTCGTGACGACCCGTCCTCTCTCACTTATAAAAAAAAAAAAACTATACTCTGATTTATGTAAGTGAAAAAGGGCGGGGTGTTACAGTTCCACAAGCCAGTACTGGTCCAAGCCACAAGCTAGTCCATGTGCATTTCACGCAGCGGGTCAATCCATTGTGGAACTCAAGCCCAAGTTCTCAAGCCCAAAGACAAGTCCAAGGGTTGAGGTCCAAGCCCAAAGTCCAATGGTCCATGAATCAAGTTTGAATTCACCCAAGTCCATACCCAATTAACCATGGCCATAACCCTTAACCCAATTTCACATCCATGCCATCAAATCCTCACCTTAAATCCTAACCTTCCATCCCATATACCAAAATTAGGTCAAACCTTAGAGCCATCTTCAAATCCAAACCATATATGCACAAACATTAGATCTAGGCCGTCCAACCTCTCTATCATCTAGATTAACCTTATGATAACCTCTATTCATGCATCACATATTCATCCATCTACTTAGATCATCCATCAACTATCTAAAACATTAGATCTTAGGACATATCATCCCAACCATCCATATCATTCATAAACCTAGGAGAAACCCTAGAGCCACCTTACCTACACAATGCATACATTCATCATTTTAGATTTAAGACATGCATTTCATTATCCATTTAGATCAACCCGTCCATTAGATACCTTACCATGTATTTTACCGAATTAACCCTAGAACCATAAGATCTTAACCCCATTTAATCTTAGCCATCCACTCATTAAACCCTTAAGTATAGACAACTTGAGGTACAAGCCAGCCTCCATGCTCATTTTGCAACCCTTATCCCCTTGATTTTTGCATCTAATTTCTCTCCATGCACTTGAACCAAAAGTCATCCACATTCATTCATGATACATCACCTACTTATCATCCCCAAAGCCCACATGTTGTTGCAATTTTTTATCCCCTTCATACGCATACACCTAGTCAACTCTCCACATCACCTATGTTATCTCCGCTATTCAATCACCTCAACTTCAAATCTCCACCATCCATTATCATCACCCTAAGCCCTAAAACCAACACTCCAAATTCGTGTGAGCCTATCCCCATCCAAAATCCTCTCTAACTTTTCATGCACTCAAAACCAAGCCACCTAGACATCCTAAAATTCGACCATGCCCTTGTAAACCCTAACCTTTTCCAACCTTTAATCCCATCCATCGAACTCCATTGAGATTTAATCCAAGCCACTCCTTGTTCACTTAAACCTTGATTTAATCCCAGCCATACATTCAATCTTGAGCCTATAAATACTCCATCACCCCAAAACCAAATTCGAATTTCACCTAGAGCTCAAGAGGATCTAAAGTTGAAAAAATACACTGACGATAGGAGCATACTCAAAAATTGCTATTTTGGGAACATTTCTATTTTTGGCAACACTTTAAAATTGGAAACTTTTTATTTGTTGAAAGTTCTAATTTTAGGAAGTTTCCTTTAATAGGAGATTTTTTAAAATATCAATTTTCGATTAAGTCTATTTTTGAAGATTTGCTAACCTTTGAAACTGCCATATTTAGAATTTTCTATTTTTGGAAATTTTCTAATTAAGTTTCTTATTTTATCAAATATGTGTTAATCTTGAAAATCTGTTTTATTTTGGAAAAAAAATCTATTTATAGAAAAATCCATTTTTGGAAAGTTTTCTATTTTTGGAAACAATCCAATTTTAGAAAATTCCCAAACTTATAACTTTTCTAGATTTAGAAAATTTTATTTAATCTGTGAATCTAATGAAATCAAATCTTAGAATCAAATTGGCGAATCTCAAATTTAATTTTCTTTGTCTCATCTTAATTAAAATTGCGGTTTAGGATTTTGAATAGTATATTTCTTTCATTAGTTATAGTTTTAGGAAAATATCATTTAGTTTAGGATCATGCATTCTTTGATTTAGACTCCACACCAATGTTTGTTTGTTTTTTGTTTTTTATTTTTGGTTTTGCAGGATTTTTAAAATGCGCTCTTAAAAATTGTTGGAAGCATGCATGCTAGGATAAGGTGAGTGCCTAATCATTTTTTTTTTTCATTTTCATTTTTATCATGCATGCATATAGAATTTTAGGGTGCTCTTTAATTCAGTTACACATTAAATTGCTCATGCATATTAGGATGCCAGATTAATGCATTAGTTAGAATTATTTTATTATTGTTTTGCATATTTGCTTGATGTTTGTGTGATAAAGTAGGATTGCATTCACAATATCTAGAAAAACAAGATAGTAAAATGGTTCTTGCATTTCCTAATAAAATCAATTGAGGAACTATTAGGCTAGATTTTTAGGGTTTCATGTTCATTAGGAACTTTTTCAATTCAAATAAATTTTTTGAAACAATGACTAGTTCATCTTCAATAATGGTGTCTAGGATTAGTTCTGTCACCAAGGTGTAAACAACCCAAGGATAAGTGGAATATAAGCAGATTGCCAAGTGCTCATCCACTTACCTTGGGAACTTACCTGGTCATGATTGTGGTTGAACTCTCATTGGGGACTTAGAATGTTTGGAAAGAAAAATAGGAGCAACTCTAAAGACAATCTTTAGGGTCTTATTAGCCAAATAAAAATTTGATTGCATTAGTGCAATTCAAATCTAGATTTAGGCATTTCTTGTATGATTTTTGTTTGAATGTGAATGATCGTGTCTGTGTACTCTTAATTAGTCACATGACTCCACCAATTGCTTGGTTAGAGTTACACTTCCCGTCAGTACATTGATTGTTGCGTCTGGAGCTCAATCTAGCTCAATCATAGACATATACAATCCATTTAGCTCATCATCATCATCATCCCCATCTACTCCTTCATCATCTTTTTCCTCACTACCATCATCACCCATGGCAGAAAAAGTTGTGGAGAAAACTCTCCAAGACTTCTTCTCATCAGTCACAGCCAATACTCCATCAAGTATAATTATACCTGCAACCAATGTTACCTTTAAACTTAAGCCAACACTTTTACATCTTCTACCATCTTTTCATGGTCTTGATAGAGAGGATCCATACATCCATCTGAAAGAATTCTTAGAGATCTGCGGCACCATTAAAATTCAAAGAACCATTGATTAATCTATTTTCTTCGATTATGTAATGACCCAGAATTTGTAAATCAATATATAGGTGGATATTGTTTATTTTAATGGTCGAAATTTGGAAATTTGATGGAATAAAAGGTGAATGGATCAAAATATGGACAAAAGGCCCAAGTATGGCCCAATGGACCATGGATCGGATTTAAAATCATTTAAATGGTCAATTGGGCCAAGGATGGTTAAATTGGGCCCAATACCCATTTGGGACCCAATGGATCAAGATAATGTAAGCTCTAAGGTAAATGGGTCGGAGGTGAGTGTAATTGGGCCATGGGCCCAATGGTGATCCAAGTAGTTGAAATGTATTTAATTAAATCACCTAATTTGGAATTTATTTAAAACCTAGGTGACAAGGCCCAATGGGACCCACCTCCACCTCACCAAGTGAGGTGGCGTGTGGACCAAGGATTGGTGGGGCTGGCCACCATGGTTGAATTGGTCAACCATGGGTGAAGTAATGGAGAGGAGTCAAGGAATTAAATGAGATAAAGTGGAAATTAATTAACTAAACCTAATGATCCAATTTAATTAATTAATTAAGCTAATAAAAAAGGTGGTCAAAGATGGAAGACCAAAAGCCATCTTATCTTTAACACCAACGTTGGCTTGGTGGTGGTTATCCCAACCACCACCATAAAGCATAAAAAATATCTAATGCTTGGTTGGTGGGAGACTTAATGGTGGAGTATGATGTAAGCAACCAAATGAGATGAACTTATCTCTTTTCCTCATCTTTTCCATCGAGCTCTTTCACTCTCTCCCTCTCTTCATCTCTCTCAAAACCGTCCCACACCAACAAAGAGAAAGGAAGAAGAAGAAAAAGAGAAGAAGAGAAGAAAGAAGCTCAAATTTGGCCATCACTCCAAGATCAAACTTGGTATCTTCTTCCTCACCATCTCCTCCTCTCCCTCTCTCAAACACACCCTATGATGGCCAAACCCAAGCTTGGAGGTTTTTATCATTGATCAAGCATCTTGGCCGACAAAAGATCAAGAAGAAGGAGAAAGGAGGCTAAGGAAATCAAGAGGAGAAAGAAAAGCCGGAGGAGACGACGGATTGTAAGTATTTTCTTTAAAAAAAAAACAAGAGATTGGATTCTTTTTAGGGTTTAAGATTTGGGGTCCATTTTTATTAGATTAATAGTGGCCAAAACATTATGGGCCTTGGATCTCAAATCCATTCCATGGAAGGATGAAAAAAAAAAATGGAAAAAATGGATAAATTAGGCTAAGGAAAAATAAATACATTAAGGACATTATGTAATGAAATTTATTTAAGCATGAAATGTGTGTGATTTTTGGAAGGAATTATGGTGAGTAATTAAGTAAGCTTAAATGGGGTTTTTAAGATCAAAACCATGGAAGGGGGATTTATGATTTTAAGATGTTAATGAATAAATGTTAATGAAGTTAAAGAGTTTTAATGAGGAAAAATTATGGAGGATATCAATGATTGTTAATTTTCTCAAAAGTGGTGGAAAAGAATGAACTATGAACCAAACCATACTATGCTTATGAATTTATGAAAATATTTTATTTAGTGTTTGCATGATGATTCCCTATGATGTTGCTAAATTATGAATTATCAATCGTTGCAATGAGTTTATATGATATTGCTTTGATAATTGATTGTATGCAATGAATAGTCATTGAGGAACAAGGATGTGTTATAGACTATGTATATGATGATGAGTTGATAAAGTGCTGTGAGCTGTGAATATGCAGTATGCATAAAGAGGCCGTGATATGCCAATGCGTTTGGTTGGAAACCTAGGTGGGGCTGATGAATAATTCCAAAGTTTAGGAATTTGTAGATAGTCATGGATGGTCTTCGAATGTGTTGGCATGACTTGCTTTGGGTGAGTAGGATTGTTATTTCTAAATCTCTAGGTGTATGTTGTAAATGGGGTAGGGTAACCTAATCATAATTATGTTGAATCGCTAGATTATATTAATGTGTTATTTCTTATGTTATCTCATGTTATTGTTTGATGAGAATGGAGATGAAAGATCTTGTTACACATGAGTTAGGTTATTCGATGATTGTGTGTGATTTCAATTCTACGTGACCTGATAATGAAGGCATATGAACCTGTATGATGTTGTAGCCATTGATAACGTGGGCATGTAGGGTGGAAGTTGGTAATTGGTGAAATTTGTAATACTTGTGAATATTTTTAGTAGTGAATGAGTATTATTTGACATAACCTAAGTAAGCTTAGATGTACCACTATTTTTAGGAATCTATGAATATGTGTTGAATAATCCAGAGGGGTAGGAAATTAGTATCTATATGATTTGAATGCATGATGGAAACTACCTCAAGGAAGGACTTATGGTGGAGGTAAATAATGTATATGGACCCAAGTAAAAATGGGATTATGTATGTGGTTAGATGAAAGGAAAATTAGGCTAAGTTAAGGACTAATTTGTTAATGTACATATCATGGTTGATGGAACATTAATGGATCCAAGTCTATGGATCAATCATGGGCCTAAGAAGGGAAGGATAAAATGAAAACTTAACCATGGAGTAATAGTGGCAAAACCGTAAATAATGGCTAAATTGAAAAAAAAAAACCCCATGGGAGATGATCATGGACTTAGGGAGTTCAAGTAATAAACTTGTGTGCGATTAATAAAGCCTAGGGTGACTGATTTTTGGACTCATGTAATTAAGATAATCAATGGTTAAAAATAGGGACTGACTATTAATATGTAATAAGGTATCGGACATCGCAAGCGGTGTGGGATCGGCGACCGAATCTATAGACGGAAAACGTAAAGAGACGCCAGTCGGTATTCGGTAGGATTCCTACCTTTTTGTAAGCCATGGATTAAGTATTATGTGATGGTTTTTCCTTTGATTTATTTTGGTCATGGATTAAGTATTATGTGATGGTCTTTCCTTTGATTTATTTCGGTCATGGATTAAGTATTATGTGATGGTTTTCCTTTGATTTATTTTGGTAATCGTGTAATGGTTTTAAGATGGGTTTTATGACTATGATTTATGTACATTACATGGCATATGGCATCTACATCTCATGCATGACATGGGAAGGATATGGCATGGGAAGGATGAAATGAAACCGGAGTCCATGCTCCGTCGGGGAGACCGATAAACAAGCATGGGGATATTTCATATTTATTATTATACCTTGATGAGGCTTGGCCATCAAGGGGGATACTGGTAATTATTATACCTTGATGATGGTTTTTCCATCAAGGGGGATATTTCATATTTGTTATTATACCTTGATGAGGCTTTGCCATCAAGGGGGACGTTGGTAATTATGATACCTTGATGATGGTTTTTCCATCAAGGGGGACATTATGTATGGTTGAAAAAGGGACATTGTACAATGATCATGAGTTTGATGGGTGGGATTCATGACATAGGACACCCATTGCATGACATTGCACCACATTGCATGGTTTTGGATATAATATTATTTATATGTTTTGTTATTACTAATCCATGTGTTAGCCCTACTCGGAGTCCTACTAGGCGCGTTGTCTAACGCCCTACTTCTACCCTAGCTGATGACGCAGGAGATGCCGGAAGCGAAGGACGAGACGAGAGCCAAGCTTAGGAACTGGGGAAAGCTGGCTACTTAGTTACTTAAATTTTATTTTGGAAATGTATTTGAGTAGTTTAGCTTGTCGAAAATGTAATAATTTAGATTACTTACTATGTTTTAGATTTATTTTGGACATTACGATTTGGAAGTATTTAGTAATTAAATGAATGTTCTTCTCTGCTATCTAAAAATTAGTATGATAGGCTTTATTATAATTTCCGCACTTAGTTAATATTCCGCAAGCTTGCTTTCTACGTGTGAATCATTCTCCGTGGACTTCGCTCCATGCACACGTAGGGTTGGCCAGTTAAGGGCCGGGCTTTAGAAACTCGGACTTAACTCGCGTTGTGACGTCCGCGCCTTTGTCACTTTTATTTAAAAAAAAAAATAGACTCTGATTTTAAGTGAAAAGGGGCGGGCGTTACAGATTATTTCGTCTCTCTCAAAGAAAAACGAAATCTTGGTTAAATTCTTTACCTGCGATACCATCACCACTTGGGATCAGCTAGTTAATAAATTTGTTAATAAGTTTTTCCCAGTATAAAACACAAACGCCCTCAAGAAAGAAATGATAAACATTAATTAGAAGGAGGGTGAACAATTCTGGGACGCATGGGAAAGATTCAAATATATATTAGTAAAATCCCCCACCATGGCTAAGAAACGTGGAGACTTGTCCAATTTTTCTATGATGGTTTAACCACATCAACCCATCAAATGGTCGAGTCTATGAAAAGTGGCGAATTATATAAGCTAATTGAGAACAATGGATGGACATTCCTGGAAACATTGGCGGAGAATTCTCAGCGATGGAATATCACTAAGAAAAATAATTTACCACAAACCTCAAAGAAAGGAGGTTTGTACGAAGTCAGTAGTGACTTTGACGTTAAGTTAGTAATCGCAAACCTAATGAAAAAAGTTGACTCATTAGTGATGAATCAGGTGATGAATTCATCAATAGAAGCGAATACTGAATTTTGTGCTATATGTTCTAGTCAAGGACACAACGTCCAAAATTGTTCTTCCCTAGGATCAAATTCTGAGTGTTCAACCGAACAAGTTAATGCACTCAATAATTTTGAAAGACAACAAGGAACCCTATTACATACAATCCTAATTGGCGAAATCATCCCAATTTCTCTTGGCGGCAGAATCAATCTCTAACGAATCAAAATCCTCCTCAATATCAAAATCAGCCAAATCAGCCATATCCAAATCAAGCATATCACCCATCACCTCAAAATCAACCTTATCATCCACCCTAGCCAAGTCAGTCTTATCAATGCAATCCTTCACAACAATGTAAACCTTCGATTGAGGATAAGTTGTAGCAATTCATGCAACTTACCCAGCAGGCTATGCACAATCTTGAAACACATCTTGGACAATTGGCCACTGTTATTAGTGAACGGGTAAAATGCAAATTTCCCAGTCAACCTATTCCAAGTCCTAAGGGACAGTATGAGGTTTCATCATCCAAACCAGGCGATGTTAAATCAATTACTACCTTGAGATCATGGAAACAAGTACACAATAAAGTGGAAATTCCTAAAGAACAAATCAAAGATCAATCAAAGCAACAGGATAACTCACTGAGTTCAACCCCTGTCCAAAATTCATCGAACTTCTCTAGTAAGAAAACATTTACACCTAGAGCTCCATATCCTCATAGGCTATCTACAAAACAAAAGATACCTTAATATCCATCTATTGGATGCCATCAATACTAAACTCCTGGCTATTTTAAGAGATCATCGTGAAGCTATAGGATGGACCATTGCCTATCTCAAAGGAATTAGCCCTTCTGTAGTCATGCACAAAATACACTTGGAAGAAAATTCCCAGACATCTAAAGAACCACAAAGATGGTTAAATCATGCAGTGCAGGAAGTAGTGAGAGCCGAAATTTTGAAACTTCTCGAAGCTCGAATCATTTACCCAATTTCTGACAGTGCA
Source organism: Chimonanthus salicifolius (assembly GCA_013350335.1). NCBI lineage: Eukaryota > Viridiplantae > Streptophyta > Magnoliopsida > Laurales > Calycanthaceae > Chimonanthus > Chimonanthus salicifolius. Next base: position 66,683,832 of record CM023533.1, read on the forward strand.
TGGATAAGTCCAATCCAAGTTGTCCCGAAAAAGTCTGGTGTCACGGTAATAAAAAATGAAAGAAACGAGTTAGTTCCAACACGCTTTCAAATGGGTTGGAGAGTTTGCATTGATTACCGAAAGCTGAACACTGCCACCTTTAAGGATCACTTCTCTCTTCCTTTCATTGATCAAATGCTCAGATGTTTGCCCGATCATGCATTCTATTGTTTTTTTTATGGTTATTCCAACTATAAGAAAATCTATGTTGCTCATGAGGATTAGGAGAAAACAATATCCATCCGTCCATTCGGTACGTCCAGTTATCGTCGTATGCCTTTCTGACTGTCGGCCACCTTTCAGCGATGCATGATTAGTATTTTCTCCGACATGGTAGAACGTTTCCTAGAAGTTTTCATAGACGACGTCTTAGTCTTTGGATCAAATTTTGACCAGTGCCTACAGCATGTGACTCTTGTGTTAGTCACGTGCAAAAAAAAAAAACTTCGTATTTAATTGGGAAAATGCCACTTTATGTGAAATCAGGCATAGTACTAGGGCAAATCATGTCAGAAAAATGAATTGAAGTGGATAAATCCAAAGTTAACCTAATTTCTAATTTGCCAAGACGATAAACTGTTAAAGAGATTATGTCATTCTTAGGACATGCTGGATTTTACAGAAGGTTTATCAAAGGATTCAGTGACATATTGCGACCCCTCTGTAGACTCCTGACCAAGGATGCCATTTTCAATTTTGATGAAAAATGTATCATAGCCTTTTGATAAATTGAAAATGGCTTTGACTTCTGCTCCAATCATACAACCACCTTTGAAATCATGTGCGATGCCTCTGACTATGCAGTAAGAGCTGTGTTAGGACAAAGAATGAACAAATTACCTCATGTTATCTATTATGCTGTTAGTTGTCATATTTGCACTAAACAAATTTTGACCTTACCTAGTAGGTTCGAAGGTCATCGTCTACTCAGATACGCTGCACTCAAGTATCTTCTTTCTAAAAAAGATTCTAAATCTCGCCTGATCCGATGGATATGTTTTCTACAAGAATTTGACATTGAAATCCGGGACAAAAAGGTTCTGAAAACGTTGTAGCTGACCATTTGTCTAGATTGGTAACTGAGTTCACGAAAGACAACCGTCCTATCACAGAATCCTTCCTTGATGAGCAACTCATGTCTTTTTCCCAAGTACCATGGTTTACGGATATTGTCAATTATCTTGTAACCAGTCAAATGCCTCTGCATTGGACTAAACATGTAACGCCTGCCCTTTTTCACTCGCTTTCTCTTCCGAAAATCAGAGTCTATATTTTTTTTTATAAAAGAAGAGTGATAGAGAGCAGGACGTCACGACGCGAGCTAAGTCCGAACTTCTAAAGTCCGACCCTTAATTGGCCAACCCTATGTGTGCATGGACTAAGTCCATGAAAATGGTTCACACATAACAATATCAACATGCAGAATAACATCATAACTGCGGAATAATAACATGCGGAATAATAATAGAACCAAGTTCTATTCCATTCTGATATCAAAGTACGTCAAGTCCTTAATCATGATTTAAATATCATAATTATCCAAATAAACATCCAACCATCTAAGTTATTACATGCCCGGAAACTAGTTACTCAAATACATGTCCATAAGTAACTTTATTCAAAATATAAACTAAATCCTCCAAGCTCGTATGCTTGGCCCTCCTTGCGTTCATCGTTCCCCTGGTTTCCTGTGTCATCCACTAGGGTAGAAAGTAGGGCGTTAGAACAACGCGCCCAGTAGGTATTCCAATTAGGGCTAACACATGGTTAGTACAAAACATATATTATAACATAATATTCCAAAACCATATAAAACGATGCCATGCAATGATGACAAACGCAATGAGTCCCACCCATCACATGTACATAAAAGTACCCACCACATAGGTCTTTCAGACGCCCCGAAAGAGTGTGGACCTTCCGGTTTCTTCCTGATGGAAAAACACATCAAGGTACCCCACATAGGTTTTTTTGGACGCCTCGATGGAGTGTGGACCCTCCGGTTACAAATCCTTCACCCCATGCCATGTATGAGATGCCAATGAAACACATGCTATTTTATCATATAAACATAGCATTTAAAATCACAATTTGAAACATATCCAACACATGCTATTTTATCATATAAGCATAGAAATTTAAAACTCACATTTTGAAACCTATCCTTTGCAATATAAATTCATCAAAAATAAGATAAAAACATTGTACATAAAATCCATGGTTTCAAAGAGGTGGAATCCTACCAAAGATCACTAACGTGTCCTTGCATCTTTCGTTCGGTAACCATTCACGATCGTACACACCTTGTGAGGTCCTGTTACCTTATAATATAACAATCAATTAAAACGAAGTCCCACTTGATTTACAATAATGTTTAAGTCCATGAACACAATCCTCATGGGGTTCGGCCATACACCATGGCCGAATCCATGATCTTTTATTTTTACTTATATTTACCACAATGCCATTCATGGCTAACATAACCCATAATCCAATCTTTTCCTCCATTAACAAATGCCTAAGTCCATGTCTTGATCCACAAATCCATCTCATGGGGTTCGGCCATACATCATGGCCGAACCCATGATCTTTCAGTTTAGGCGATATTTACAAAATTGACATTGATTCTATCAACTTATGTTTGGAATTCTAAAACATAGGTCTATTAATTCTACATAATTACCATATTGCCATCCAAGGCTATAATTTCATTATTCTCACCCTTCATCCCTTGGTTTGGTGAACCATTCATTTATACAAAGACCCAAACATGGCCCATTAACAAGTTCATGGGGTTCAGCCATACACCATGGCCGAACCCTTGATGTTTCTTTTCCAACTTTTCTTTTAAATGGTTCACCATCTTAGGTCCATAAACCATAAGTCTATACTTGCATCCTCCCTTCATTTAAAATACACATAAACATAAACCCATAAAATTGGTTCATGGGGTTCGGCCATACACATGGCCGAACCCAAGATGTCTAAGTTCCAATTATATACATTGCACCCATTGTTAGAAACTTTCTAAATTTAGCAATTCCATTCTTGAATCCATAATTCTAGGTTCCTTCCATAATTAGAAACTTTCCAAATTAATAATCATCTTCCATGATCTTCATTTAATCAATCACCAAAATAAGTCCAAAACCGATCCATACATTGATTCATAAAACAATACATTAACCGTACCAATACAACTCCATGGGGTTCGGCCATACACTTTGGCCGAATCCTATGGTTCATAATGTTCTCTTTCAAATCATTAATCCTTGATCTTCTATGATCATTAAAACAACATATTTTTCCACTCATTTTCTTCCATGGGGTTCGGCTTTGTACTATGGCCGAACCCTATGGTTCCATATTTCCTCTTTTAAAATCCATACAAAATATCCTAACCATCCATAGTTTTCAACCCATAAAAATAACCAACAACCTTCCATGGGGTTCGGCCATACATCATGGCCGAACCCTATGGTTCATTCTTCAAAAACCCATATTTATTCATTAACGAACTCCCATAATTTTCATCATTAAAAATTCATAATTAAACCATGTCTTTCCATTAAAAACCTCATCATTGTCCATTCATTTTCTTCCGTGGGGTTTGGCCATACATCATGGCCGAACCCTATGGTTCCATGCTTCCTCTTTTAACATTCATCCCTTTAATCTTGTTCCATAGGGTTCGGCCATACACCATGGCCGAACCCTATGGTTCTTTTCTTTTAAACAGAAATTAGAAAATCACTTACCGGTTCCGCGACTCCTCCGGTTTTCCCTCGGTTGTTCTTGCTCTTCCAATCCTTCTCTTCCTTGGTCTTTTCACTCAGCTGGCTGCTCTTTCTTTCTCTTTGTTTTACTGTGAATAAACTTGAAAGAGAGAGAATTCAGCTATAAGTGTGTGTGAGCCGTGCGCCCCTCCCCTCCTTCTTTAATAACATTCCAATCGGCCAATGCTAAGATAACAATAGCAATGTCGTGCGTCCTTGCTTTGAGCCTTAAATAATCTCACATTGATCCCAATTTAGAAGGTGCTTAAGATAACAATTCCTTAGTGCCGTGCACCCCTTTGCTTCCCACTTTGGGAGGGTCCTTTAATTAGAAATTTCCCTTGTTTAAGATATTCTAGCACATGCGCATATCCTAGATATGCAATGTCACACACGGCCATAAATAATCTATCTTATTCCTAGGAATCTTTCCATGATCCCTTTATGCGCATAATCATGGATTTAGAAATCCCTACACACGGCCAATGTAATCTTCATTAAATTTTTTAAACATGTTCTTGGATATGCAAATCCAATATTCGGCCATGCACAATCTTTTATTTAATTTCTGACATAATGCATTATTAATTTAAATCGGCCAAATTAAATTTTTATTGAAACCAATTTCACAATCCGTTGGGTCTTAATTGGGCAAAGACCCAATACTTTACCCATCTAATATCCATATCTAAAATTCACAAATTAAATGGGTAATATTCATATATTTAAATAACTCGAAAATCCGGGGTGTTACAAAACAATATAGGATCAAGTTTCTAGTACAAGTCAAAAAAATTATCTGGGACGATCCATATCTGTTTAAGCATTGTTCGGACCAAATTATTTGTCGTTGTGTCCCTGAAGAGGAACAACAAAGTGTCCCATGTTTTTTCATGATCAAGCTCGTGGAGGCCACTTCGGTGCTAAAAAGACAATTGTAAAAATCTTGCAGTGTGGATTTTACTGGCCCTCCATGTTTCATAATACCCATACCTTCTGTATTTCATGTGATAGATGTCAAAAATTAGGAAATATATCATGCCGAAACAGGATGCCTTCTTGACAGTTGAACTTTTTGATGTTCAGGGCATTGATTTCATGGGATCCTTCCCTAATTCTTTTGGCAATCCATGTAATGTCCCACCCTTTCTCACCTTCACAAAATCAGAGTATATTTTTTTTTATAAATGAGTGAGAGAGAGCGTGACACCTTGACGCAAGTCAAGTCCGAGGTTCCAAAACCCAACCCTTAACTGGCCACCATTACGTGTGCGTGGATTAAATCCACTAAAACATTTCACGCGCTTTTCTGAATACTTGCGGAATTATTTATATGAATAAGATATTATTCCTATATTTGTCATTATTAGGCAAGGAAAGCCAATCACCATATACTTAAAATGAAACTTAAATATTATCAAACCAAAACAAATAAGTCTAAGTTATTACAATCCAAAATGTAGTCCTCCCAATACATCATTGAAATCAAAACTGAGTAATTTAACCATAATCTTCCCTAGCTCCTACACTTGGTTCCCTTCCTGTCCATCGTCCTTTCAATTACTATTCCTGTTCCATCATCTATAGGGTAGAAGTAGGGCATTAGTCAACAAGCCCAGTAGGCATTCCATTTAAGGTCAGGATACACAAAGGAGTAATATTAGATCAATCGTATATATACATCATGTCATATTTGAAGGATATCTTGTAAATACTAAAAACAGTGCATGATGTTCATATCATAATCATGCTAGTATATGCGTCATGTCATGGATGTCAATGCCAAATGAACTCTCACCCAATATCCATATCAAATCAGATCATCAAACATATCAATAGTTTCCTAGGCCAATTACGTCCACAGTGTCTGAAGCATCAACCACCAGGGCACTGTATACCCATCGAGAAATTAATCGGGATTACAGATGGAGTGTGGACTCCTCCCTCTGCGCAGTGTTTCGGGACTGCCTACCCAGGAACTCTTATGTAACACCAGCCCCTTTTCACTGAAATTAGAGTCTATATTTTTTATTTTTTATTTTTAAAATAAAGAGTGACAAAGGGCGCGGACATCACGAAGCGAGTTAAGTCCGAGCTTCTAAAGCCCGGCCCTCAACTGGCCAACCCTACGTGTACTTGGAATGAAGTCCACAGAGAACGGTTCACACGTAGAAGTAAGCTCGCGGAATGTTACATTAAATGCAGAATGATAATAGAGACTAACGTACACATTTTAGATAGCAGGGAAGAACATTCATTTGATTACTAAGATACCTCAAAATTACAACGCCCAAAACTGAAAACCAAAACCTAAACAAGTAATCTAACATATTACATTTCCGACAAGCTAGGCTACTCAATTACATTTCCAAAACAAATTTAAATAAATTAAGTAGCCGCTTTCCCCAAGCTCCTATGCTTGGCTCCTGCCTCGTCCTTCTGCTCCGCTGTCTTCTGCATCATCAGCTAGGGTAGAAATAGGGCGTTAGACAACGTGCCCAGTAGGACTCCGAGTAGGGCTAACACATGGATTAGTGATAACAAGCATACAGATAATAATATAATGAAAACCGTAAAATGAATGCTATGCCATGGGTGTCTTATGTCATGTGTCCCACCCATTATCCGCACCATCATGATATCCCCATGTTTGCTTCTCGGTCGCCCCGACGGATCATGGACTCCGGTTATATCTCCACATATCAAGATATCCCCATGTCTGCTTCTCGGTCGCCCCGACGGAGCATGGACTTCGGTTATAGCGCATCAGGCTATCCCCATGTCTGCTTCTCGGTCGCCCCGACGGAGCATGGACTCCGGTTATATCTCCACATATCAAGATATCCCCATGTCTGCTTCTCGGTCACCCCGACGGAGCATGGACTCCGGTTATAGCGCATCAAGCTATCCCCATGTCTGCTTCTCGGTCGCCCCTACGAGGCATGGACTCCGGTTATAGTACATCAGGCTATCCCCATATCTGCTTCTCGGTCGCCCTGACGGAGCATGGACTCCGGTTTCATTATTTTCCCGCCCATGCCATGCATGAGATGTAGGTGCATTATGCTATGTAATATATATCATCCATAGTCTTAATATAGGATTCATAACTTAGCATATAAACCATAGCCTTGCATTTATGCCATATAAGATACATAAATCATGATCTTAAAACTCATCATAAAACAACCATATAATTTACAAAATAAATCAAAGAAACCATCACACAATCCATGGCTTACAAAAATGTAGGAATCCTACCGAATACCGACTAGTGTCTTTACGTTTTTCCGTTCTCGAATCCATTCGCCGATCGCGTACCGTTTGCGATGTCCGTTACCTTATTTATACATTACCAAATCAGTCCATATTTTTAACTATTTCTAAGCCCATTAATCATTTTCAAGTCCATATGAATAATCGGTCACTATTTAGGTTTTGTGGGTCCCATTTAATCCATTAGATATTTTAATTTGTGAGTTTAAATCCAGCCACCCTAGATTTCATAAAACACACCTAAGGTCATCATAAAAACGTCTAAGTCCAAGTTCATCCACCATGGGGTTCGGCCATGGTACATGGCCGAACCCATAGTCCCTCATTTTGGCCCATAATTACGGTTTTGCCACTACCTCTTTTCCATGGTTAATCACTCATTCATCCATGCCTAATTAAGTCCATAATTGATCATAGACTTGGATCCATTCATGACCCATCGACCATGACATAAAAATTACAAAGAAAATAGCCATTTACTTAATCTAATCCCCATTAATTAATCCATATGCATACACCTCAATCTTAGTCCTTAATTGGTTCACAACATGGGTCCATTGATGTCTCATTAACCATGACATAACAACACTAGAAATCAGCCATTTAAACACTCTAAACCTCATTCATTTCTCACATGCATAATACCAAATTTAATCCATAAGTTTACCCACAAATGGGTCATGGGTTTGGCCATACACCATGGCCGAACCCATGATGTTTTTACCCCATTCTTTCTTTGGCCTATTTACACATTTGAATCATCATCCTTAATCACATTAAAGTCTATTAACTTAGCCACACTCCCATTACAACTAACAAAATTAGGTCCATTTTGGTCCATCAACACCACCAACATTTCCCATTTATTTTTCCCTTCTTTTACATCCATCATCATTCCATCTTTCCACCCCCATTAAAATTATTAAACGTCATCATAGGGTTCATTATCCATTGGTTCCATTTTAGACCATAAAAAACATTTACATTCATCCATGGATTTCATCATAAAAAAACCTCTTCAAAAATTACCTACATTTAATCATTATCAACTCAAAACCCTAAATCATTCTCCATGCTTCCATTGTTATAAACCCTAATAAATTAATCAATTCTCTACCATGGGGTTCGGCCATACTACATGGCCGAACCCTATGGCCCATGTTTTCCTTCAAATCTTACACACATCCATGCTTAAAACAATTCTTAATACCAATGTCCTTAATGCATTTATTTATTATTTTTCTTAACCCTAATTTACCCCTTTAAGGTTGGCCCATCTTTCCTCCCTTCATTTGATGGATTTGAGATCCAAGGCCATGATCTGGCCACCTCTAAATCCAAGAAATGGATTTCATAGCCTCTTAAAACCCTAAGAAAAATCCAAATCTCTTGTTTTAGAAAATACTTACAATCCGTCATCTCCTCCGACTTTCTTTGCTCTCATCGGACTCCTTGGCCTCCGTTCTTCTTCCTCTCCTTTGTTGGTCGGCTAGGATGCTTGATCAATGGTGACAACCTCCAAGCTTGGGTTCGGCCATAGTAGGGTTTGATTTGAGAGAGAGAGAGAAGAAAGAAGGCACCTAGTCTTGAACTTGGTGTGATAGCCAAGCTTACACCTTTCTCCTCTCTTTTCTTCCAAGCTTTTCTTCTTCTTTCTCTTGGTTTTCTTCCTTTCCTTCTCCTTGGGTGTGGGACGGTGGTGGAGAACAAGAGAGGGAGAGAGTGAAATGAGATTAGGGTGTGAGAGATAAGATAAAAAAAACAACTCCTTTTTGTTTTCTTAACCTTTACTCTACCATTAATTTTCCTCACCAACCCCATATAAGATATTTTGTTTGCTTTATTACCCAACCACCACTGACCAACGTTTTAAGTAGTTTGTGTTTCTTTGGGTGATTTTGACCATTTGACCATGATTAGATTAGCTTAATCATTTAATTAATTAGATTATTAGGTTAAGTTAATTAATTCCCACTTATCTCTTTTAATCTCCTTAATTCTTCTCCATTACTCCACCCATAGTTGACCAATTCAACCATGGTGGCCGGCCCCACCAATCCTTGGCCCACACGCCACCTCACTTGGTGAGGTGGAGGTGGGGTCCCAATTGGCCATGTCACTTAGGTCTAATTAATACTAACTTAGGTGACTAAAAATCAATTCAATCCACTTCCCTTATTGGATCACCATTGGGCCCATGGCCCAATTAAGTTCTTTCCTATCCATTTACCTTAGAGTTTACATTATTGTGACCCATTGAGTCCCAAATGGGTATTGGGCCCAATTTGACTATCCTTGGCCCAATTTGACCATCATTGACCATTAAGATAAATTAAATCCAATTCATGGTCCATTGGACCATACTTGGGCCTTTGCCCAAATTTTGATCCACTTAACATTTATTCCATTAAAATTCCCAATTTCCATCATTAAAATAAATAATATCCACATATTCATTGATTTAAAAATTTCCGAGGTATTACATCTTAGGCCCAATAAGTCATACCTTTCCTTTCAACTGAACGAGACAAAATCTCAACAGTTCACATAGCTTCATACAAGCTAGTCTCAAGCCCAAGTCATGTCCGGACCGCTCAGAACTTGGCGTGCTGGTCATATATGTTCCCTCCCATGCCATGCATGAGGTAATGTGTGCAAGAATGCCATTTTATTTAAAACACATCACATCATTTGAAAATCAGTTCATAAACATATACAATTTGTTTAATCAAAGTAATCATCACATTTGGAATCAAAACTAGTATCATATGATATTCCATAGGGTTCTCAATAAGGTAAGAATCCTACCAATATCCAACACTCTATCTTGCTTGTCTTGTGAGGACAATGTTAACGATCGCGTTGAAACGAATCACAATCCCTTTGCAAATCTCTTTACTTTATTAAATTCAACCACATATATTAACTTGAATTTCCCTTTTTAATTTCATCACCTCTTACACCCTACAAGAGGCTCTGGATGATAATCCAAAATTATAACTTTCCAATTCAGTCGACTGAATCACACCAGATGGCATCTGTTATTTATCAGAAAACTTTCAGTCAATTGAATCATAAAATTCAGTCGGCTGAAAATACAACTAGGTACTGTATAAACTTGTCGCGTAAACTTTCAGTCGACTTAATCAAGGATTCAGTCAGCTGACTTTATGTAACGCCCCGCCCTTTTCCACCCTTCCAAAAATCAGTGTCTTTTTTTTCTTAAAATTAAAGTTGGAAGAGAGCGGGGAGCGTCACGACGCGAGTTAAGTTCGGACTTCCAAAGCCCGACCCTTAACTGGCCAAACCTATGTGTGCATGGACCAAGTCCATAAAAACCAAACCACACATAGAACTAAGTAAAATTTGCAGAATATACATAACTAATTGCGGAATAAATCAAATATGCAGAATAACAATATGATGACAATCCTATTCCATATGAGATAGCAAAGTACAAGTCCTATCCACAATAACTTAAATTAAATATCCAACTCAAAACAAACCAAACCATGACAGTATTCTACGTTATTACATATCCATGCAAATTATCCAAATAACAATAAATAAGAGTTCATTCCGATATCCAAGCTCCTATGCTTGGCTTCCTTCGCGATCCTATGCCTTTCCCTTCCCCTTTCATGCGTCTTCCACTAAAGATAGAAATAGGACGTTAGACAACGCGCCCAGTAGGTATTCTGATTAGGGCTAATACATGGGTTAGTATATAAAATCCAGATATAATATACCATATCATACTTATAAAACATCGTATCCAAAATCATGTATGATAACAGAGATCCAATCATACAGATGAAAACCAGAAACCTTGCATGATAATAAAGATCATAATTATGCGATTGAATGCCATGCCATGCTAGCATATGTCTTATGCAATGAGTCCCACCCATCACATACATATAATCTCTTGATAGTATTCTTCTCATCAAATTACTCATTCTCTTCATCAAATTACTCCTCACGACTTACGGGCGCCCCGACGGAGCGTGAGTCTCCGATTAAAGTATCAATCACTTTACAGACGCCACGATGGAGTGTGGATCTCCAGTTAAAATACCCCTCACAACTTACGGACTCCCCGACGGAACGTGGGTCTCCGGTTGCATTCCATCCCTCCCATGCCAAGCATGAGATGCAAATGCCAATTATGCTATAGAATATTACAAAACATAGCATGAAAATCCCATAATTACAACATATTGTTTGATTCATTTCCAACTCAATTTAGCTCCAACTCAACATAATTAATTTAATTCATTTGAACTCATGTTCCACTTAACTCACTTCCCACTTGACTCAAGTAAACTTATGAATCAACTCAACACAATTTAACTCAACCTTTGAGCTCACCCATGGTTGACTTGGTGAAGCTCGACCCATTGGGTCCCCATTGAACTCCTTGACCCAATTAGGCGCCATGACCCATTTAAATGTCAATTGCCCATTTAAATGTGTTTTACCCATTTAAATGTGGCTTACCCAATTGCACATAGCTTACCCATTTATCCTCCATTGAACTCCCATTCAATTCAGCCTAACCCAATTAAACTTGAGCTCACCCAATGGTCATACAAGTCCACCATGACCCATTGGGTCCCAATTGGGTAGTTGACCCATTTAATCACACATACCCAATTATTTCCAACCGAATTCTATCCTTGATCCATTGGATCATAATTGGACTATTGACCCAATTCTTAGCCATTTCTTTCCATTGATCCACATCTACCATCCGTTGGGTCATTGACCCATTATTTGCCCATCTAACGTTCACATCTTTTTAAATCACCATCTCAATGGCAATTTCTGTAAATATCCCTCGCTTGAAAATACGGGGTGTTACACTTTGGGTCAAATGAATTGTGTGTTCGGCCAGTATACATTCAGTCGACTGAATCTAAGATTCAGTAGGCTGAAATACCAACAAATCGTTTACGTGTTTGGTAAGTATACCTTCAGTCAACTGAATCATAAGATTCAGTCAGCTGAAACACACCAAATCACTTACTTGTTGGTATGTATACGTTCAGTCGACTGAATCATAAGATTCAGTCGGCTGAAATACCAATAGACCCCATCTGCATTTTGCCAGTGAACTTTCAGTCAACTGAATGATGAGATTCAGTCGACTGACTTTGGGTCAGTTCCTTTTTATGCCTTGCCAGTCCACTTTCAGTCGACTGAATCATAAGATTCAGCCGGTTGAAACACCTAGATATCCCTTGTGTGCTTGGCCAGCACACTTTTAGTCGACTGAATCTTGAGATTCAGTCGACTGACATTTTGTCAGTTCACTGTGTTTGCATGCATTATTAGGCCCTTTTTCTTGAAATCCATTCCTATCATTATTTAACCATGGATTTTATCTTCCATGTTTCACTTAGTAACCTTACCCTACCGACTAGCCAAGGTTAGGGTCTTTTTCATAATCTATCCAATCATTATACCATTATAACATGGTTTTGGATTTAGTCCTATAGTTGTTTTGTTTCAATCCATGACCATCATTTGGATGGATTTCTAATTTCATCGCCTTATAACAATTTGGCCATTCATTTTGTAAACGCCCCGCCCTCTCCGAGAATTTCAGAGTCTAATTTTTTTTTAAAGTAATAATAAAACATCGAAAGAGAGCTGGCAGCGTCACGATGCGAGTTAAGTTCAGACTACCCAAGTCTGAACCTTCACTGGCCACCCATGTGTACATGGATTAGACCATGATAATGAACACACATAGAACTAACATCAACTTGCGGAATAGTATAAGTTAACTGCGGAATAATATGAAAAGATAGCCAGTACCAGTCTCAACTAATAATTACATAAATCAACCATACATTGTCAATATCCTAAACAAACCATAGCAAGTAACTACTTTATTACATGTCCAACAAAAGTATTCAAATGACAGTAATATAAAGTAATCCAATCCATCATTCAAGCACTTAGGCTTGGCTCCCCTCCAGGTCATCGACCTTCTTTTTCCCTTTACTTGTACCTGCAATCTCCTCTGAGGATATTGTTAGGGCGTTAGATCAACGCGCCCAGTAGGTTCACAAATCAGGGCTACCACATGTTAGCATATAAAACATGCATATACATATCATAATACATGATCATCAAAACAGATAAAACAATGCTATGAAGTATGCACATGCAATGAGCATCCCCCATCATGTACATTCATAGCCATCACTTGACGTGCCTTGCACTGTCAAGGTAAATTACAACACACTTTCATCTCTTCATCATTGACTGATTCATATCACGTATGAGTCCTCCTGGCGGGACTCTCATCGTCTAAGGAGACCAATGTGACTATGATCATCGTGTTACTCCTCCTGGTGTGACTTGCACCACCGAGGCAGGACGTAACCCATAAATTGCAACACTGTAGAACCTCATTCATAATCCCATGTCTATGCATGAGATGCCAATGCCTGTATGCCATTTGTTAATGCATATTATATCATTTGAAACACTTAAAATAAAACAAGAGTATCATAAGAAAACTGGGGTAAAACCGTGGTTACAAGTAGGTAGGAAACCTACTGAAGAATCACTTCAGCGTCCGTTCTTTCTTAGGCTTTATTCGGTCACCGCTCACAGTCGTGCACCGTCACAGAGATCCGTCACCTTATTCACATAAATCATGGATCAACTTTAATCCCTTACTTTATTTGATTCCCATTTTTTGAGTCTAAGTCCACAAATACCAACTCATGGTTATGACCCTTATTTACAAACATGCCATTGCTACCAATATCTTGATTAAACTCTACAACCTTCACCGCAACCTTAACATGGTTCAGTCATGTTTTGGACGACCAAAACTGTAACGCCCGCCCCTTTTCACCGTAAAATCAGAGTACATTTTTTTTTTTTAAATAAAAGTGACAAAGGGCGCGGACGTCACGACCCGAGTTAAGTTCCGAGCTTCTAAAGCCCGGCCCTTAACTGGCCAACCCTAGGCGTGCGTGGAACATAAGTCCACGAGTACGGTTCACGCGTAGCAAGTAAGCTCACGGAACATAAAAATAAATGCGAATGATCATAGAACTATCCTACCAGTTTTTCAGATAGCAGGGAAGAAATACCCAATTAATTACGAAAATGCCATTATACTGTATTATCCAAAATAATACCTAAACATAGCAAACTACCTAAATTATTACATTTCCGACAAGCTAACTATACAAATACATCTTTTCCAAAACAAAGTAAAACAAAATAATTAGTCCGCCTCCCCAAGCTCCTAAGCTTGGCTTCCGTCTCGCCCTTCCGGTCCGCCATCTCCTGCATCGTCAGCTAGGGTAGAAGTAGGGCGTTAGAACAACGCGCCCAGTAGGATTCCGAGTAGGGCTAGCACATGGGTTAGCAATAACCACATACAGATAATAACACAGTGAAAACTATAAACCACCATATACTGAAATATAAGTAAATGATATGCCATGGGTGTCAATGTTATGAATCCCACCCATCATTCTTGCCATATACTGTCATATCCCTCTTGACGGAAAAACCTCGTCAAGATATGTCCAACCGTAAAATATCCCCCTTGACGGCAAAGCCTCGTCAAGGTGTCCCCATGCCTGTTCTCGGTCGCCCCGATGGAGCATGGACTCCGGTTTGTTTATTTTTTTCCGCCCATGCCATGCATGAGATGTAATGCATTATGCTATGTAATATGTATATCTCATACTCTTAATATACCATACATAGCCTTACCATATAATGCATAATCTTAAAAATAATAAACCATAGTATTAAACATAATGTCCATAATCATAGAACAATTTTTTTAAGATCAATCCCAAAGTCAACCAAAATAAGATAAATATACCATTACACATCCATGGCTTACAAGTAGGTAGAAATCCTACCGATTACCGACTCGCGTCCTTTTCCCGTATTTGTCCGACAATCCTGCTACGGACTCGCGTACCGCTCGCGCTATCTGACACCTTATTAAATTACCACATTAGTCCATATTTTACCATTTCCAAGCCCATAAATCATATCTTAGTGGGTTTTCTTCAATTTAGCCAATAATTACCATTTTTGCCACTACCCCTTCACATGATTATGTACTCATTTATCTAGGTATGATTAAGTCCAAACTTGATCCACCACTTAGGTCCCTAACTTAGGTCCATTAATGATTCATTGACCATGACCTAACATCCCTAAATCATCCACTTAATTTAATCAAATTTTCCATCATCTAGATACAAGCATGGACCCAACCTTAGCCCATACAATAACTTACAAAATGGGTCATGGGTTCGGCCACACACCATGGCCGAACCCATGATGTCTTGTTCTCCATTTTCCTTGGATCCTTTAGTACATTTTAGATCTACCACAAGTCCTCCCATGAGAGGTTTACATCATGCATTTAAATCACCATTTTAAGGTATCATTACATATTTTGGGTTCACCAAAACTACTATCATTTTCCCATTTATTTCTCTATAAATCACAACCATTAAATCCACCATTGTTCACCATAGGGTTCGGCCATACACCATGGCCGAACCCATGGTTCATGATTCATCACTCCTTACTCCAAAATATCTCCATTCACCAAAATATTAAATCCATTACTCTTCCCATTTTTCCATGACTTTAACCTTAAAAACCCTAATTAACTTCACACACACAACAACCTAGGGTTCGGCCATACACCATGGCCGAACCCATGGTTCATAATTTATTCTCTTTTATGTCTTCTAATGCCATAAAATCCTTTTACATTTTCATCATAAAACCATTTTAAACATTACTCCCATGCATTCATTAAAACCCTAAATGCATTAATCAAAAACCTTCATTGCCTTCCATCCTTTAAACCCTAACCAATTTCATCAAACCCTAATCACCCACCATGGGGTTCGGCCATGCTACATGGCCGAACCCTATGGCCCATGATTTTTATTCCAAGCACCCCATTCCATACTCAATTCCATAATTTATACAATGCACATACTACATTTATTTATTTCTTTTCCCTAACCCTAATTTTTTTCTCCATTAGAGTTTTACCCACTTTCCATTCCTTCCATTTGATGGATTTAAAATCCATAGCATAAAATTATCCATCCCCCATTAAATTTCACAAAAATAAGCCCTAAATCTTAAACCCTAAAATCCAAAATTTCTTGTTTTAAAAAAATACTCACTATCCGACGTTTCCTCCGATTTCCGCCGCTCCCGTCGATCTCCGTAGCCTCCTCTCTCCTTCCTCTTGATCTTTGATAGGTCAAAATCTTTGATCAAGGGTGGCAACTCCCAACCTTAAAATCAGCCATGTTAGGTTTGAATTTGAGAGATGAAAAGAGGAAAAGATGATGAGAGGAAGATGATGACCTTAATCTTAGAGTGAACTCCCTCCAAATTCCATTTTTTTTCTTCTCTCCTTGAGCTCCTTCTCTTTTTTTTTTTTTTTTCTCCTTCACTTGGACATGGGACGGCAGTGGAGAGTGGAGAATTGAAATGAGAATGAAAAGAGAGAGAAAGGAAAAGATAAGACTCATTCCCATTTTTTTTTTCTTTACATTAACTACCTCCACCAACCTTAAGATATTTTTTAGATCTTTTATTTGCTTTATGGTGGTGGTTATCTAAACCACCACCAAGCCCAACGTGTGTGAATTTTTTTGAGTTTGAGATGAGGTGAATCTTCACCTCATGGCCCCACCTTGACCACTCTTAACTACCATATTTAAATAATTTAATTAGATAATTACCTTAGGCTAATCCATTGATACTTAGCCTAAGTTCATTACTCCACCCATGGTTGACCAAGTCAACCATGGTGGCCGGCCCCACCGATCATTGGCCCACTCGCCACCTCACTTGATGAGGTGGAGGTGGGTCCCGCTTGGCCACACCACCATTGTTTAATTCCAAATTACTTAGGGTGTTTAAATTTCATTAAGCCCACTCTAAATGGATCACCATTGGGCCCATGGCCCAATTACATTTCCCACTAGCCCATTTACCTTAGAGCTTAACCATCTTGACCCATTGGGTCCCAAATGGGTATTTGACCCAATTTGATCATTCTTGACCCATTTAAATAAATTTAAATCCAAACCATAGTCTATTGGGCCACACTTGGGCCTTTATCTAATTTTGGCCCGTTTACCATTTACTCCACCAATTTTCTAATTTCCATCATTAAAATAATTAATATTCACATTTATATTAATTCCCAAATTCCGAGACCTTACAAAAACAGTAAACATAATTCCATCTTTCATCACATACACATCCATAAAAATGACCCATGAAAACAGTCCATGGGGTTCTTTGCTCAATAATGTCCTTTATTTAAATACTAATTGGCTCTACCCCTTAGCCATATTAAGCCCATAGTTTAGCCATCCTATGACCAACCCAAAATCAGTAACCATAACACATAAAAATCTCCACCATTTGGTATGGTTTTATCTCTCCAAAACCATACCAACTTATCAACCAATTTTATGGGGTTCGGCCATCCAATGTGGCCGAACCCTATACCCATGTTTTGGACCCTTTTTCACTTACATTTCATGTCCATTAAATCATGTAAGAATCAGCATAATATTATCGGATTTTACCTTTCAAAAACCATACAAAAACAGTCCATAAAAAGTCTATGGTTTACATGTTTTCCAACATGAAAACCAACATTCTTTTACATGGGGTTCGGCCCTCCATGGTGGCCGAACCCAATGGTTATGTTTACTGTTTTTAAACCTCAGATAATCATGTAATAACAGTATATTAAAATCAGGTTTTACCTTTCAAACAAACATCCAAAATTAGCCCAATTTCATAGGGTTCGGCCATGCTCATTGGCCGAACACCATGACCTTTGGTCTCGAACATTTAACATTTTATCTTGGGTCTGAAACCAACACCCAAATCCATGTTTTAACCTCCTTAAAACATGCATTTTAAATCCAACAATAACATCTAATATCAGCCCCAAATCATATGGTTTTAATTTCCAAAAACTATCAAAAACAACCATTTGTTTCCATGGGGTTCGGCCATGCTAAGTGGCCGAACCCAATGGTCCATTTCCATCTTTTAATCCACTGATTTCAGACCATATAAACTTCAGTCCCTATGTCATTCAGATCCATGTTTTTAACCATTCTAAAACATGTATTTAAATCTTAAATCAAAACCCAAAAACAGTCCACAAAATCCATGGTTTTTATGTTTCAAAACATGAAAACCAAGCCATCTCTTACATGGGGTTCGGCCCTCCATGATGGCCGAACCCAATGGTCATCTTAATCATTTCTAAACCTCCATTAATCAAGGTTAATCATTTGTGTATTCGGCCATGATCATGGCCCAATCCACACCCTATTTGTTCCATGTTTTTCAACAAAACTCAATGAATTACTCACCAATTTTCCAAGCCTTTCTTCTTGACTTTTGATCCTTGCTTCCTATCTTTTATTTCCTCCTTTCTTCCTTAATTCCTTGCTGGTTTAAGCTTGAATATTTGGTACCAAAAGCCTCTGCTGTTCCAGCCGAGAACACCAATTGGAGAGAGGGAGAAAGAGATGGGATTGTAAGGCTTTCACAATGATAAAAATCGGCCAAACATGGGTGCTTATTGTTTTTGTATTTCAGCCCCCAAAACCCCTCCACTCCCTCATCAATTCATGCATACAACGATGGGTCTTGGGTGCTATCCAAGGCACCCCTTGGCAGCTACCCATGCAGCCATTCAGTTTACCATGTAACTCACCTCAAACCCATCATTTGCATTCATGATTCAACATGGAACTCACCAAAACAAGTCCCCAACGTGTGGGACTTGTTTTGGTGGTTTAAGCTGAGCCAAACTCTTCCAATTCCCACTTAGCTCACTGAGTTTACAGCCCCTTCAATTTCCCTTTTCACTCACTTGAACTCAAGGTTATTTAGATTCCCATCCCAACTCACCCAACTCACATACTTAATGCATTTCATTTAATGCACATGTGTTGACTCACTACTTGATTTAATTCCAACTCACTTCAGTCCCACTCAACTAATTTGACTCGTGTTTTAGCTTCCTTGAGGGTCCACACGGTCAACAATAGTCAACTCCACCCGTTGGGTCCACTTTTAGCTCCTTGACCCGTTTTTGACTCCATGACCCAAATATGGAATTTTGGTCATTTGTAAATGGTTTTCACATATGGATCAAGCCTACCCATTTCTTCCCCACTTGATTTCCAATCAAATAGGCTTAACCCCCTTTAATTTAAATTCACAAAACGGTCAAATTGTAACGCCCCGCCCTTTTTCACCCGTTTTCCGAAAATCAGAGTCGATTTTTTTTTTTTTTTTTTTTTTAAATAGAAGAGTGAGAGAGAGCGCGGACGCCACGACGCGAGTTAAGTCCGAGCTTTTGAAGCCCGACCCTTAACTGGCCAACCCCACGCGTGCGCGGAACTAAGTCCACGAGAATGGTTCACGCTTGGGAAGTAAGCTCGCGGATTATAGTTATTGCGGAACATGATAATAGAGTCTATCCTACCGGTTGTTAGATAGAAGGGAAGATATAACATTGAATTTACCAAAATGCCCCTATGTTCATGATTTCATCACAAAATGTATTGTCCATAAGTAACGTCCAAACCATCGCAGAAATGTAAATTTATACAACCCGACAAGCTAAGTTACTTTAAAATTACATCTCCAAAATTTAAACATAATATAAACTAGGACTGCGCTTTCCAAGCTCCTAAGCTTGGCCTCCGGTATTTCCACCGTTTCCTGCCTCTCCTGCGTCATCAGCTAGGGTAGAAGTAGGGCGTTAGTCAACGCGCCCAGTAGGACTCCGAGTAGGGCTAGCACATGGATTAGTGATATACACATATCGATAACATAAAATACAACAAAATAAGTATGTGATGAATGCTATGTCATGGGTGCTTATGTCATGTGTCCCACCCATTATCCGTATGATCATACAATATCCTGTTCCCCATGTTTGCTTCTCGGTCGCCCCGATGGAGCATGGACTCCGGTTATCGAACTATCCCCATGTGTGATTCTCGGTCGCCCCGACGGAGCATGGACTCCGGTTATCGAACTATCCCCATGTGTGATTCTCGGTCGCCCCGACGGAGCATGGACTCCGGTCATAGCCCTCAGGCTATCCCCATGTCTGATTCTCGGTCGCCCCGACGGAGCATGGACTCCGGTTTTATTATTTTCCTGCCCATGCCATGCATGAGATGTACGTGCATTATGCTATGTAGTATATAGATAAATCATAATTTTGATATACCATACATAGCCATATAATGCATAATATAAAAATATAATCCATAAGATTCATAGCTTGAAACTCATCATAAGAATAAAACATAATCATAAATAATTTAAAACACCATCACATATCCATCGCTTACAAAAAGGTAGGAATCCTAACACATCATTCATGGATTTCATCATAAAACTTTTTCCAAAAATTTGCCTACATTTAACCCTTGAAACCCTAACCATTCTCCACCATTTTCAAACCTTAACATCTTAATAAATTCATCACCATTTACCATGGGGTTCGGCCATGCTACATGGCCGAACCCTAAGGTCCATCCAATCCATCAAAATTTTCATTTTCCTATGCTTAATAAAGACTTAAAAATTCTATTTAGAAATTCCATTCTTCCATTTCTTAATCCATTCCTCCATTTTTATCCATTTCTTATCTTATCTTTTGATGGATCTTAGATCCATGGCCCACCACGTTTTTGGCCACATTTAGTCTAAGAAATGGATTTTATATTCCTAAAATAAAATCTTGTTTAAAGAAATCTTACCGCCCGACGACTCCTCCGGTCTTTGTCGCTCCCGTCAACCTCTTTGGCCTCCTTTCTTCTTCCTCTCCTTGTTTGATCGGCTAGATGAGCTTGATCAATGGTGGGACATGCTTGGGTTGGCTAAGATAGGGTTAGGTTGAGAGGGAAAGAGTATGGAAATGGGGAAGAAAATTCTTCAAGGATCTTGATCTTGGGGTGGCCCAAGACTTAATCTTTTCCTTCTCTTTTCTTCTTCTTTCTTTCTAAGTTTTTCTTCTAAGCTTTGTTCTCTTTTCCTTAGTGCAAGGGACGTTTTTTTTTTTTTTGAGAGTGCAAGAGAGAGGGAGAGAGAGAGATGGAAAGGAGATGAGAATGAGATCAAACACATCTCATTTTGGTTGACCAAACTACACTCCACCATTATGGCTCCACCAACCAAAGTATGGGCTCCCTTGACCTTGGTGGTGGTGGTTGAGACCAAACCACCACCAAGCCAATGGTTTTGGTGTTTGCACAAGGGTGGTTTGAGTCTTTCAACCTTGACCATTTGACCCACTCATGGCTAGGTATGGGTCACCATGTTTGGAGTGGTGGTGGTTGGGATAAAACCACCACCCTAAATCCATGGTAATTTTGTGTTTTTTCTTAGGTGGTTTGTGTTTCTTAGAGTGGTTTTGGTCTAGATAAAACCATCATTTGACTTCTTCCATTGACCCAAAATTGACCAATCTAATTAGTTTAATTAATTGGATCCTTTAGGTTAATTAATTCTTATCTAATTTAATTTCATTAATTTATTTCTCTAAGAAATCCACCCATGGTTGACCAAGTCAACCATGGTGGACGGCCCCCACCTATACCTACCCCACCCGCCACCTCACCTGATGAGGTGGAGGTGGGCCCCACTTGGCCATGTTATTGATTTTAACTTAAATCCTTTTCCAATAATTTTAATCAATTTAATTCACCTTAGTACACCTTAGTCCTCTCAATTTATCCATGGTTGACCAAGTCAACCATGGTTGGCCCCACTTTTCCTTGGTCCACACGCCACCTCAATGAGTGAGGTGGAGGTGGGCCCCATTGGCCATATCACTTAATCTTGATACATCTTAACTTAGATAATTTTATAATTATCCAATCCATTTAATTTATCTTAATTGGATTACCATTGGGCCCATGGCCCAATTATATTTTGTCTTTCCATTTATTTTAGGGCTTATATACTTTGGCCCATTGGGTCCCCTTTGGCCTTTGACCCAAATTGACCATCTTTGACCCGATTACTTACCATTGACCAATTACATGTATCAATTCCAATTCAAGGTTTATTGGGTAACCATTGGGCCCATGGCCCAATTAGGTTCCCTCCTTTTCCACTTACCTTAGGATTTGAACCGGTTTTGATCCATTGGGCCCCACATGGCTATCAGGCCCACTTGACCATCATTGACCCGTTTGGTTCTCATTGACTTATTAAATGGATTTCATCCAATCCATGGCCCAATTGGGCCATCCTTGGGCCATTGTCCCAAAATTTGGTCCATTTGGCATTTTATTACATCAAACTTCAATTTAAAATGAATAAATGCCAATATATATATTTATCGAAAATTCGGGTTATTACAATAGAATCCTCTTTTGAAATTTTCGTCCCGAAAATTCGAGTGAAGTAGGGGTCCAAAACAACTCATGCGAAGAGCTCCGGATAAGCAGTCTTCATCTCCGACTCAAGTTCCCAGGTGGTTTCTTCACTGCCATGTCGTTCCCATACCACCTTGACGAACTGAATGGCGCGGTTCCGTAGCACCCTTTGTTCGCTTTCAATAACTCTGACCGGCTTCTCCACATATGTCACATCGCTTTGTACATCGATGTCTTGAACATTTATCACATGAGAAGGATCAGGATTGTACTTTCTCAGCATGGACACATGAAACACATCATGTAGAGATGACAGCTGTGGAGGGAGCGCTAACTGATAAGCTACCCCTCCCACCCTCTTCAGTATTGGAAACGGCCCCACAAATCTAGGCGACAGTTTCCCTTTCTTTCCGAACCTCATGTGCCCTTTTCGTGGCGAGACTTTTAAGAACACTAAGTCTCCCACCTCAAACTCGAGGAACCTTCTCCTCTTGTCGGCATAGTTTTTCTGACGGCTCTGTGCAGTGAGTAGATGTTGTCGTATCAGCTTAATCTGTGCTGTAGTCTCTGCAACCAAATCTGGCCCAATCAACGCAGGCTCACCGGCCTCCGTCCAACACACTGGCGATCTACACGGTCTACCATACAAGGCCTCAAACGGAGCCATCTGGAGACTTGCCTGGTAACTGTTATTGTAAGAAAACTCCACCAGTGGCAGATGATCCTCCCATCCGCCCTTGAAGTCTAGCATGCATGCTCTCAGCATATCTTCCAGTGTCTGTATCGTCCTCTCTGATTGTCCATCAGTCTGTGGATGAAATGCTGTGCTAGTTAATACATCGGTTCCCATAGCCGACTGCAAGCCTTGCCATACTCTGCCGGTGAATCGGCCATCCCTATCGGATACAATAGACCGGGGAATACCATGTAATCTGATGATATCCCGGATGTACCGTCGACCCAAAGTCTCTGATGAATCTGTCATCTTGATGGGAAGGAAATGTGCAGACTTGGTCAACCGGTCCACTATGACCCATATTGCATCGTTGCCCCTGGATGACCTTGGCAACCCTGTTACAAAGTCCATGGATATGTGTTCCCATTTCCATTCTGGTATTGGTAACGGTGCGAGTAAGCCTGGCGGTTTCCGATGTTCTGCCTTAACCTGTTGACATGTTAAGCAACGAGCAACAAACTCTGCCACGTCTTTCTTAAGTCCATGCCACCAATAGTGCCTCTTAAGATCATGGTACATCTTCGTGTTGCCCGGGTGGATAGAGAGTTTGGTTTGGTGTGCTTCAATCAACAACTCTCTTCTACAGTTCTTAGGTACGTATGTCCTACCTCGGAACATAAGACCCTGTCCTGGTCGTAATTCCCACTCTGGTACAACCTCACCGGTAGACATTTTAGCCCAAATCTCCTCCACTTCTGGGTCTGTCCGTTGCTCCCGTTCAATCTCGGAGACCATGTGGGATCGTATGATCAAATTATATATAGTCCCATGATTATTGAGGTAGAGTTTAAACTCTCTGATGGTATTCAGTACCTCCCATTCCGTCCTGATCATGCTGGCTATTGTCGCATGTGACAAACGGCTGAGAGCATCCGCCACTTTGTTCGCCTTGCCAGGATGGTACCGGAGTGCGAACTCATAATCCGCCAGATATTCCATCCATCTACGTTGTCTCATATTGAGTTCTTTCTGATCAAATAAGTACTTCAAACTTTTGTGATCCGAGAACACCTCAAACTTTTCACCATAGAGGTAGTGTCTCCAGCTTTTGAGAGCGAAGACCACCGCTGCTAGTTCCAGATCATGTGTGGGATAATGGCGTTCATGAATTTTCAACTGTCTCGATCCATACGCCACCGCACGATTACCTTGACTGAGTGTGCACCCCAGTCCCTCACCGGAGGCATCGCAGTACACCTCATAATTTCTGCCTCTTTCTGGCAAGATCAGAATAGGAGCGGTCGTAAGCCTCTCCTTAAGCTCCTCAAATCTTTGATTGCACAGATTGGACCACTCAAACTTGACTCCTTTCTGAGTGAGTCGGGTAAGTGGAGCTGCAATCTTGGAGAAGTCCATGATGAATTTCCGATAGTAACCGGCCAATCCCAGAAAACTGCGGATCTCGGTCACATTTGTCGGCACTTTCCATTCCTTGACTGCTGCTACCTTAGCCGGGTCCACGGCTATACCTTCCTCTGATATGATGTGCCCCAAGAAGTTGACTTCAGATAACCAAAATTCACATTTGCTGGCTTTGGCATACAATTGGTTCTTCCGCAAGGTGTCTAGGACTATCCGTAGGTGCTCGGCATGTTCGTTCTGACTTTTGGAGTAGATCAGAATATCATCGATGAATACGATCACAAACTGATCTAAGTATGGACGGAATATTCTATTCATCAAGTCCATGAACATTGCCGGTGCATTAGTAAGTCCAAACGGCATGACTACATATTCATATAGACCATACCGTGTCCTGAAGGCTGTCTTCTCTATGTCCTCTTCTCTAACCCGAATTTGATGGTATCCGGACATCAGGTCAATCTTAGAGAAATGAGAGGAACCCCTAAGTTGATCAAACAGATCATCAATCCGGGGTAGGGGATACTTGTTCCTGACAGTCAACTGATTTAATTTCCTATAGTCCACACACATTCGTAGGGTACCATCTTTCTTTTTCACAAATAACACTAGGGCTCCCCATGCAGATGTACTATTCCGAATGAAGCCTAGTCTGAGCAGTTCATCAATTTGCTTCTTCAGTTCGATCATCTCAGCTGGCGCCATCCTATAATGGGGTAATGATACTGGAGCGGCGCCGAGGTATAATTTTATTTCAAAGTCTATCTCCCTCTTGAGTGGCAAACCAGGGAGTTCTATTGGGAATACCTCGGCAAAATCTGCTACTACCGCCGGAAGTTCAACCGTTGGTGCCTTATCTAATCTGAGGCTATTCAAGGCAAGATGGTTCAATTCCTCCTGCAGTCTTCTAGGGATACCCTGCCTGTCAGCGTGTACCATGTACCGCTTTCCCTCGGGTGACCAAAATGTTACCCTACGAAGATGGCAGTCAATATGGGCCTGATACGTGGTCAACCAATCCATGCCAAATATGACATCATATTCCGCCATATCGATTACTAAATAATCAAACTCAAATCTGAATCCCGCGAGTTCCGTGTTCAATGCCGTACATATTAGTCCTAATGATGTGTCTCCGACAGGGGATACAATAGTGAGTGATGTGGACAGGTTTTGTACTAGTGTACCCGTGGCAGATATGAATGCAGCAGATATGAATGAATGTGATGCTCCAGAGTCAAATAAAGTAACAGCATAGGAACTACCAATTACAGCCATACCTTGCATCACTGAACGGTCCACTGCTATTGGAGATGGTATGGTGAAGAGTCGTCCAGATCCCGCAGGTTTTGGTGCCCGCCCCGCCTGATTATGTGTTTCTGCCTCCCCGCGACTGCGTTGGTCTAGTTGGAGGGCGGAAAGGGCCCCTGAAGTTGGAGGGTCGGCTAGTCTGTGGACACTCTCTCTTGTAGTGGCCCTGTTGGCCACACTGATAACAGGTGTTCCCACCCCGGGGAACCTGTGTGACTGATGCTGATGTAGAAGGCTGACTAGGGTGAAAGCCCCCGGTAGATCCAGTGGAGGGTGAGGGCCTGCTAGGATTCGGGCGGAACTTCTTGTTGGGTTGGAATGTTCCCCGCCCACCCTGCCCTCGGCGGTTGTCGAACCGCACTATCTCATTTAGTTCCTTTTCTGCGATGGTGGCCCTGCTAACCACCCCTGCCAGCGTGGGCTCTTTGAAAATGGTTACTCTATTCTTGATGCTTGGCCGAAGGCCCCGTTCAAACTTACGGGCCCTTCGGTGTTCAGTATCCACCATATAGAACCCATAAATAGACAGCTTGAGAAATTCTCTGTGATACTCCGCCACTGTCATGTTGCCCTGTACCAGCGAGATGAAAGCTTCAGTCTGGCTCTCTCTTTCTTCCTCCGGAAAGAATTGTTCTAGGAAGGTGGCCGAGAACCACTCCCATGTCATGGGTATCCTTTCTCCTTCCGGTATCAATGCTTGTTGCTTTTCTACCACCTCCCACCAACTACCAGCATCCTCGATCAGTTGGGATGTGGCTAATAAGATCTTATCAGCAGTACTGGAAATCTGGAGCAAATTCAAGATTTGGTTGATCCTCTTTAACCAGTGTTCCGCTCCCACAGCCCCTTCCTTTCCCTTGAAGTAGGGAGGGCGCTGTTGTTGGAAGTCCTTGACCATCTTTCGTTTATTGGAGTCGCTAGCGGTCACATTGCCGCTTGAATGTTGTTGTAGAGCAGAAGCGATTGCCGCTTGAACTATGTCCTTCAACTCGGGAGGTACACCTTCTACGTTGATACTATTTTGTCCCTCGGCTGTATGAGGTGGTGGTACCTCTTCTTCCTGTCGAGGGGGTGTTACCTCTCTCTCCACTCGGGGGTTGCGACGGGTTCTTCTCTTTGGCGGCATCTTTTCCTAAGTCATCGAAACATATTGACTTAGTTCTTTCACAATCATTGTCATGTTCATAGTTTGGAATAATTTTCCTAAGTATCAAATGTTCCTTCAATTTGGGGGAGAATTATTGATTAAGTATACTTCATTTTTTGGGGAAATTCCTAAGTATTGAATGTTGTGTCTTTCATTTGGGGGGAAAGTTGCCAAATAAGCATACTTGGTTTGGGGAAAACTTCCCATCTAGCTATGTTTGTCCATTTTTGTGAAATTTGGGGAAAATCTCCTAATTTTGGTAATTCCCTCAATGTTATAATGATTGTACTTCCCTTCCTATCATTTCTTACGTCAAATGTGGCGCTCAGATTGAATGTTTAAGTCTGAGTCAATCGAAGTAGATTAATCCGGCCCCCGTGCAGCGGACTCCGAAGAGTCGGTCAGTTGGGATTCTTAGCTGTCAGTGAGACATGCAACCGTCTTAATCATACTTCGAGAGATTCATTCTTTCGCTTTCGCTCTGATACCAACTGTAACGCCCCGCCCTTTTTCACCCGTTTTCCGAAAATCAGAGTCGATTTTTTTTTTTTTTTTTTTTTTTAAATAGAAGAGTGAGAGAGAGCGCGGGACGCCACGACGCGAGTTAAGTCCGAGCTTTTGAAGCCCGACCCTTAACTGGCCAACCCCACGCGTGCGCGGAACTAAGTCCACGAGAATGGTTCACGCTTGGGAAGTAAGCTCGCGGATTATAGTTATTGCGGAACATGATAATAGAGTCTATCCTACCGGTTGTTAGATAGAAGGGAAGATATAACATTGAATTTACCAAAATGCCCGTATGTTCATGATTTCATCACAAAATGTATTGTCCATAAGTAACGTCCAAACCATCGCAGAAATGTAAATTTATACAACCCGACAAGCTAAGTTACTTTAAAATTACATCTCCAAAATTTAAACATAATATAAACTAGGACTTGCGCTTTCCAAGCTCCTAAGCTTGGCCTCCGGTATTTCCACCGTTTCCTGCCTCTCCTGCGTCATCAGCTAGGGTAGAAGTAGGGCGTTAGTCAACGCGCCCAGTAGGACTCCGAGTAGGGCTAGCACATGGATTAGTGATATACACATATCGATAACATAAAATACAACAAAATAAGTATGTGATGAATGCTATGTCATGGGTGCTTATGTCATGTGTCCCACCCATTATCCGTATGATCATACAATATCCTGTTCCCCATGTTTGCTTCTCGGTCGCCCCGACGGAGCATGGACTCCGGTTATCGAACTATCCCCATGTGTGATTCTCGGTCGCCCCGACGGAGCATGGACTCCGGTTATCGAACTATCCCCATGTGTGATTCTCGGTCGCCCCGACGGAGCATGGACTCCGGTCATAGCCCTCAGGCTATCCCCATGTCTGATTCTCGGTCGCCCCGACGGAGCATGGACTCCGGTTTTATTATTTTCCTGCCCATGCCATGCATGAGATGTACGTGCATTATGCTATGTAGTATATAGATAAATCATAATTTTGATATACCATACATAGCCATATAATGCATAATATAAAAATATAATCCATAAGATTCATAGCTTGAAACTCATCATAAGAATAAAACATAATCATAAATAATTTAAAACACCATCACATATCCATCGCTTACAAAAAGGTAGGAATCCTAACACATCATTCATGGATTTCATCATAAAACTTTTTCCAAAATTTGCCTACATTTAACCCTTGAAACCCTAACCATTCTCCACCATTTTCAAACCTTAACATCTTAATAAATTCATCACCATTTACCATGGGGTTCGGCCATGCTACATGGCCGAACCCTAAGGTCCATCCAATCCATCAAAATTTCATTTTCCTATGCTTAATAAAGACTTAAAAATTCTATTTAGAAATTCCATTCTTCCATTTCTTAATCCATTCCTCCATTTTTATCCATTTCTTATCTTATCTTTTGATGGATCTTAGATCCATGGCCCACCACGTTTTTGGCCACATTTAGTCTAAGAAATGGATTTATATTCCTAAAATAAAATCTTGTTTAAAGAAATCTTACCGCCCGACGACTCCTCCGGTCTTTGTCGCTCCCGTCAACCTCTTTGGCCTCCTTTCCTTCTTCCTCTCCTTGTTTGATCGGCTAGATGAGCTTGATCAATGGTGGACATGCTTGGGTTGG